>OX328123.1:105979882-106409882 GCA_946811695.1 Gonocerus acuteangulatus | reverse complement strand
CAGAAGCGAGCCATGGAAAATATCACTTAATATCGGGAAGGGAGGGATTAATGCTAATAAGCGAAAAGAGCTTAAGTTTATCAAATAAATATGTAGATTCCTGTGTATATTTGAAGTGAGGTATAAGCTGCGTACAAGGGCTTAAGACTTAAGACTTCTAGCATATCGTTCTAGACATTAAGAATTTATGGTCTCTGGTAGGCCATAATGTTTGGTTTCCATAAGTCGCATAATGGTATATTTAGATTTTTCATAAAGAATTCATGTATGTGTGGAGTATGCCCCACGCTTAAGCGAACCAGAACTATTTTTTTATAAATTAGATTGTATTAAATAAATCCTTGCATTTTTTACTATTGAAAAATAACGTAAAATAATTCTTTTTTTTCAAAATAATTATTCTTAATGTTTCTAAAATATTTAGTTTAACATTTCACAGATTATTAATCCACCATTATTTTAGAATTATAAACTTATTTTTAAGCATAACATTGTTTCAGGTTCAATAACTTTTCTATTTTTTTTTTTTTTTTTTTTTTTGTTTCATATAAAATGCAAAGGATTATTTAAGTAGTAGAATTCCAGAATGTCTGAAAGTAGACTGCATATTTGGCGCCTTTAGAAACGGGTCATGAAACGAGTTGAATGAAAATGACATCACAAGTTGCGTATTACGTGGTAAGAATGTTGATGTCGTTTTGTACTTCATAAAACAGGCGATTCCCGTCTGTCTTCGGGTAAATGCTCAACTTGGCCTGATTATTAAAGATGATTTTAAAACAAGAGCCAATTAATTAAAACTACAGCACTGCAGTTCATGTCATAATGAGGATAATTATTATTCACTTTTTTATATATATGTATGTGGTGTAAGGTCATAAAAAAAATAGTACATCTTTTTCTTTTTTGTACCCACCTGCTCAGAGGTCATTAATTCCTACAGGTATAGTCAAGAAAAGTAAAAAACAAATACTATTTCGTTATGACCCACGCCACATTTTTGTCTGGGTCAATTTAAATTATATCTAGACGGTGGCTTAAATAATTTTGTACCGGATTAGCATGCGTAAGCATATACTCAGAAAACAAGAGCAAATAAAAGCAAATAATCTAATTTACATCCGTTTCTAAAAGTCGTGCTCTTGACGCCTGCACCAACACTACTGCAAGAATGTACATTAGACAGTCAAATTACCCAATTAATAAACTGGCTTAGTAACATAAAAAAATATTACCTTATCAATAAACGCTGGGTCATTCCATGTCAAGTGATCCAAAATAAAGGAAAACATTTCCCTCACATTTTTTGATTTTTTTTTAAATTTGGTTCATCAATAGTTCCCCATTAAATTAAAAATCCAAATTTTTAGAAATTTATCTTTAAAAGTTTTCGAGTTATAAAACTTTAAGTTTTTTAAAAATTCACATTTTTGGACAGACACTTGATCATAAAATTGACCATAACTCCCAAAAAAATAGAGCTAGGTGTGGTAAAAAGCATTCGTTAGTGTATTAAATGCCAATTAATATGATATATACCATGACTTATTTATAAAAATTAAAATTTTAAGGTAATTTTTAAAACTTTAAAATTTAAATTTCTCCTAAAACGTATGTTTCAAATATTTGTAATTTTTCTTTTATATATTATCTCAGTTTTGTGTACATTTCAATCTGGGATCTCAATGGTATCATATTTATTTTAAATAATAACTTAATCAAAGGTACCTTGGGATTTTGTTGGTACGTCAAAAAATTAAAAATTTTCAGAACATGAAATGAAATCCTTCTAATATCGACGCAAGACGAAAAAAAATTTCTATAGCATATATGTCGTTTTTGCTTAGTGTCCGAGGAAAACGCAAAAAACTAAAAGAAATGATGGCGTATATAAACATTTTTAAAAGTATAGGTTTCAACCAATCCGATATTCTTCTTATTTTTTTGGGAGTTATGGTCAATTTTATGATCAAGTGTCTGTCCAAAAACGTACTTTTTTAAAAAACTTAAAGTTTTATAACTCGAAAACTAATAAAGATAAACTAAAAATTCGGATTTTTAATTGTCGTATGAGATACTATTGATGAGCCAAATTTTTGAAAAAATCAAAAAATGTGAGGGAAAAAACTTAGGATCACTTGATATGGAATGACCCAGCTTTCACGGGAAGCAATTATTTTGACACATTCCCTTATTTTAGTCATTGCTGAGAGGTCTTCGTCTCATTCTTGTTTAGTCCTTCGTCTCACTGTATGTCATTCCCTGATGTTTATAACGCAATCTTCCTGATGTTTATTACATCATCTTACACTTGTATATAAATTGTATTGGACGTCATCTCATTGCTCTACAAGATTCTATAACATTCTTTCTTGAAGAAGGACAATGGCTAGCCTTTTTATCAAGGCTCCATCTAGGATTTAAAATCTGAAATCGTAGCTTATCTGAGAATTATTGGTGAAGATCTATTTATTTTTTGTAAACAAACTAATTTTTGTTTAGCAATCTCACCATAACATACTGGACAATTTTTCCATTTGTTATCTTGACATGTTGTTGGATATTGATGAGAGTATAGAATGTATAACCTCTAGATGTGCCTCCCTTACCCGTAGCTGGTGAACCTCCTCCAGGACTCGTCAATAGGAAGACGACCTCTGATAAGGCAGCCCTCATCCTCGGCCAACCCTGACCTGGATTCGTAACCTAGGCCTCCATTCCCACTGCACCGGCCCGCACAGAGACTTCGGAACGCTGATTCATATTGTTACAAGTGATCATTTTCCTAGGCATTCGTCATAAATGAAAACAATGATTCATATTTATTGGTTAATTTTGTTTATTAATCCTGGTTAAAAAAAAAAAAAAAATAAAAAAAAAAAAAAATCAAGGTTTTGACGAATCTCTTGCCCATTCAGTTAGAAGGAAAAGTTAAATTTAAAATGTACAAAATTCTGAGGGACATATTCTAGACTACCATTTGTAAGTTTCCATTTCAAGGAACGACAGGCTACGTGAAACTCTATAAAAACTGATTATGTCTCGTTTAGGCTCAGAGAAGGCTTTGAGAATTTAGGCAAGTGGTAAATAGGCTAAATGCATATATCTCTCTCTCTAAAAAAAGGCATTATTTGTAGAAGGCACAGATATAAATAAATAAATAACGTTTGTGGCTAGCACTATATTTCCTCAACTTATTTCCGATAAAAATCTAATTAAAAAAAAACGTAAAAACCCTGGCAAATTGCTTCAAAGCTACAAATATTGTATCCTGCATGGAGATGTATATATATATATATATATATATATATATATATATATATACATATATAATACCAAACAGGTGAAGAATAACCCTTCAAAAATTTTTCAAACTTTCCATTTATTCCTCCATCACAACGTTTCGGACACACTGGTCCATCCTCAGGCAATCATGTCCTGTTCATTACTCTAGTTACACTAAAACAGTCATGCAATAAATAAACATGATTCCTGTAAGGAACCAAGTCAAATTACACCTACATCAATTTGACATTTGAATTCAGGTGTAATTTGACTTGGTTCCTTACAGGAATCATGTTTATTTATTGCATGACTGTTTTAGTGTAACTAGAGTAATGAACAGGACATGATTGCCTGAGGATGGACCTGTGTGTCCGAAACGTTGTGATGGAGGAATAAATGGAAAGTTTGAAAAATTGTTGAAGGGTTATTCTTCACCTGTTTGGTATTATTAATTAATACCTTTCATTTAGTAATCGTTATATATATATATATATTTAATTTGATTTTTAAAGGCAATTCAACCACACAGGTCATTGTTGCCTGATTAATTTTTTTGGAATGTAATAATTACCCAAAATGAAAATTCAAGGCAGCAATCAGATAATACAAATATTTATATACATAGACACACACACGAACATATATATACATACATACACACAAACACACACATATGTATATATATATATACACATATACACATACACACACACACATACATAGGTACACATAATTTAAAAAGAAATGTAATAATGTAGCAATAAAACTCATTATTATTATTATTTTCACACAAGCACACACATTCACATATGCATGTGCAAAAAATACAAATACTCAAGTATAGAAAACCGGGGATAAAAAAACATTTACATTATTTGTTTACATTCAAATTACATTATTTATGTATTTTTTAATTAAATTAATTACATTTTATAATAGAGATCTGTATCTCTCAAGAAGTTCAACGCTTGCTGGGTTAACTGAATGGAGATATTTGATTGACCGTTTTCAATGACTTGTACATTTTAAAACTTAGGACTTCCTAAATATTATTGAAACATGAGTCTATTAAACCCACTTGTTCGTTTATCTTTCGAAAGGTCAACAAATAAAAACACGAGAATTAATCAAAATAATTTATTAATTCTTTTTCGACATGTGTCACACCTTTTGTGCCTCATTAGAAAAGTTTAGCTCCTGATTAATTCACATGTTTTAATTTGTTGACCTTCCGCCTGATAAATCAATGAGTATATTTATAGTGTAGCATATATATATATATATATATATATATATATATATATATATATATATATATATATATATATATTCGTTTAGAAATATGTATGTATGTATGTATGAATGGGGTTTAAGGACGAAGAACGTCAAAGGTTACCATCGTCCTGATTAGAAATATGTGAGAAATGCTTCACAATAAGTGGATTTAATTATCAGAAAGAGAAAAGGACGTAGTGAGCGCGTACGATATAAAAAGATCCTTGAATGGAGTAATAACAATAATAAATAGCATAATAATTGATCTATTTAAATTTTAAGGCACAGTTATACATAAGAATCATTCCTAGGAAAAGGTATCTACAGGTTTCCACTATCCCTAGCTAGGTGTTTTTTTTTTTTAAATAGTCATGTTTCCTACTTGAAATCGATCCCCTACCATTGACGGCATTCGCGTCTTCAATATATGTATATATGCACACATATGTATACATATATATATATATATATATATATATTAATTAATTTAGTTTGTTTACTACACCGTATTTATTCTCAAAAAAGTTTTAATCCTTCCGTCTCATAATGTGAGTTTCTTCCTACCGTAGAAAAAGGTGTAATTATTCACGAAAGGTGTAGTTGTCTTTAAAAGTCCTAGAATACTTAGTTAGTATAAATGACTTAAACTTAACCCCTGTAGAGCTGATAAAATGCAAGTTAATTTTGAATGAGCTACGTTGTTATTATTATATCAATTGTTGTGCATAAGCTGCTGAGGCCATGAGCACACATTGAATTCAATCTATTACTGTCGTTGCGTATTATATTTTAGCAGACACATATATTTATGTGTGTTAATATTAGTTCCGTTTTTAACATATTCAAGAACTACACTTACACCTAAACCTAAATCTAAACTTAAATATTTACACATCTGCTTATGTACAGAAGGTGGTTCCATTTGAAATATATATAGGAACTAACCTTACACCTAAACCTAAATCTAAACTTAAATATTTACACGTCTACTTATATATAGAAGCTAGTTCCATTTGAAACATATATAGGAACTAACCTTACAACTAAACCTAAATCTAAACTTAAATATTTAGACATCTACTTATATACAGAAGGTAGTTCCATTTGAAATATATATATATATATAGGAACTAACCTTACAACTAAACCTAAATCTAAACTTAAATATTTACACGTCTACTTATATATAGAAGGTAGTTCCATTTGATATATATATATATAGGAACTAACCTTACACCTAAACCTAAATCTAAACTTAAATATTTACACGTCTACTTATATATAGAAGGTAGTTCCATTTGAAACATATATAGGAACTAACCTTACACCTAAACCTAAATCTAAACTTAAATATTTAGACATCTACTTATATACAGAAGGTAGTTCCATTTGAAATATATATATATAGAAACTAACCTTACAACTAAACCTAAATCTAAACTTAAATATTTACACACCTCCTTATATACAGAAGGTAGTTCCATTTGAAACATATATAAGAACTAACCTTACAACTAAACCTAAACCTAAAATCATTGAATATTTACATTAACACATCACACAAAATCTTGCGCACACTCAGATTAAAAATACACTCATACAATAAATACAGTCATACAGTAAATACAATCACACCATAAATACAAACACTCAATACATGCTGATTTATAATCAATACAATTATAATTATATTGATATTAAAAGGATATTAAAATGTATAGTCTCATATAATTCAGGGACGCATGTTTCATATTTAGTTATTATCTTTCGTTCCAATAATTATTGGAACGAAAGATAATAAATAAATATGAAACATGCGTCCCTGAATTATATGAGACTATACATTTTAATATCCTTAAGAAAATCAGTTACTCTCTTCACTGACGCTTCACTTCTATCTAACAGATCACTAAGGTCGTTGGGTAGTCGATGCCGTCTCCTAGCATCTTGGAGTGCCGGACAGTCGACCAGGATGTGCCGGACATCCAGTAGGCCATCGCAGTGCTCACACTGAGGACGGCGTCGGCCCACCAGATGTTAGCCATGTGTCAGGCGGGTGTGGCCTATTCTAAGTCGAGTCATAACTACATCATCACGTCTATTGGTTCTGTCAGCCGTACTCTTGTTCATTACTGAAACCTCAATGTTTTTCAAAAAAAGGTCTTTGTTATTGTACTCCTCTTGCCATTTCTGTTTCACCAATTTTTTAAATAGCAGTTTAAAATCATCTATATGTAGCGGGGAAGCTGTATCAGCACTCATCGAAGCAGCCTGCTTTGCCAAGATATCTTCTCTCTCGTTCCCCTTAATATTTGAATGTCCTGGTACCCAGAGTAATGTGACGTTATTTCCCCTCTTCTGCATATCACATAGAAGGTGATAGATTTCCAATAATACTGAATCCCTGGGAAATTTATCTTTTAATGATGTAAGAGTGCTATAAGAGTCAGTACATATAATTATATTTGCTTTTTCGAGGTTTCCGTAGTGCTCAAGAGCTACTTTTATTGCTAACATTTCGGCATGATACGCACTTGTATGTTGATGGAGAGGTAGTGAGAGATGTTTCTCACTGTTTATGAATGTGCCACACCCTGCTCCGTTATCCGTTTTAGAACCGTCAGTGAAGATCGCAATGTGCTCTTCATATTTTTGCATTCTCTCAAGAAACAAAGATTTGTAGACTAAAGTAGACGTGTCCTGTTTTTTCAGACGAGTCAATGTAAGGTCTATATGGGAAGGCCCATGGACTGATATCTGGTGGCTGAGTTTTCATTAGCTTCTCCCAGGTCCCGCTATATGAGTCCAGGGTTTCTTCAGGTCTCACAACTAAGGGTCTGGTTACAGAGCGCTTCTGACGGTACATATCTAATGTTGAACTATCTGTAATAACCTCTCGCAAGAAGTGATTACATTTAGTCCGCAAAGATGATACATACTATAGCATCATTAGATTTCTCCTGTGTTCTGGTGGAAGATGGCCAGCTTCTACATAAATGGAGTCCAATGGGCTTGTGCGGAAAGCTCCAATCGCAACTCGTAGCCCCGCATTATACAACCTGTCAAGCTGACGGAGCCACGATTTGCGGGCTGATCCGTATATAGCACACCCATAATCAACCCTTGACCTTATGAGAGCGTCAAACACCCGCAACAAGATTGATTTTTCGGCACCCCATTGCAATCTTGACAACGTTTTTAGGACATTTAGTGACGACTCACATCTTTTTATAATATAGTTGGTATGATTTCTCCACCTCAACTGTGCATCCATTACAAGGCCCAGAAATTTATGACTGTCTTTAAAGGAGACCTCACACCCGCCCAAGGCAAGATTTGGACGGTTGTGTGGTCGCCGAAGCCTACAAAAATGAATAGCTACCGTTTTTTCGGAAGAGAACGTGAATCCCCGCCTGGTCGCAACGTCATTTACATTATTCATTGCATGTTGTAATCTGAGGGCTTCGCAATCTTCAGCAGGATGAGTCTCAAAAAGGGCAAGATCATCGGCATACAGAGATTGACCAATCTCAGCGCCTATATTGTCAGCTATGCCATTGATTGCGACAAGAAACAGGGTTACACTGAGGACGGATCCTTGGGGGACTCCGGTTTCCTTAACCTTTGTGGATGATAATGTATCTCCAATTCGGACTCTAAATGTTCTTTCTTCAAGGAAACTCTTAAGGAATAAAGGCAACCTGCCTTTAAATCCCCAATTAAGGATTCGTCGGAGAATATCGTATCTCCACGCTCTGTCGTAAGCCTGCTTCATGTCGAAAAAAACGGCAGTAAGGTGCTGACGGGAGCAAAAGGCGTTTTGGATGTTATGCTCCAACAATGTTAATTCATCTTGGGTTGAGAATCCACGTCTAAATCCTGCTTGATAATTTGATATTACATTTTTCTTCTCCAATTCATGAAGCAACCGGTAATTCAACATAGGCTCCAGGAGCTTTCCCAAACAACACAGAAGTGAAATGGGTCTGCAGCTTCCTGGATCCATAGGGTCTTCACCGGACTTCAAGATTGGGATGATAATAGATTCTTTCCATTTGGCGGGGTATTCTCCATTGGACCAGATCAAATTATACAAATCAAGTATATTTCTTTTTCCTGCCTCCGGGAGTTAATGTAGTATTTCACAGGGTATACCATCATTTCCCGGTGATTCTTTCTTTGATGCAGCCATAAGTGCTCTATTCATTTCTTCCAATGTGAATGAGGCGTTGTAATCAGTTGTAATGTCGTCTGCTGGTCCAAAGTCTAGAGGAAGAGTCTCTTCATTAGCTTTGATGGCCTGGAAGCCTTCCGGGTAAGTTGACTGGCCAAATGCGGAGCAATAATATTCTGCAAACACGTCAGCAACTCCTTGCGGATCACTGACGTACATACCTACATTTCGTAAAATAGGATATTGCCTTTTAATTGTCCTTCCAGAAATCGCTCTTATTTTACTCCAGACTTCGGACGCACACGCATCTCTAGTTATTGTGCTAACATACGCAGCCCAGGATTCTCTTTTCTTTTTGAGTTTTGTTCGACGTTCTATTGCCCTGGCTTTTTTAAACGCTATTAAATTAGTATCGGTTGGATACCGTTTAAAACGATTAAAAGCTCTTTTTTTGTTTTTGTTTACGACACTACATTCCTCATCCCACCAAGGTACTGGGATTTTCCTCGTATGGGGTGAGGAACGGGGGATCGCCTTTTCGGCTGCATCGTTAATGGCTTTCAATAAATTTCCTAGTATTCCTTGCACTGAGTTATCCGGAGGAGGTAATGCAAATGAGTCCCGAAATTTATCCCAATTTGCCTGCTTATTATTCCACTTCGTAGGTTTTCTGAATTCGTTGTATCTCCCAGCATGGTTCACCAATATAGGGAAATGATCAGACCGGTGAAGATCCCCCAGAATTGTCCATGAAAGATGCCTCAACACTGAAGTGCTTTTGATAGTCAGATCTATTGCGTCCATGGTTCCTGAGGATTCACAGAAATGGGTGGGCATCCCATCATTCAAAAAGACAAGGTACATCTCCTCAATCATGGAATATAAAAGACGACCTTGAGGGGAAGACCTTCTTGAACCCCAGGAAACATGGTGCGTGTTGAAGTCTCCAAATATTATAATCGGGGGAGATAACTGTTCTATCAAGCGCTTGAGGTCGCCCATGCAGTATCCTCTTCCGTCTGGGAGATACAACGAACAAAGTGTAGCGATTATAGGCGTATCCAGCCGAAGAGCGACAGCTTGGAGGTCTGTGTTTGAATGTATAGTTTGTGCTCCTAGGTTCTCCATTGTGTACAGAGCCACTCCACCGTGACTCCGCCCACCCGGGAGAACACTAGGTTCTCTATGAACACACTTATACCCTCTCAAAGGCCGGGCAGTACCTTCAGGAAATTTTGTTTCCTGTAGAGCCACGACCAATGGATCGTACGTGTGCACTAGGAAGCGTAATTCGTCGCTGTGTTCAGAAAAACCTCGGATATTCCATTGTAGGAATTTGTTTAAAGGCATTTTAGGACAATGTAGGTTTTATTCCGACTTGACAGTTTCTTTCCTTGGCCCTCGCTTTTTTCCCTTGGGCCAACCTTTTTTTCGTTTATTATTCACAAGGTTATATTTTCCACCATCATCATCCACCTGTTCATCGGAGCAATCAACCCCGGGGCTTGAAGGGAGTGATAGCGGACGTTCTGGAGGTTTCTTTTCAATTTTTAGCGGGGATAATATCCCCAATAGTTTTTTTTTTTTTTTTCATCCATCGACGTGGATGAAGTAGAGGTGAAAGTAGGAGTGGGGAATATGGATGAAGGAGTGGGGAGTGAGGTAGGTGGTGGTGGGTGAGGTTTGGATGGGACAGGAATAGGTTCGGGGACAGATTTAGGTATGCTTTTCCTATTAGTCGTCTCATTTTGTACTGCACTAGAGTAAGTGCCTCTACTAGCATATGATGCACTGTTAACTAATGCTCTGGCTTGCTTAAACGTCATGTCTTTGATTTCCATTCGTAACTTTTGAATTTCTAATTCAATTTTATATTCTAAGCAATCCTTTGAGCGGGCGTTGTGAGGTCCATCACAGTTTGGACATTTAGGTTCTGCCGGGCAAGGATTTGGACTGTGTACAGCATAACCGCAGACACAAATATCCACCGTTGACCGACATCTCACCGCTGAATGTCCAAATTTTTGGCATTTGTAACATCGCATAGGGGGTGGAACATAAGGTCGTACTTTCAACTTATAGAATGCAGCCTGGACACTAGAAGGGATCTCAGGTCGATCAAACGTGAGCATCACGCTTCCAGTGAACTGGGCTACATCTTCCGCTCCATTCACCGATTTCTTCTTGCGAAAAAATCTGCGAGCATCAATGACTCCCTGTTCTTTCATACCCTCCACAATTTCGGCTTCGGTACAATGTTCAAAATCAAAGCATGTGATCATGCCTCTGGATGAGTTTAGTGTTTTATTCAATTCTGCTTTGACACTAAACTCACCCAGAGTTGCAGCCTTAATTATTTTTTCACTTTGAGATTTACTAGATGCCTCTATCAATAGGCAACCGTTTGGCATTTTACTAATTCCCATGACTGTCCCAAATTCTTGAACAATTAGTTTATTGATGAGGAACGGAGAAACTTTAAAAAAGGTTTGTTCATCTGTCCTACTTAACACAATAAATTTTGAGAATTTACTTGTAATTGGGGCTAATTCTTCTAGCAATCGTTTTCTGCCTTTTTTTACCCTCTTTCTCGGGTGACTTTGAAGGCGTTATATTCGGCTCCAGAGTAAAGCGAGAAGCGGGGCGTTGACTGAGGCCATCCTTATGTGATTCCTGGCTCTGAAGTGCTCTATTGGATTCAGAGTCAGGAATTTTGTGTTCACTAATTCCCTTACTGTCATTGATAGGAGTGAGGGTTGGTTTTCCCGGAGTCATTAGTTGGTCCGTTTCCATGCGTATGTCGCCCAGAGGGTCCTGCATTCCCTCTGGGTTATCCTTTAGGGGGAATCCGGCTGTATCTTTTACTGCAGTTGTAGGTACATTTTTTTGAGTGACGCAGACCCCTAATCTTTGTCACCGAGTCTGCTGGTGGGGCTGCCACCTAGGCCGGCAGACCGGCACAGTTCCTCCCGAAGGAGAGGATCCACTCAGCAGGGGAGGTGTCCCTGCCTCATCACGAATCCCTGCCTCTGCTTTTCGCCGTTCATGTAATGTACAAGAACGTTGCCCAGGGGGTACCACGCGGAGGAAAAGCAGTAGGCGTTGACGGGAATCAGGTATACTAGGAGATGCTAAGCAGTGGAATAGGGCACTATAGGTTAGCAGATGTCCCATAAGAAGTCGGACGGCTCCCATATCCGCACGTCCGCTCCAGCAACCCTTTAGCCCGCCCATTTACCCCCCAGCTACGTTGTTTAACTCAGTAATTCAACTCTATTTCTTCAGCAATTCACGCTTATTATTCTAAATTACTTTACTCATTAGGAAAACCAATATACTGGGAAACCAAAATGTTTTTAACAATCATTAGTTGAGAGTGGCTTACTAGTAAGAATGTTATCCTGAGTAAATGGTTTAAACCCCAGAGGTGTAAACGAATAGAATGATCGTCATAAGCAAGTCCTCGCGCCTAAAACTCATAACTATTATTTTTACAACTCAAAGTCACCTATCGCAGCCTTATCGTAGATGAAATCGTCTCACCTGATGCATCTACTTCAATTCCAATACTCCCGCGCCCAATCGGCTTACGTTTCTAATCAGAAAAAAAAACGCCTGTATACCTCACATGAATTCCATTCCGAATCCCTGAAGACTGACTGTATTCAGGACATAACTCTGAATCCTAGAATCCTGAGGCGTAATGAGTTCTTATTGAGAATAAGTATTATTTTTCAGCCCCTGACTATTAATTCTACCTAACTTATTAGTAGAGCCCGGAATTTAGGCAAAATGCCTTTTTTATCTGAATGGATATATTGAAGAATCAGATAGAAATAAATATGTTTCCGTGCATTTAGGAAGGGTAGAGACAATTTTTATTTTGCCTTTTTTGCCTATTTTGGCTATTTTAAGATTTAAAGCCTTTTTTGCTCGTTATGCAATTTTCTTCTGCGATTTAAACATTTTAAAAAGCACATTTCGAATTTCAGTTCGTCGAAAACAAAAAAGGTTTCACAAATTAAATTAAATTTTGCCGTCACAAATATCAATTCGAAAGCTTATTTTCCCAACCCGTGGATTGACCCTCTGTAAATAACAGAGCCTTCCTTAGTAGAAGGAATGCACAAGCATAATGAATAGCAGGAAAGAGAGAGGATGAGAGAAGTACGCCTCCTTCTTCACACCCCTTTTGATGTGACAATGGTGTAGTAGTTACCTGGTATTCCGGATTTAGAAATGATAAGATAATGCAGAGGAAGTTTTTCCATGATGAAAAAAATTTTTTCTTAGAAGGTCTATGAGAGTTGATACTTTGAAAAAGCATCTTGTTGTTGCTTGTAACAAGGGAAAGTAAGAGTGAGTACACTAATTCTTTGATAAATTGATAATAAAGAAATAAATGAGTATTTAAAATACATATTTTCATTAATGATGAGTGAGATTTCTCTTTGCCTTCACTCCTAATAAATGCCTATTTTAATTACAAGACCTATTTTCAGTATTTCAAGTGCCTTTTTGCCTGCCTATTTTAACCATAAATAAATGCCTATCTTCCGGGCTCTACTTATTAGGAATCTTCTTAACCCTTAGCTTACGACGGGTAGTGCGGGCTGACCAACCCTTTAGTACGGCGATCTCTCCACCTGGCCGGGCCCTAGTTACGAAGCTATTCTCGCCCTCCTCTCGGCGTGCGTAAAAACGTTCGTTTAATTTCCTCCATTAACATTTCTAATCGTAGGAAAACTGCATTTTATTATTCATTTACGTTTACTTTTAGCTCTAAATATTTAGGTTGAATTATATAATTAGATGCTCCAATAAATATGTTTTATAGTCTATACTTTTTAGTACGAAAAATATTATTTTTTTATGATATAGGTACGAATCAAAGAAGCTAAATAAATAAATAGCCTCTTTTTTATTAAAAGCATGAGAAATACATCATCCTTTTCGATTGGAATCGAGTTGGATCTAACACTGGCGATGTAAATTTTTACGATCCCGACCCTTGTATCCATAATCCGTAGCTCTCTGTCGACACAAATAGTTAATTTTTCCGGCGACCAGTGGTAAAAGAAATAGCTAAAGCTTCTCTAAATCCTTGCTTTATAGCCCCAAGATCAAACTCCTGGGAAAGCTAGCCGTACGGAGCTGGTAAGCGAGAGAGAAGGGTCGGACTGCTGTGCAAGTCCTTCGTTCCAGGGGCACGGCAGCTCTCGACTGCTGTAAAAGTCCTTCGTTCCAGGGGCACGGCAAACTTCGACTTCTACAGAAGTCTTTAGTAAGGAAAGGTGTAATAGGTGATCTATATGTTTTTATTATTTTTTTTTTTTTCAACCCCATTCTTACATAATTTCTCGTAAACTCCGTTAAAGAGCCAAGGGAAAGCCCATCATTCTGGCCAGCCACGGTTTTTTTTACAGTTTTAAGATATAACACTTTTTCTTTTTGAATTTGGAAGACTCGAGTAACATGCCTTATTAAATTCAAAAAATATACTTTTCTTGGTCTAAAACCGGCCAGGCAATCACCCATTTTGTGTTTTAACACGTGTTGAGCAGTTTCAAGGAGGCACTGAGAGATTTTGTTGATAACTGGAAATATAAAATTAATTATTTTATTTTATTGTAGTTATTCATCATTTGGCCATATATTTTTCTTATTCCAAGAGGAATTAAATACTATTTGCTTACATTCAAAACTGTATGTCGACAATGTCTTTTATCTTATTGCAAAATGATTTGCTTGCTGTCTTTCATTAACTAAACGGCCTGTGGTTATCTCTTCTTATTTAAATGTAATAGTATAATATACAACTTAATTGATGATATCTAATATATTGTATTATATTAATTAAGTTATCCTATATACTGGCAAACGTAGGAATGTAATTCTGTCAAATTGTAGAATACTTTAACTTTTTTCATTAAATTATTTTAAAAAAAATTTAATGAACTCGCCAAATATGGATTTTTAACGTTTTTGTATAAAAATCAAGCTTCATGATTCATTCATTGTCGGAACATGATTCTAAGAAGTACATAGATGGATACAAGGAATCGCCTCATCGCAAGCAGCATAGATCACCATCACTATGGAAACCCAGAAGATTTCTGGACATGACCTTGCTCATCACTACTGCTCAAGAGGTACACTCTATATTGGTTACAGAAACAATCCAAATAACGGTGGTCACAGGAAATAACTTGAACATTTTTCAGGGCAGCTCTATGAATGATAGATATCACAAGATCCCAAGAAACCTACATATTTATAAATATGTAAGGGTGCGTTTACACTTGATATTTCTCGCAGGAAATATATGTCACGATATAAGTGTCGGATAGATATTCTCTTGCAAGTTTACATACGGAGAGAAATAGCTAGACATTTATGTCATGGATATCTATAGGATATTTCCCGCTTTGCAATAAATGTCCGGCCTGTTTACACTCATACATATATGTCCTGTCTAGTCCATTCTGCTTGCAATGAAGAACGCATCGGAACGCAAAATAGCGGCATGTTTAGTTATTATACAAATGTTGGGGGGGGGGGAAACGTTCTGTATGGGTTCGAGATTGGATTTTAAGACGGGAAAAATTAGGTTTCTTCAATCAATTAATGTCTGAGCTCTGTATCGAGGATCCAGTGCAGTTTTCGATTTTTTTAAGAATGAAACCATCAGATTTCGAAAAGCTTGCTTGTAAAATAAGTCCTCTTGTATCAAAGCAAGACACAAAATTTAGAGACGCTATTAGTGTTACAGAACGACTAGCTATAACCTTGCGATATTTAACATCAGGTAAGTAGGTATTTACTTAATGAAATACTATTTTATTTTATGAAATTTTATTAATTAGAACTATATTTTTAAACTGTACTATCCCCCATAATGAAAGAGAAAAGTAGACGAACTGTTAAAACTCGATAAAGGTCGGACCTGTTGCAACTAGTAAATAATCAGTGTTTACATCTGTTGGTACTGAAGTTTCGGCAATATAGCTAGAAACCAAGATATTTCTTCCTGACATTTATTGCTCTCTTTATAATCAGCGTATTCACCTGACGGTATAGAAGTGTCGACACTTATTGCTCGTGATAGAAATATATATCTCAGACATAAATTGCTCATGGTTTACACTAGTCGCAATTTCTGTCTGATATAAATTTCCTGCAATAACTAGCTAGTGTAAACCCACCCTAACAATCAACGTTGTGTTATATTGATCTCATTATACTATCCATGAGTCTGAGGAGCTAATCATAGTGTATTTAGCACATTTTTCCCATTTGCCGACTAACCAACTTATTCCCTTGTGACTACCGACATGGTGTTCAAGGTGTTGGTAATTACTGTGCTGTAACATTGTCCCTTTACTATAAGGAATATCCACTCGAACGATGACTGAATCATGAGATAGCTTGTGTCATAGGAATAAGCCGCCCGAATCAGAGGCCGGGAAGAATTGTGTCAAACAGGACGTCACTAAATAGTGTAATTGCAGCTATTATCTATGATTCCATGAGGAGTATGACAATATTTGCTCTATCCTCCGATAGACTGCTCTGATGTGGGTCACCGGGTTTCGATAGATATCGCACTGTCCTACATAGCTTTATGGCCTATATGGAAATGGTCAAGGCTAGAGATACACATGGTATTCCTGACCTTTGTTGGCAGTAATTAATCTTAACCTTCCCTAAAAATGTTTATTATGTAAACGTATTTCCTGAACTGAAGTATCTAACTTATGAAAAAAAAAAAAAAACATCATTGCTCCAACTAACCAAGTAAAAATAAATGTCACAATCAGAAAAATAAAAAACGAAAATTAAATAAATAATAAACATACACTCAAAATGTACGACTCGCAGGAACTGCGTCGTCTTAGAGCTGTTCCGTTCATATCTCTAGTGTCATTAGCAAAGTAGTAGAAACTGCTATAGGTATGTTTCGATTTTTCATGATATATATGAATTAAAATCTCAAAGAGGAGAAAGATTGACCTATTCGAGACCGATTGCTCACCGTGTGTGGAATTGATTTCCCAGGCTAAAAGATGGCCTGCACACTGTATGTACAAGATCAGTAATGTGCAATTATCATTTCCTCTGAGTAAACTAGTCGTCGAAATATGATTTTTCTTGACTGATAAAATCTTCAAAGTACAGGAAAACAAAATTAAGCATTGGTTTTCCTATGTACAAAGATCAAAAAATTATCTGTATCTTAAGTTTAACTTACATTCCCCTAATGGTGCTCAATCCTTAAAAGTGGTCCCCGCAATCAAAATTTTCTGAAGAGCGAGATGCACTTCCCGTGTTCAATGATCTCATTTAGGGGAATTCACTTACGAATGGGTTGATTTCCATAGTAAACACTTTTTTTTTTCCTTTTTTTTAAAAAAAATAAAAATGAACAATATAAATAAGAAGAAAAATTTCACTCTTCGGGACCGTGCTCGCAAAAAATCGTCGCCTGGAATGGCTTAAACAACAGGAAACCGACCGTATCCTAAGCATAAATTACTTTAACCTCTTTCTCAACGTCGCTCTTGGAAACACAAACCATATTTCTCATTGTCTTACCTTCTTTTACTAAAATACTAATATTAATGTCAATTGGAATTTTAAAAAAATAATAATAAAAAATAAAAAAAATAACAGAAATTAAAGTTTCGAAATTTTAAGCACTTAAACCACGACTTCCCATCCGTTTTCGAAATATTTCAGAAAATATACCAAGATCCAAAAACTTTTCATGCCTATTATTATTATAACATTATTTTTATTTTTTCGAATATTTTCTCAACTCCAAATTTAACCAAAATTTAAATATCATAGTTAGAATTTGAAACAAGTAGAAAATATTTAATTGAAACCAAATGTTCTAAGTACGCAACAAATTTATCCATTAATAAATAGGAAAACTCCCCTAAAATACACCTGTGGTACACTACTATACAAATCGACAGTACTACCCATACTAACTTACGCATGCCCCGTCTGGTTTGGTGCCAGTAACACACACTTAAAACGATTACAAACTTTAAAAAAAAAAAGTGCTCCGAATAGTGTCCAATGCTCCTTGGTTCATAAGGAACAGCCAGATCCATAGAGAATTGGAGGTTGATCCATTTTTCACTCACATAGAAAAGCTGGTGCGAAAATATCATCAAACACTTCCAGCCTCCAGGAGTTGCGTCTTTTATCAACTGGGACAAATAAAAATGGCTCGAATTAAGCACGGACTTTATCAAGACATTTTAAACCTATAAATTTCACTTGAAAAAAAAAAATGTGTATAATACGTTTCTTGTATTGGACCAAATAAATTGATTTTGTTTTCTAAGTACGCAAACATAAAATTGGTTTTAGAAAGGGTTGTATCCATTTTTTTCGAAAACGGTTACAGATATCACCTTGAAAATGGTTTCATTCGTTTCATTACATTAAGGATCTAATAAAAGTCCGTCACGCAGGAGCTGCATAACTAAGCACTTTCCTCAGAATTTGGGTAGTGTAGACTGCTTTCCAGAACAATTTGCTTAAAATATCCTACATAAATAAAATAAAAACATGAATAGTTCTCTTTTAAATTTGTAATGAGTAACTGATCAATTATTAATTTGCTTCCAGAGTTATGTTTACACATGGTACCTATTACACTACGTAATAAATACAAAAAACCTCATATTATCGTATTTTGATCTAACGCAGGAACAGGATACAGTCACTCTAGTGGTAGAAAGCGCTCCTTGCGGCGGCTTTGTGAACCTACGTCTGGCGGGCTTTTCTATTGAAATATATTACAAATTAAACCCCCGCTTTCTAATTGACCGATTCAGCTCATTTTTATAACACTTCTTTCTCATGAGTTACCCACGACGTATACCGCGTTTCGTTACAATACAGCAGACATTACGACCGGTATGAGTATATTAGGAATTTGGGTCCAGAGTAAACCCCCCTTCTAATGAACCGATTTAGTTTATTTTTACAACACATATTTACCTGTAGATTACCACAACGAATACCGAGTTTCGTCGAAATATACCAAAAATCACGGCTGCTAGTGGCGAATTGGTATTGTGGGTCCGGAGGAAACCCCCCCCCCTTCTAATGAACCGATTTAGTTTATTTTTATATCTCACTTTTCTCTCTATATTACCACTACGAATACCAAGTTTCGTTGGTATTCGTAGTGGTAATATAGAGAGAAAAGTTAGATATAAAAATGAACTAAATCCCCCCTTCCGGTGGACCGACTTTGGTGGTTAACGAACTCGTTCAATCGTTTGCTAATTGAATGCTATATACCAAGTTTCGTGACGAAAAAACAAAAACTCTGGCCGCTATCGTGTTAACAGACATATATATATATATATATATATAAATTTTAACGGGGGTCATTTTCGGTGTCTACTAGGTAGGATCGATAAAGATTTGAAGAAATTTTTCAAAAATTCCGTCATGAGTCCAACCTCAATAGCTACTTTCCTTCGGAGGAAAGTGCTAAAAAGAGTACCTGCAAGCATAATGACACGAAAACATAGACGTTACGATTTATTTTCACCCTAAAACCGTGTTCCATTTGACGGATTCTGCTGGTTAACGAACTTAACCTTTTAGACGATAGATTGTTGTGCCTGTGAGAGAGTGAACAGACGAATACTTACACTTAAGTAAGTACTGTAGTCTATATTATTTATTTATCTATGTTATGGTGTCCGCTACATTGGCGACTATACAAAGGACATTATCCTAGAAGCTTTTCATTCGAATTTTTAATCAGCCTTATACTTTCGATTTGACAACCTACGGAGTACTGGGAAGATTACACGGTTTGCCTATGCAGCATATTTCAGGCGCTCTACTCATACATATCAGTGTTGGGCAAAAATCATTCAGAATAATGAATAATGAATAACTCTGTTATTTCATTCTGAATAATAAATAATTTTACATTCGATATTCAGTCTATTCAATGAAGAACGTAACTTTTTATTTCTATCCATTATTATTAAATAATAAATAAATAGAGAAAAAAATAATAATTTAAAAAACAATAAAAGCGTATTTTAGTTAATTCTTGTAATATGTACCAATGTTATGTAAGTGTACAAATATTGTGTCCAAGTAATGGCTACCATCAGTCAGAAGTACTGTAAGGTCGGTAGGTATGATTAATTGTGCAGAGGACGAGAACAATTACACATACCTACTGACCTTACAGTACTTCTGACTAATGGTAGCCATTACTTGGACACAATATTTAAACACTTATATAACACTGGTACATATCACAAGATTTAACTAAAATACGCTTTTATTGTTTTTTAAATTATTATTTCTTTCTCTATTTATTTATTATTTTTTAAACTTTTCTTTTTATCTAAATTTATTTCGTCTTATACTTTCTCCAAAATTATATTAATGATTTTTATAATTTATGCATTATTTAGTTATTATTTCTAAAACTCTCAACGTTTAAAAGCTGACGTTTCCATACACATCTTCATACTTGCGAATCGCCTTCGCTGCGGTCAAGGAACATAAATAACAATAATTTGCTAATCGCCTCCGTTACGGTCAAGCAATAAATAAATAATATTCATTATTGAATAACAAAGATTCATTGAATGCAATTTTTTAATGAATAAAAATTATTTATTGAATGAAAATGTTTATAAAAATGATTTATTTGACTGAAATGTATCGTAAATACACGTTATTTATTTTAACAATCGTTTCTAATGAAAATGACTAAGTTCATTAAACTTTTTCTTTCTTTGAATGACAATTATTTATTTAAGGAATATTTTTTACTGAACTTAAAGAAGAGTTTGTTGTTCCATGAACTACATTATTTTAAAGGTATACAAATAATGAATGGAGAATGAAAGATAATTAATTATTCATAAAATAAACAAAATATCAGTCAATGAATAACTGAATAAATAAATAAATACTTATTCAATAAAAATGATTGAATAATGGCCAAATCTGATACCTATCAAGTTATTCAATTAATTATATTTTTTTATAAATTTATTAAGTATACAATTTATCAGATATATCTAGCATATTTTTAGAAAAAAAAAAAGAAATGAATGGCGTAATAGAATAATTGCCAAGAAATATCTAGGGAGTCATATAAAAAGCCCTTTATCTCGAAAACACCAACAAAATATTTCGATTAACATTTTGTCAATGGACATCCTCCCTCAACAAAATCGACCTATTGCATTGGAAGAGGTTCCGCTTGCACGAGAGATAGATTCATGGTTCAAAATGGATTTCTGTCAAGCTCTGCTGGTCGACCTTGTTGAGGCTCGTCTTTAAGCTTGCGGTTCCCGCTCCAACTCGTTCAAACCACCTCTGCACTGTCGTTCACTAACTACATTTTCGCCATATATTTCTACAATTTTTCGATTAGCTGAAGCAGCGTTTTCTCTTTTATAGAATTAATGAAGCATAACATGGCGTAAGTGGTGTCTTGGGAGATCCACTTCAAATGAAATTTCAGAATAAATAAGTTTCACCAACCAAAACATGATAAATAAAAGTTTATTGATTGCTATATTAAACGAAAACTTTAATCAACAAATGTTTGCAATCTATAAAGAAAAATCTTAGATTTCTATTCTTCCAAGAATTGCAGATATCCCCAACTGTAGAGTCTCTCCAATTAACAGTCTCACGACTGACCAAACTACCAGCAGCTTGAAGTAAGGCCTTAATGAGTTCAGGCCGAAGGAGATGATGGACGAGTTGTTCTAGTGTTCTTCCCTTTATATGAAACCAGCCACGTGCACAACTTGGAAACGGCCTTGAGGAAAGCCATATAGAAGTTGGTTCCTCTCAGTGCTCATTCCAATATATACCTAGCTTCCTTCTATTTTCCTTCTACTAGACGATCCAATATGGAAGTCTAACCACGGGAGCGTGAAGTCAACACAATCCTTCTTATATACTGTGACATTCGCTTTTATGAAATTGTTCTCGCCGAAGTAGACTACGTGTGCAATGGGTGACAGATGAACGGGGAAAATAAACCAACGTCAGCATGTTTGAGCTTCTATATTCTCTTCTCATCTTATATATTTGTTTTCCAGTTTCCTTTTTGAGACCTGACATGTGTTACAGATGCAACTTTAATACAAAAACATATTTTATTTGCTGAGAAGAAATCGTTGACCTTTGGGTTTGCGAAAGTAGAGATAGTCGGTACTCAGTCATAATGGTTAATAAAACTACATTTTTGTATATAAATCCGTTTAATTTCCAATGTTTCAGGTTAAATTTCAAGCCTTCTTCAGGATATTAAACAATCATGGACATACTAAATACTAACAACAATATACATGAGGAGATATAAATACATTAAAGTAATATTAAGGCATGAACACTCTGTGCCTAGGGTCGTGGGTTCGATTCCCACTAGGTGTGTTGGTTTTTCTTTAGAAAAAAGAAAAGGCATCAGCCCTTTCCTGGCTGGAAATGGGTGGTGACCTGTAGATAGCCCGTCCCTAAATTCTGAGTTAATTATAAAGAACATAAAAATTTAAATAAATAATATTAAGGAATACATACGAGCTAATATTTAGATACTAAATTAAAAATATGAATAAAATGATTAGCATTGAATATTGAGTGCTCTATTTATGTTACAACCATAATGGAGGCTTGAGTTTCAAACTGATTCGTGAGATATAAAAATTACTTTTCACATTATAATGTAGTTCCATTAACTACACAGCCA
This sequence comes from Gonocerus acuteangulatus, assembly GCA_946811695.1. Classification (NCBI taxonomy): domain Eukaryota; kingdom Metazoa; phylum Arthropoda; class Insecta; order Hemiptera; family Coreidae; genus Gonocerus; species Gonocerus acuteangulatus. Next base: position 106,387,377 of record OX328123.1, on the reverse strand, counting down.
TACACACACAAAAAAAAGTTCTGACCCAAAGGGAAGACCATGTTTACTATATTTTTATTGAATTTACTTCAATTGATACATAATTTGAATAAAAAAAGCGCAGATTTTTTAAGCGTTGTATTTTTGGGAGTTTAAGGATTGCATCAGTTCAAGAATCACCTCCGAAGGCCTTGGGTCAATTTTTGTACAAAAACTCAAAAATCTTTTGCGTCAGAAAACATAATGAATGCTAAAATAGAAGCAAAAACGCAAAATTTTGAGAAAAGTCACAAATTTAATGGGATGTATCTTGGCTCCAAATGGACCTTCGTTGGGGTCTCAAAAATTTGTATTTTTGAGTTCTGAAAGGGAGTACAAAGGAAACAGTTGTTTATTTTGGTTAACGACTTGAATAAAGAGATTTTAGAGTAAAATATCCTAAATAATGAGTTTTAGGGGGTTAGGCTTAAAAAAAAATGCAGGTGTTTTTCTGACCACGGATTCGGATTCAGCGACTGTAAAAACAAATAGCAAATATGGTCTCCTCTCGGGGTGTGAAGTTTATTTTGTGTTTTGTGAAGGCCAGCAATCACTACCTTGGTTATTTTATTTCTGCTGGGATTTAATTAATAGAGCTCGTATTTATAAAAATCAAGGGCAGAATCCTTCAAAATTAAAATAACTATTTCCTGTGGAATAACTAGGCCCCTAACATTTAATTTTAATTATATTAGCATTACAGGGTACTCAAAAGAGTGCCAACTATATCACGTAAAAGATAAATCAATGAAAATTTTGAAAACACAAAATGTGACTTCTTTCAAATGGAACACTTTTCCAGCAATTTGATTCGGTTAATTGTTATCCGGACTGGACAATGGATTCCTATAGTTTGGCCAATAAAAAATGAATAATGCATAATTTCTTCACACAAGGTATTCCAAAGTAGCAAAACTCCATTTTATATGCTTGACAACAGGGTGTAAATCGCAAAGATTTAATGCTTACTAAATGTAGAAGTTTTCCTGTAAGTAGGGAATCTGTAGTCCGTTAGGGGGCTGAGGAAAAAATTCGCGAGAAACCTCTGATTTATCAAGGAAAACAGAAGTGCGTTATTGGAGGTCCAGAAATTATCTTCTATCAATGTGTTTAGTAAATTAATTTATCTTTATTAAAAGAAAGTTTCTCTATTTTATAATAGCATTATTACAATTTATATAGGTATCATTAATTGTTTTTGAGCAATCCTTTCTTATTCAATAAAAAATATGTCTACGTTAAAAAAAAAAGAAAGACAATTGGACTTAACTGCTTTTGCTTTCGGAATCGGACCATACTTCAAATGAAATTTTTGAATATTATGTTTTGATTATCCTCCTAGAGTTTAGCTACTTAGACTTGAATCATCCTGTATTGTTTGATAGAAAACCGATAACGACTTTATACCCAAGACTGTGTATATCAAGGATTTCTTTAACAACACCTTTCTTCGCACGAGCAGAACATGCATTGCGCTTTCAGAGCACTCCTTCGTCAGTCCTACATGCACTGACTAATGCGTAGTTTACACGAGCTTAGTACTAGTGATTAGTACTTGTATCTCCCACTAAGCTGGCTTATTGACAAGTGACAAGTAATCATTTATGAGTTGATGGACAAGTAGCGTTCAATACGGCCCATCCAACAAGTAGCATGGTGGTGGCGGAGCTTACTTGATGGTTTGTAAATAGAAGCTTTTCACTTGTACTTGTAGCGGCGCTTACTAATGCTTGTCATTTGTCTCTAAAAAAGGACCTGTTTACGCTTATTTGAAAAGTACTAAGGTTGTGTAAACGAGACATCAGTTTTCCGGCAGTCGCTCCGTCTGAGGCTCAATTTCCAAATCTTTACTTTTTCAAAAAAAATAAATTAATTTTTTTTTTTTTTTTTTTTTTTTTTTTTTTTTTTTTTTATTGTTTAAAGAAATATCACAATCTACATATTCAATTGCATCATGTAATTTGATACAGGTTACTTTTTCACGCCTCAGGTGTCCCCAGTTGTCAACCGAATACCTTCCTAGTGGAAGGATTCTAGGATGACCTGGAGTTACCTTACGCCATCCAACCACACCCTGCGACTAGCAGGGAGGATTGGAGGCGGGTGAGACGTGGGCTGTGTTATCTTGAGGAGAGAAAATATCCACCGATATCACTCTCAATTTATACAATTATAATTTCATTGATCACTCCACAAATAATTGTTTTTGTTCACTCCACGACACTTCACTGACTAAGTAAGTCTCGGGGCCACTTCCTGTTAAGGCGTCTTGGTGGAGAGGAAGGATGGTTGGTGCTGGATAAGGATTGGGCTACAGGATTAGGATGATTGATTAATTTGCAATGGAAAGATGAGAAGCGGCTAGGGATTACATCTTGGACAAAAGGGATATTTAGGTCATTATGGAGGGTGCGATTTGTAAAATTAATTATGAAGAATTCATCTTGAAATTCCATCCAAAGAATTTGTTAAGCATCAATTTGAGCTTTAATTTCCAATATGAGTCACCGTTATTTTCATGACCAATCAAATAGATAAATGGGCTTTGAAAATTTTAATTTTCTGGTTGGCAGTTCGGGCATTTGGCAACCTGCATATGAGGTCAACCTCATATGCAGGTTTCCTCCCAATGGAGAGGAGAAGAAACGCGCTAATATGGGTTAAATAAATTAGTAATTACAAATAGTATAAATGCTACACATGGAATAAATACATATTATGAAATAAATAAATATTAATAGATACAAATAGAAAAAAAAGAATAGATTGTTCAATTGCCACATCAATATTAATTCAGGAGTCTCTCAAATAATGAGATATAATATTCTAATCAAACTTAATTTGTTTTCTGATGTCCTGCTTAGTGAATAATAGTGAATAAAATAAGAATTCAATATGTTGACAATTGAATTAAAAACATTGTTAATAAGAGGTAGGTTAAAGCAAACCTGTAGAATTTGCTCAAGGAGACCTGTTGATTGAGCGAGTTGATTTAAATTTTCCTTGTTGATAGTGTAAACTGACTAGGAGTTAAATATTTATCAGGAACCGCTGATTGACTCTGCTGTCTCGGTAAATACACGAGGCTCTCCGATAGTCCTTCGAAGTCTATTCCTTTCCAGGCTACCTATCGTCTTAATTATTCTTAATAGAATTATCAATTCTTCTCATCTCATCGGGTTATTGCCTGCGTTTGGACGATGCCCTTAGACATATCGGTACGGTTTATCTCTGGCCTGATGCATAGAGGAGCAGAATCCCAAAAAGCTGGCCAAAAGTCGAAAATGAATTTTCTAGTTGGAGAATTTGATTTGTTGGGTTGGCTAGAGTAATATCCCAAGGGTCAAAATCCGTTAGTATTAGGGTCAGACCCCTTGTACCTGCTTTAGAAAATTAATACAAAAGCGACCTTCACTCGAGCAACAACTGGCGTGGACACAAGAAAGAAAACAAGCTCGTGTTTGAAGAGTTATAACATTTCTTAGAGTTCACCGATTTATCTTTAACAAAATGGAAGCAACTCGTGAAATTATGTAGAAAATAATTGTGTTTATTAGAATAATGAATATTTTCATAGAAAATAGTAATAATTTATTAAACTTATGTGAATTTTACGTTTGAAAACTAAAAAGAAACTTAGTTTTGAAGGTAAAAGTATAATTTTTCATCAGTGTTCAAACATCTAACTTATTGGACATGAAAGGTGAAACTATTATCTATAAAATAAAACAAAATTTAGCTGCCTTTAGTTGCCGTACGAGTTTTTAGCAGCTTTTTATAAAAAAAATAAAATGATAGTTATATCTCTTTTAAAAAAATAAAACATTTTTATTAAAGTTATATTTGTTTTATTTGCATTATATTGTTTTAAAACAATTATTTCATTGTCAATTAATAGTTTTTAATGAACAGTTTTTTTTTATTTAGGTGTTTTCTTATTTTCATCATATATAAGTTTTCTTATTTTTGTTATATTACATCCGCCATTTTGTATTTCATTAAATTCCTAATAAGCGACTCTGAACAACCCTATTCAACAAATTTTATGAAAAAATAATAATTATTCTTCACATTGAAAGCTTTTTTACTTCTGATATGGCCATATTGAATCCGCCATTTTGAATTTTGTAATTTTGACCCCGGATTCTTAATTAGCGAGCCCAAAAACCCCTTCGTAAGAAATTTCAGATCGATTCATAAAGATTTGGAGTTTTGGCCAGCTTCATGGGATTCTGCGCCGCTGTGTGACGGCCCGAAATCGTAACGCGATTGAGGAAAGTAAATGTGCTAGTGCGCTCATTTCCTGTCCGCTTCCGGACGAATTCCTCCAGGTTTTCGCATCGCTTATTGCTCCCTCTCTGCTTATTTGAAGATGTCTTTTGGTACTACCCGAACTTCCAGCTCATATCCTGTTCACCTCCTGTTGATTAAGTCTTATTCATAATCAAGATGAACAGCATGAGTGTGGGATTTCAGCAGAAAGCTGCCAGGATGTGAACCAGAAGTGTACAGTGAGTTAGTGAGTGTAAAACAGCAAACAGAAACGTGCTAATATTGAGTGACAATTTCTGTATTTGTTTTAACTATATTTTTTATTCTCTTCCGCCTCATGAAGGCTTAAATTTCAAGCCAATACATTAACAAAAATAAAACTGAAAAATAAAATAAAAATGTAGTTTTATTAAGATACTACATGATTGAACCCTGACAGTGTATTTACCCTCGCAATCTCAACGGTCAGCAATCTCGCCTCAATGTATTTATTTTAATATTCGCAGTAAGCTCAAACAAAAAAGTAACGGTGTAATCCAGGGGGCGAAGCCGTTTTACTAAATATGTTCGTATATAAACAAATATATTAGTCCAAAGTATATATATGAGGGTGTTTGCCTGTAGTATTCACAAAATTAGTCAAAAGTCAAATAAATTTGTATGTACGTGAGTGTATGTACGTATTTATGTATATGTATGTAATATTTGTTACGCATAGTGTATAAAAAGTAGTGTATATGTGCGAGTTTTTGGGCCCTTGCATATACATATGTAAGTTATATGGTAATGTTTCAATATACTTAATAGTGTACTCACATGAAAATTGTTATTTAATTTGTAAAATACTTTTATCGTCCTACGCAAATTGATGTTTTTACATTTAATGAAATGTTAATAATATTAAAAGCTGTTTCTTAATAAGAAGAAATTTGTAATTAACGAGCAAATCATATCAGTTATGGAGCCGGAAAATCAAATTTAAAAAAAAATAATAAAATAAAAAATATAATAATCGAGACTATTATTCGTTCTATTAAAGTCTCGAGGATTTCAGAATACAACAAAAAAAATCTCTTCTTCTTGAGATGGCTCAAAAGAAGCAAAAGCTGTGGTTTCTAAATAGACTATTGCGCCATAACTAGTGGGAGTTAGGCTTTAGCTGGTATGTAGGTAGAATTTGTGATATTCTTGTTTAATCAGATCGTGTCTAGTTAGTCCTATTCATTCGAGTATTGTCACGAATCAGGAAACACAGACATCTTTTCTCTTGTAGGAGCTTTATCTATGTGTATTTATTGCCTTACTTATTGTGGGGTAAGGGGACACCGACATCCCTTAAAGTATTGAGGTTGAGCGTTTCAAACATAGCCAAACTTAATGTTTTACTATTCTAATCTACTATATATTTGTCAAATACCACTCACTCACTCACTGACTCACTGACCTATCATCCCCCAGCCCAAACCGCTCGACAGAAAAAATTGAAATTTTGCATGGACACTCCTTATATAACGTGGGCACTCACTAAGAAAGGATTTTTCGATATTCGAATTTTTAAGTATTTTTAGAGGGGTTTAAAGTTTGAGTTGGTTAGAGCATGAAAGCCTAGGCAGCAAGCGTTGCTAGGACGATAACAGAACAGCATTTTTTATAGTATTATTTTAAATTAGGTTAATTTCCACTATGATGGCAGTCCTTGAATTACTAGAAATAAACTGTCCCTCATTCAGTGTACGCTATGAGAGACAAAATCACCATTTTAATGAAGTTTCCTTTAAACCTGTCCTCTTAGAAAGGCTTGCCATATTTTTGGTGAGTGAAACCGGGACACATTAATATATGCGATGGGCATACCGGGGGGGGGGATAAAAACGGTAAAAATTAGAAGCAAAATGCTGAGTTTTAAGCCTAGCACGTAACGGGAATGGGGAATCATAAATTTTTAGTCTACCCACATCATAATAATGAAAAAGGAATCTGTTTTGCGACTTAATTTTCTTAAAAAAATCGCCCAGCCAAATAGTAGTGTCTGGCAGCGCTGTGCAAGTAGTTCCAGCGTTTTACAGTTAGAATACTTCTCACTTCATTGACACTGTGAGCAGTAGTAAAAATGTTGATTGTAGAAAAGTAACCGATTTATAAAATATTATTATAAACATAATTATAAACATGAATTCATTACTTTTTACATTTTACAGCCATTTCCGGGGACAAGAGCAAAATACCGGGACAGTCCCGGTTAGCCCGGGACAGTCCCGGGCAAAGCGGGACGTATGGCAAGCCTAGCCATAGAGTTTTTCTGGTAATGGTCCATCCAAGGTAATAATACCCCACACCCTTGCGCAGCCTCCTCACTCATCAGCATCCCCAGACAGAATACTTCTTGGTAATGCTTGCAAATATAATAGGTGTTTCCAAATGACATCTAGGAAACATAAACTTTTAAATTTTAATGTCCATTTATTATTGACAACTATTTTTAACCTCTGGTGGCTTAACTTCAGTTGCTGGTAACCTATAGATAACGGGGGTATCTGTTTGTTGGCACTGGTCCGAAGTGCCCCAATCTCAAGAAACATTATACTTTGATTACTTATCAATTGATGAATAACATATAGTATGACGGGAACCGTGCTATAATAAACTGCACAAAATTATTTAGTAGCGTTATTTTTTATGGTACATTATTAACCCAATAAAATCTACCGTGACGAAGCACGGGTATTCAGCTAGTAAAAAAAAATAAAATAAAAACAAATATATAGGTACCTAATGAATAAAATGCAGGATTTTATTAAGAATGTAATGGAACTATAAACTGCAGGATTTTCTTCTACCACTCTACGTCAAGAAAAAAACAGGTGATAGGCAGTACATACGCATGGCGATTGAGTAGTTGAAAGGAGTTAAATGCATAACAATTTATTGAAGGAATTGCTGGATTTTGGGAAATTGATGTGCAGAATGAGAAATAAAAACCAAAAATTTCGACGATTATCTTTTTATTAGAAAAACGTTTTCAGGGACTCCTAATTTTTAATGCCTAAGCAATTGTCCTTATTCAGCTAAGCCTTGCCCCTGGTGTTAACAAGCCAGGCTCAGCTGAACAAGGGCGGTTACATTTGTATATAACATGTTGTCAGGATTTTTAAATTGTATGTAACAATCTTTGAGGTTATGAACAAATTTGAATACATAATTGGACGCCTTTAAACGGAAAGGAACCAAGTGCCATCAGTTCATTCTTTAGAGAATTGGGTTTAAAGTTTTTTGTGGGTCTAAAATTCCTTTAAAATCTGAAATATTTCATTCATTTTCTCTCATTAAAATAAACTGTTGTTATAGTAATGGGGTTTTATTTGTATAGTTATTGATAAAAATGGTGCTTGATTCCTTTCTGTGTGTTACAGCATACTGGATACACCATTTCACTTTTTTTTTCTTTTTTTTTTTTTTTTTTGGTAGTTTTTTTCTAGCTTTAATGACAACATTATATTTCAACGGGGTCTCCCGTGGTCTAGTGGCTAGCGCGCTAGATTCATAAGCGGGGGATGGTGGGTTCGATCCCCACCGGCGCCAGAAATTTTCTCATCTCATGGCTCGCTGAGATAATTCCTGGCTGCACCCTGGATGTCGGCGCTAATGGCGAAGAATTATGTCGATGCGCCATAAAAAAAAAAAAAAAAAAAAAAAAAAAAAAAAAAATTATATTTTAACCAGTTTTTTATTACTATATAAATTCTCTAATTCTCTACAAGATAGCACCAAAAACTCAATTACGTTAAAAATGAAGCTTGGTTCCTTTCCGTTTAAAGGCGTCCAATTATAATTACCAATACGACTATAACCACAGACCCTGGAGATATAATTACGATTAGAATATTAATTACAAGTGTGATTACGATTACACTTTATCACAATATTTTTCTCTTATTATGACTTTAATCCGAATTCTTTTATTTTTTATAAATTAGAATACTATTAGAGACTTTTTATCGCTAATCAGTGTAATGCCAACGGATGACAGAGCCCAAGACTGAACAATCAATATTTATGACTCATTATCTTGATGCGATTATTTTTCAAATTCTCCTGCTCAGTTATGTTTTGTCTGAGGCTTTTGAGTGTGTATGTGTCCGCCCGGAACGTTCAATAATTTTGGGTCATTCTACTGGAAAGGAGATCGACTGTTTTGCAAAGTCTTAATTAAAATTGAGTTCTTTTTACAGGCGTCATTACAGAAAATGTTTTGATTGCTAGTGTAATTATAATCAAAGGTTTTTGGCATAAGGGATTGCATATCAAAGTTGATTGATGGCATGATAATAAACCTAGCTAAGTAGCTTGTATTAAAAGTATTCTTAACCCTGATATTTGTTACCTTTTTAAAAAAAAAAATGTTAAACTTCAAATTTTTGCAATTTTTGATGACTTTAGGCTTTAATAGGGGGGGAGGTTAGCTTAATGGTAGAACTCTCGACTAATGAACTGGGGACCCAGGTTCAAACCCCGAGCGTGCACTACTGATTTTTTCTTCTAGTGTCATCGTTCGAGGGTTGGATTTGGGGTCCCAGATCGTCCCTAGGCTCACCCAGCCTTTAATTAATTATTCGGTACCAGCAAAGGGAAAAATCAGGAGCCGAAACATAGTACTGACCACACTAACTTCCTAGTGAGCCGTATGGTTGGGAATCAGATGCCTCTACAGTATCTGCCCCTGTGGGCCCTTAGTGGCCTGTTACGGGACTGATTTGATTCAGGCATTAATATCTTTGTAAAGGGACTTGATAAAAATCGAATACTTTTATATGTTATACTTCGTTGTAACATAAAACTACTGTATAAATGTCAACTTTTATATTTGAGTACTTTCAAAGCTATGAATGTTTGAAAATGGTCCTTTTCAATTGCTATTTAGAAATGCGTAAACTTGAATAATTCATTAAAGTTGTATTATTTTTGAACTTTTTACTTTTAATAACTCTTTAAAGTTTTTATCTTTGTCCAGTACAACACATAATATTGTTGTATAATGAAGGTTATGTATAGACCAAATACCTGATCTTAGCTTACCTTGAAATACATGTTTAATACACAGCCTTTCAGACAGCGGTATTGTCGTGGGAAGGTATTATATATCGAAAATACATTAAAAAGATAATTCTCTCCCATTGAAGGAGCTAATGGTTACAGGGGGGGGGCGAAAGAGGGTGGAATGAAAAGCCCGCTTTTCCAGGTAATGGTGAAGAGGCTTCTGTAATACTTTGTGTTGTTCTCATCTTGGGTTTTTGTTACCTTATTATCAAGACTGAGAATGTACTATTAACTAATGATAGTGTAATTAAAAACATTGCTACGTATTACGCTACATAACATGAGAATTGTCACGTCCAACAGATAACTGATAATGACTTGACGAAAACTATATAATGAATGGACTTAACTAATAGACAATAATAATAATAGACAGTAAAAAATACAGTTAAGGAAAATCTACCCAGTAATCGAGACTATCCTTATTTCAACAACAGGCCTCTATCATTAGTTGTACACAATTTATATAGAATTCTGTTGAAAAGGGCCCAAAATTATGGCTAGTTTAAGAAATGGGGCTGTCAATAATTCACAATAGCATTTTATAAGAAAAGCACATGCCTGAAAAAAGAGAGAGATGCATGGAATCATTTAACTGAATTTTATGTTTTTTGGTGTACTAAATCAAAAAGTTACCGCCATCTTTGTCCATTACGGGAGATTTTCTTACAAAATATGAGAGGTAGACATAGAAAAAACACCATTGTTTTAATTATTTATTTTTTCGAGGATAATATATATACAGGATTTTGTGTGTATATATATATATATATATACACTTATATGGTGTCATCAAATCATAAATCACAGCTTAAACCACTTATTATTGCACTGCCCTGTGTTGAGTTCATTTAGAACAACATATTTGAGGAAATATATAACACAAAACAGGGATTACATATCATTAGAGAATATCCTTGTTATCAATAGCTTAGATCAATTAAATTCAATTTACTTCTTTCTATTAAAAGTTTGTGCAATTTAAGATATATTCAAGCTAAGACCCAAGATTAAATTTAGAATATCTATTTTCATTATATTTCTATTTAGGAAAGTATTAATGTTATGTATAATAGGTAGATATAAGTATATAGAGTTTATCTTATTAATTCTTTATTATTTTTATTCAAAAAGGGAATCTATTATTAATATTGTAATAATTACTTAGTAAGAATTCACTATTAGAAGAGAGAAGTGTATTGTTATTGTTCTGCTATATGTAAAATCATGAACTTGACTTTTTATATGCATAAACTGTATATATTCATATTTTAATATTGTGTATTTTTAATTATTTTATATGTATATGTATGTCTTATGTTCTTATGTAGAGTATTATTATTATTAGTCATCTATGTCGCGTCCATTAACATCTATTAACACCAAATGGGCCAGATTCCTTGGCTATACGATGTTATAAGCCAATAAATATTATTCTATTCTATTCTATTCTATATATATATATATGTATATACATGTACCATAATTGTTTGTGATCTATGGGATCTGAAACGTGAAATTTTCTCGTTGGCACTTACGGATTGCGTCATGAGGTCAACCTCATAACCGGTGCCTTCCCTATGGAGAGACGGAAGAACCGCGCTAAAATATAAATGAGAAATAAAAATAAAAGGCAAAGTAGAATAAGAAAATACGTCTAAACGTACACGAGCATATGTATGTTTCTATGTGTATGTGTGAGTATGTCAAGCAGCTAGTGTGTCAAGCAGCTAGTGTGTCAAGCAGCTAGTGTGTCAGGCAGCTAGTGTGTCAAGCAGCTAGTGTGTCAAGCAGCTAGTGTGTCAAGCAGCTAGTGTGTCAAGCAGCTAGTGTGTCAAGCAGCTAGTGTGTCAAGCAGCTAGTGTGTCAAGCAGCTAGTGTGTCAAGCAGATAGTGTGTCAAGCAGCTAGTGTGTCAAGCAGCTAGTGTGTCAAGCAGCTAGTGTGTCAAGCAGCTAGTGTGTCAAGCAGCTAGTATGTCAAGCAGCTAGTGTGTCAAGCAGCTAGTATGCGTTTACAATTCGTTTTTATCCTATTTATGTCTTTATTTTATTCTCTTTATTAAGAATTATTTAATTTAAATATATTGATTTTATTGAATATTAGTAGTCCCACCCTTTATATTTTCAATCACACATATATAAATAGGCAACAATGATCCAAGCGATTGAATGTCTTAAAAAAAGAAACTGAAGATTGGTAGCCTGGCATTTCAGATTAAACTGTGATCAGCAAACAAGCGATAGGTATTCAAAAAACAGTTTTGCTAAAAAACGACAAAAAGTGGAATTATATGAGTATTTTCTTCGGTTTTTCAATGAAAAATTACTTAGAAGCAGTAGAAATATCTACATTTTTTTTAGCGCAGGCCTGTGCAATTATTAATTGTTCTTTAAAAGTTTAAAGAAATTAATTGTACTACAAAAATAAAATCTTCTCAGGCATTCATTCTAGTTTTGTAAACAAACTTTCATGGTTAGACTTATAAAAACTCTACAAGCTATATTCTCTCTGGATTTTCTTCTGGAGAAAACTTTTATCTATAATAATCTACCATTGTGGATTTTATTTTTTACAATTTTTCTTTGTGCTCAGAAGATAAAAGCCGAGTTACAAAGAAAACATTCTACCCTTTCACCTTCGGAAGTGGAACTATTTTCCTGTTTGACACAAAAGGCTTGCCTGCCAAGTTCAAGGCTCTAAGGTGAGACACTGAGAATAAAACAAGACTTTTCCTGGCCTGAAAGAAGAACATTTTAAAGGCTGGAGTTCTTCAGCGAGACATGTGTACTTATTTTCTTCATTCTTCCGTTAAAAAAAAAAAAAAAAAAATACACCACACATGAACGCCTTTTTGTATTTAGGAACCTCTTACCACTCAAACTGGAGAAAAGATATGTCTTAATCCTATGAAGCTCTTTCCCAATATAAACTATATGATACCTTTTTCACCTTATATGTGTTATAATATAAACCTCATATTATAAGGTTTCTCGTTGATTCGTCATAAGGGACACTATTTTATATTAATTATTACGTAATCATTCAGACATGTTTCCATACCGTATTTATTTTTATTGATATTCTGGAATCATGTTATTTTGTTTTATGTAAGTATTATATTTTACTGGTTTATGGGCGAAATTCTCTCGAAACAAAATCGTTACGCTTTTCGTTTGTGCGCTTCCGGGTACACTTTTTATAGGATCTCGAACGTAGCGAAAAACACGAAACCTTTTCAATGCTATATTTTTAAAGGTTTTTGACATAAGTTGATGAAACTAGTGAGTTCCAGTGAACTTAGTGAGTTCCAGAAGTCCGATTGAACGAACACTGTCTTCTTCTATTTTGTCCAGTGACCTAAGACAAAAAAAGTCAAAGTTCGCAAAAAAAAAAACGCGTAACGCTGATTTTTTGGGGTGTTGTTCGGAGCCACCCAAGTAGTGTGTACCCAATTTGTCAGCTTCGAAAGACCTGTGCTAACTGCGCACCGGTCAAAAAACATTGACATTTTTGGACATTTCTTTGTTTTTTGCTTATAGCTCCTAAAACGTACATCGAAACTAGGTTTTTCAACTAATTTTCGCTTTGGGTACTCAGAATTGTTGAATTCAGTTAAAATATTTTCTACATGTTTAAACTTTATACAAACTAGGGTGGTTTCGAAAATGAATACTTATTTTTATTAATGGAGGATCACTTTTAGGATTTTTGTATATTTTCCTCAATATCTCCAAAAAGGTTGGGAAATAGTGGTAAATGGACAGTAATCATTCGAACGTTTAATTTTCTACTAAAACGTTTCTGAAGAAATTTTCGATGAGACGGTCACATTCAGAGAAATAAGTTTGAAAAACTTTGATATTGTTGGTTTCGTTTATTTAAACGGTTCTTTCTGTATTTTTACATTAGTTTTTTATTCCTTGTTGTGTAAAATGTATTTGTAATTAATGATGTTTCGTAAAATTTATCAACCATTTTTTTTGGTTTGAAATAGAGCTTGTCGAGAAGAATTCGAAGATGCCTTGTTAGTATTTTCTACTAAAGTACTGCTGTTCACTTTTTGTAATTGGTTTTATCGGTAAAACGAATTTCCTACTAAAACAGGATACTTAAAATGGGAAAGAAATTTAGGTTGTTCTTAATGGCTGTCAAAGAGGCCGATTGAGTAATTTCGGCCAACACCACACATGAACGCGCAGGATGGTGGCTCAGTTTTCAATGCAATATGGTGCATAAATCTCTCATATATTCAAGATATCATGAGAGTACTTGTTTGAAGTTATTACAAAATGTTAAAGCTTTAAAAAATTTGTCTTAGCTTTCCAAATGACACCAGCGATAATAGGTTAAGGAAACGCGCTAAGATGACGCAGCTCTTGCGAGTCGGAGTTGTTCTATAGGCCCAGTGGGTGTCTAGTTATCTTTAAAAACCAAACAACGTCCTTGTTGAGCCTGGCGAATAGCACGAACCATTACAGCCCGTTTCAAACATTTGTATAACTTTTCGAGTGGACTGGGGGGTTGAGTAAGTGGCAGAAGGGGGGGATGTGGTAGTGGTTAAATGGGGGGGGGGGACCTTACAATAACTAATGGTGTCGGGTCACCTGTGTACTATATTTAAAAATAATTTTTTTGGGGTAATGTAATTTAAAAAAAGAGAGACTCAAACCCCCATCTCCCGCAGCTTGAGAATCCGAAGGGTTAGCAACTGGACCACGGGGAGACTCTTTTTAGTTAACGTTAGTAGCATTTAAATCTGCTTTTTTTTTTTATGTTTATTTAGTAAATGCTTAAGTTCTACACTGTCTATGGGGTATGTCAATGCGATTGTTAGGGTAAATTAAATTTTGAGCGATTGCTTGAATTTTATCCTCTTGTACTCTCATTATTATTGATAAAAATTATTAGAGATAGTTGTAACATTCAGGGTAATAACAAACAACTAGTAGTAAGTGCAATACCTAACTACATGTGCAACCACATACTGACAGAGTGCTTACACCTTAACCCGACGAATGAAAGAAACCTTTAGTGCAGCAAAGACATAGCTTCATTAGTAATAATTGACATTGTAAATAAACTTTTATTGCTCAAATAAAATAAAGCAATAAACTGCTTCCGATCCAGGTGTGTTGGATTGAGAAGCAAGGAGCTGCCCGTCCAGAACCCCCCTCCATGTGACCCTGATTTCTCCAGACCGACCCTATATATACCGGTTCAAGTCCAATGCTAAATTGTTGTCATGTCCTTCCTCTTCTCTCTCATACTCCTTGTTTTCGTCGGGGTGGCTGCTGCCCAGCAGGTAAGTCCTGGAAGATATCATTTACCGATTTCTCATTCCTCCATGAATATTTAACCCTCCTCCCGTGTTTGGATTATTGTTATGTATTGCCGGTACCAAAGAGATACGCGCAAAATATATATTAAAAAAATCCGTCAGATGCTCTATTACTAAAACCATTCCTCAGAAAGGTTGCCGTGTACGCTACCATGAACAATTTGCTTAAAATAATATACCTAAATTTAAAACAAACATGAATAGTTTTATATATATATATATATATATATATATATATATATATATATATATATATGTATATATATATATATATATATATATATATATATATATATATATATATATATATGTATATATATATATATATATACATATATATATATATATATATTTAAACTTAAATCCAAATGACATCCATATTATGAGCAAACATATTTCTACGGCATAAATACACACATGTCAATATACATTTGCAGTATCCATGTGAGCAGCTTATCCATGATTGTAGTTAACTTATAATACTGGTAAGGTACCGAATGTACGGAGGTTTTCTCACTCAGAATTGAGCCAATTCATTCTATGCAAAACATTTTTTTTTGTGTGTGTTTGTATTAATTTTACATATTTCAAACATTGCCTTTTAAAAGGTTCCTCCTCTCTTAGGTCAGTATTACCACCGTTGCAAAGCACAAAGATACATGTATACACATATATATATATATATATATATATATATATATATATATATATATATAACATGTGTGGGTGTTTATTTATTTTCGTTCGTGCTCCTAGTTAAATAGGAAATATAATATATTCAGATAATAATATAAAATAATCCAAAACATAAGTAAAGCACAAAGTGAAAAAAAAATGAATACAGTTTTGATATAGATGGAAAAAACATTGTTCACGAAAACAAAACTTAGATGACAAACTAAAAAACGATCGGTTATTAAGTTAATCTATGTGATGAGTTTTTTTTTTCAAGTATATTGTGACAATTTTTTCTTTTCCGTTTTTTTTTTTTTTTTTGTTATACTTATAAGATAAAAATAAGTTCTCCACTGAACGATAGTTAGTGTTTTACAGCCAGTTAATTCACAATTGTTTCAATTTATTTTAAAGCAGTTCAAGTACATCGAACATTCTTATATTGAAAACTGTAAGTGTCAATGGATAAAGCAATTTTACAAATATGAAATAACCTAAATCGAGCAGTTTTAAAAAATAAATTCAACACAAATTAAGCGTAATTTAATTTAATTTTATATATTTTTGAGCACCGCAACTTTGTACTTTGTCAGGAATTACAAGAAGTGTCATAAATAAATTAATTCGAAATATAATTAAATGAGAATAAAAATTTACATGTACTACTGTAAAAAAAAGAAGTGCATCGCAGATTATGATAATAATTTTAATACTTAACTGCTCAAATAAGTTATATTTCTTTTATTTGGTTATTTATATACATAGCTTGATTATTTTAGTTAATTCTAAAAGTAATGATTATTTTTAGTTAATTCCTAGTTCTTATTACTGAAACTTTTGGACGTTTAGTATTACTAATTAATTCCTAAAAATGTTGGATATTTAATATTACTTTGGTGGATATAAGTGCAATTTAAGAAAAATTAAGTTATATTAAAAAAAATTATAATATAACAAAAAAATATAAAACTAAAATTTAAACAATATAAACCTTATTAAATTTATTAATGAATTATTAATTAATTATTACTAAATATTATTAATTCATCTTGCAATTTAATAAGGTTAGTATTATTATTATTATTTGGCTGATTTTTTTGCTTACCCTGAAGAGCTATGAACCGCAAGAGAGAGCAGGCTTCAGAGAAGTTAATATTTTGCATGCAAAGTAGCTGTTGATAGTAATACTGCGTGTGAACCAGGTTTCCGGCTACTCAGAACCATGTCAGGACTGGATCTCTGGAATCTTGCCAAGTGGTTGTTCTACTTCGCCACTTACTTTATACACATATTATATATATATATATATATATATATATATATATATATATATATATATATATATATATATCAGGCGAAAGATCGACAAATAATACACGTTATTAATACAAATTATTTCTTAATTAATGGCAGTACAACTGATTTTAATCGATAATGACAATTCCCCAGACATCTATACCGTAAACGATAAATAAAGTATTTCATATCAATGTACCTAGTTTAAACGATTTTCAATTTATATATATATATATATATATATATATATATATATATATATATATATATATATATTACATTATATATAATACTAGCTGAATACCTGTGCTTCTTCATGGCAGGTAAGTAGTTATTTTATTGCGTTAAATAAAGTATTTAGTAAAATTAACGCTACTATATAATTTTGTTATGTTATTGATCAATTGATAAGAAATCAAAGTACAATGTTTCTTGACACTGGGACGCTCCGGACCAGTGTCAACAAACAGATAATCTTCAGATAACCCGTTATCTATAAGTTACCAGGAAAAGGAGTTTAACGGGTACAGGTTAAAATTTTTTTGTCAATAATAAATGGACGTTAAAATTTATGTTTCCAAGATATCATTTGAAAACACCCATTATATTTGCGAGTATTACCAAGACGTTTTCTAACTGGGGATGGGTGAGGAGGTTGTGCAAGGGTTCGGGATATTATTACCTCGGATGGACCATCACCAGGTATAGCGTAAACTCAATGAGGGACATTCTTCAGGCATTCCTGGCACTGCATTCGTAGGCGGAAGAATTTCTTTTTCTCTGTTAAATATTAAATGTGCATAAATGTTTTGGCCGACATCATTTATCTTTTAGTTCTAATATAAATTCAAAATGTCCAAATGAAAAACTATGTTCTATTCTGTAGTATTAATATCCTGTCATTTTTAATTTATTAAGAAGATCCAGATGGATGTGAGGGCTAATGCATTAGCACTCCGGGCCTAAGGTTAGGGTTACTTTCCTGTGGAAAAAAGGCCTATCCTAGATAGAAAACGGCGAACACCTGAAGTTAGACCTAAAACTTTTTAAAAAATATGATTATTCAAGCTAGATAATAAACCTCACAATTTATTATATTCCAGGATGAAAACGCTGAAGACTCCAACCCCTTCGACGACAACCGGAAAGGAGTCCTAGGCTGGATTCAACAGCTCTTGAGCCAATACGGGATCGGAAGCGATGCAGCACCACCACCACCAGAACCCATCGATCAGTCAAAATGTCAGCCTTGCGGTAAGCTATATATATATTTACCTGGATAACAACATTTTGAAATATCAGGTTAAAATAGTAGGGGAACCGTAGGGATTATTCCCCTGGTTACATGACCTTGGGTGCTCAATAAGTATTTGGCTTTGGGTACTACGAGCGGAGTTGATGGTAGGCGTTATGGTTCGTCTGCTTCAGCATATTGGCCACAAAAACGCATTAGAGTGATCAAAACTTATGTGGCGTTCTGAATTGTATTGAAACTCATAGCATTCCGCTCAAGGGAAGACGTGGGAAGATAATTGGGTCCTACTCTCTTCAGGCGATTTTCTCTTGAACAAGTAGGCTGCAAGCAAGACTTTTTATTAACTAAATAACATGAAATCTAAAAAATCAAAACAATACATTCTAAAAAATTTAAAAAATGGAAAACAAATTTGAAATTGAATTAAAACAAAAAATATAAAGTCTAAAATTGTTAACAACTAAAAAAAATATTTAAAAAAACACAAAAAAAAAATGTTTTTCACCTTCTTGTACATAGAAAATTTAAAACTTTAAATCATGGCCTCTGTTATATGTGCTCGTATAAATGAATAATAGAACTTTAGACTAGTGTCTATGTGTGGGTACCATCCGTCAACAGTTCATTCATGTCATGTGCTTCAAATTTCACCGTTTTCCGCAGTCCGTTAAGTGTTTTACTAATTGGTAGTAAACGTATCCATAAAATAAAATGAAATACAGAGTTTTCTGAACACGCTCTTAAATGTCGCATCTCATGCTGAACATCTTATGACTTAAGAATAAAGATTCCGATTTAAAAAGAAATAATCAGTTTTTCTTTAGTATAATTTTATTTTGGATGTGAGGCAAATTCTATCTCAAGTTCGTTTAAAGTTTTATTTTTATTTTTTCCTGGGAGAAAGATATACTGAAGCAAGCAGGGAAAATACAAAGAACTCCGCGTAAATTACTACACTGATTCCCTGACAATTGCACCTACCAGGCGTTTCACAGCAATTACACAGGCTGCAAGAAATAAAAAAAATAAAAATAGTACACATGTTTATGGATAAAATAAAAACCTAGAAATCCTGAGATGTTTGCACTTCACGAGAGGCTTTATTAAACAAGGGACTGCTTAGCTGTCACGTAAGTCCTCCATACTTTACTAACTCCAAGCAAGTGTCGGGACTTTGCACATACCACGCAGAGTTTAAATAAAATTTCTCTTCTTGTAGTTTAACTTCTTCTATGCATTTCCCAAGGAAAACTCTGAAATTATAAATAAAATCTAAAACATATATATGTATATGTCTCTCTCTCTCTCTCTCTCTCTCTATATATATATATATATATATATATATATATATATATATATATATATAAGTGCCTGTGTGTGTGTGTATATACATATATATATATATAAAATATATAAATATATTCTATTCCACTTATTTCTGACCAATTAATTGCGCATATTTTGTTTTTGTCTAAATATATAGCGTAGGTCAAAAAATAGTACTCCTCTTTCTTTTGTACTAAATTATTCTTGGATCGGCCTACATGTTTCGTGGCCTTCATACCACCTCCTCAGGGGCCATTAAATCCTGAACATTTTTAAAAAATTGTGATTCATGTTATTCCAGGAAAATTCCTTATCATTAATATATTATACAAAGAGTAGCTTCAAAATGCCCATCTAAAATCCTAAACTTGAAATTATTGTGGTTCGCTTGCCACCCATATTAAGACTGAGGCTAGGTTTGTACTATTATTTTCAATAGATTATTTAATATTTTTTGATGTTATTATAATATATTTTATTTAATTGCTGTTTTTTTTTACAATGTGAATATTTTCTTTTATTCTTCGCTTAATGTCATTTCTGTCCTTGTCAATTATTACTATACCTTCAAAGTCAAAGGTATGTCTATTCTTAAATGCGAGGTCCTTAAGACCTGTTATTTTATTTGTCACCAATATTGGTATATACTATTGACTAGTTCAGAATAAAGTAGTAAAAATAAACAGGAGTACTATTTTTCGATTTATATATTCACAAATATATTCAATAATTTAAGCTAAACTTGAGCAGAATAAATCAATTATTCATGTATTATAAATTTAGTAAATTATTAATGAAAACAATCATGTAAAACAATATAAACTAAAGAATAATTGATAAACACCCCGTACAAATTTAGGATTAAAAATGTTCACATTCTTCGCAAGGAAACAACACAAACAACATAAAACATATACATATAGGACAAAATGTGTTGGTAATAATACGGACACAGTGTTTCTTCCCGTGGTCCAGTAGCTAAAGCCTTGGGTTCTCCGGAGGGGGGGGAGGAGGGAGGTGGATTGCGGGTCCAAGTCCCGTCTGCAGCAGGTTGAGCATTTTTTTTTTATTTCAGGGCTCTTTGGAAAGATGCCGAGCTCTAAAGTAGACATACAGAAACCGTAACAGCCTATGGGGAGCCCAGCGCTAATAGCCTACATGTAAATGCACCGTAGAAAATAAAAATTTGTATATTTTTTTAATGGAAAAAAAATATAGAAATCATATTTATATGATATAGTAACTCCTCTTGAACTAAAATATTTTGTTACATGTCAGAAGCTTATTTCATCAGACAACAATGATTGACACGTTTATCATTTCGGAACAATGAAACAAGAATTCAATTAATTTTGTTAGTCAGTGGTCCTGCAGGTCTTTCTCGTTTACTTTCTGTTCAAGCCATTTCATTTTGAAATTATTCTATTATTCACTCTGTTTGAGTCATCGTTAATTGGGAAGCGTCACTTGATCATTCGAATTTTTAATGACATAACTTCTGAAGTACATTAAAGCTAAACAAAATAGCCTATTATTTAATGATAGGAAATGTATTATATAGAAAATTCTTAAGAAATAAGATACCTAAACCAATAATTTAATTAATATTACACAATGAATTTTCAAAAACATATCACTTCATGAAATGTAATAATATAATTGTATTGTATTAAATTCACTTATTTGGTCGAGAGTCAGAAACAAAGTGACATTTTCGAATATTAATGAATTTAATATAACAAAAAAATACTATCTACGACATTTTAATATTAACTTACTCTTAAATCGCCAGGAGGAAAGTCTCAATTAAACTGTTTGATCATGAATTTAATAACTTAAATAAATGTTAAAGGCATCTGGATTATACAATTGTTTTTGAAAATCTGATGTTAAAGGTGAAATACCTTCCAAATGATCAATAACCAGCCGTTTAAGTCCCATGTATTCCCATGATCCCATGATTGTTTAATAATATGCCCATTGTAATAAATGCAAAAAATGACTATAGTTTGATAATTCAACTTTATATATTTGTGAGCCATTGAGATTCAGTTTAAAAATACAGATCGTGTGCAATTTTAGAGAGTGAAATAACGATTTACTGAGTTTGAGACTTACCCAAACCTTGCTGAACATAATTATTTCTAAACGGTGTAAATTCTAAATAAAATTCTACTATTAAAGATTTATTAAAAAACTGAAAAAAAAAATGTATAAAAATATGCAAGTAAAAGTTTCCAAGTAAATAAAGTCCGAGTCGCAGGAACTGCGTCGTCTAAGCGCGTTTACGTTCTTATTCCAAGTGCCATTTGAAATATATAAAATAAAAACAGTTAATATTATGCTTTGATATTTCGTGTACACAGGGGTACACAGTGAGGTGAATCGAAAAAATAAAAAAATAAAAATATATTTTGAGTCGTAATACCGGGAAAAAGTTGCAAAATTGAGCGACAAAAGAGGAGTAAAAATATCTGAAGGTATCTTCCGGTCGCGTATGTGCTCTAAAGGTTGACAAAACGTTTGAAAAGTCACATTTTGTTAGCAATTTGTATTATTTTTTAATTTGACATTTTTAATATTTAATAGTTGAAATTCTCATCTACGATACACGAATAAATTAATATGTAAAAACTGAAATTAACTGTTAACATCTTCCGATGACGAAAGGTCGTTGCCTTCCGTTAAGTTATAAATAAAGGAGGGAGTACTGGATCTTTTAAGTTAATTGTAGTATTTATTCTAATTAAAATGAAATACTATATTAATATTTTCTCATAAGCCTGTAATTAACTGAAAATAGATTGAATTTTCAGTAAATAAACACGCATAAAATCGAGTTTATTTCTCCTGAGCTTCGTAAACACGATCCTTAATGGTACCTTAGTCTTAGATATTTTCCAATGTAACTGGAGAGGTTATAAGTTCTTCCTGCTTAAATACTGCGAGTTTCATCAGCGAATGCGTATCTTTCGAGTTTGACAACAGGCCACGTCTAGAATTATTTCCTTCTTCCTTTTCTTATTTAACACCTGGGCAACACTTTGCAGGATGTGGGCTGACGAACAAGAAGAACCGGATCGTGGGTGGTCATGAGACCCAGGTGAACGAATATCCCTGGATGGTTCTCCTAACTTACAGGGGTCAGTTCTACTGTGGTGGGGCCCTAATCAACAGCTGGTACGTCCTCACTGCTGCTCATTGTGTCAATGGGTAAGTTCAATCAGAATGGTATCTATAGTATATATTTATGGGCTTAATTTGAATACAAATTCAAATATCAAACATTGGTAAAATGTATTATTACAAATTGATCTGAGTTTATTATTATTGTGTTATTACTTTTACCACGTGAAATAACAGATAACTGAAATGTGAAATAACAAAAAAAAAAGTCCGTCTCGCAGGACTGCATCATCTTAGCGCGGTTTCGTTCATATCCCTAGTCTAATTTCGAAAGATTAAAATAGAAGCAGTTATTATTTTGGTTCCACCAGTCTTTTTTTTTTAATTAATTATTATAATGGCGTGTCAACCCTTAAGGTCACTAACGCCATTCCTGTGAGTAGTAAAGTCTTGAAAGGTCATGATTTACAATCTTACCTGGAAGGGTCGGCTACACTAGAAACGGACCCGCTAGTGACAAGGTCTTGGAAACTTGGAAATCTATATTTCTAACAATAAATTGTTTTTGTTATTTTACTTAACCAGTTTTATTGTCAAATACATTATCCAACTATAAGCAATTAAAAAATAACAAGAAATAAAACAGACAAAAAGAACCATTGGAATAAACGAAATCAATTAATTTAAAGCTTTAAGCACTTTTTTCTCCGAATGACATCGCCTAATTAAAACTTTCTTCAGAACCTTTTTTGTAGAGCATTTAGTAAGCTTCCGAATGGTAATCTTCCGCTTCACAAGATTCTCAACCTTTTTCGAGATATTAAGGAAAGTAAACAAAGTTACTAAAACTTTTAATGTCTGTTAATAAAATATTTTATTCTAACCCTTCCTTAACTCCAAACGTAACCAAAATTTCAACATATTAGTTTTGATGAAAGTAGAACATGCAGAAAATGTTTCAACTGAATCCCATGATTCTAAGTACCCAAACCAAAAACGGTATTCAAAAAATATGTTTCCAATTTTCTCGAAAACGGTTAAAGCTATCGCCTTGAAAATGGTTTCATTGTTTTCCTAGCCCAGGAATCATATAACACGGGTACTTAGAAGCTTATGAACTCAAAAACGTAAGCGTTACGATTTTTTTTTGCGCGAATTTCGCCCCAAACGCCATCTTCTAGTAAGCGGATTTTGCTGGTTAACGAACTTGACCTTTCAAATTGGACGACGGACTTTTGTACCAAATTTCATCACAATCGGACCATTAGGGAAGCCAGAAATGAGCGAACAGACAAATATATATATATATATATATGTATATATATATATATATATATACATATATATATATATACATATATATATATATATATATATATATATATATATACACATATATATATATATATATATATATATATATATATATATAAAAATTTGAACCACCGTTATTTTCGGTCTCTACGGGTTCTGAAACGCGAAACTTTCTAGTCGGCACTTTCGGATTGTTTCATTGTATCAACCTTATAAGCGGGGTTCCTCCCTACGGGGGAGGGAGGAACCGCGCTAAAATGAAGTTCGGAAAAATAGGACTAATGTAAATATACGTTCTCGTGGTCAGTTCAAGGTAAATGTACAGAATCGACCGAAAATACAATTAATCTTGGTACCTACATGTTTTGGGTGACTTAATCTGGTGCCTGACTGATGATGTCAGGATCAAGGCCACTTCAAGGTTAATCTACTATATATTTGTCAAATACCACTCACTCACTCATTCACTCACTCACTCACTCACTCACTCATCTATCAACGCCCAGCCCAAACCGCTCGACAGAAAATTTTGAAATTTTGCATGGACACTCCCTATATAACGTAGGCACTCGCTAAGAAAGGATTTTTTGATATTCGAATTTTTAAGCATTTTTAGGGGGGTTTAAAGTTTGAGTTGGTTAGAGAAGGCAAGCCTAGGCAGCATGCGTTGCTAGGACGATAAAGAACAGCTGTTACCTTACATTATCTATTTCATAGTTTTGTTTCAAATTGAGGTTAATTTCAACTATGATGGCAGACCTTGAATTACTAGAAATTAACTCTGATTTTGTCCCTCATAGAGTTTTAATTGCGTTTCTTTTCTGCCTGTCCCCGTCAGATAGGCTTGCCATATTTTTGGAGAGTTAAACCGAGACACATTAATATGGAATGGGCATACCAGGGAGGGGGGATAAAAAGAGTACAAATTATAAGCAAAATGGTTGGTGAGTTTTAAGCCTAGCAACTAACGGGAAGGGGGAATCCTAAACTGTTAGTCTACCCAAACCTTAAAAATAAGAAGGGAACTTTTTTTACTACTTGATTTTCTTAAAACAATCTCTCAGCCAAATAGTAGTGTCTGGCAGCTGGCAGCGCTGTGCAGGTAGTTCCAGCGTTTTACAGTTAGATTACTTCTCATTTCTTTGACACTGTGAGCAGTAGTAAAAATGTTAATTGTATAAAAGTAACCGATTTAAAAAAGATTCTTATAAACATGAATTCATTACTTTTTACATCTTACAGCCTTTTCCGGGACATTGATAAAACTGGGCGGGACACCGAAACAATTGCAAAATACCGGGACAGTCCCGGTCAAACCGAGATGTATGGCATATCCTTAGGTTTTCCAGGCGAGGTAATAATATCCGGAACCCTTGCACAGCCTCCTCGCCTATAACCTTGGTAATACTCGTAAATATATTGGATGTTACCATATGACTTCTTGGAAACATAAACTTTTAAATTTTAACGCCCATTGAATAAAATATAGTATGACGGGAACCGTTCTGTAATAAACTGCACAGAATTGTATAGTAACGTAATTTTAATGAAACATTATTTAACGCAATAAAATAACTACTTATCTGCCGTGACGAAGCACGGGTATTCAGCTAGTGAGAATTTAAAGCCCAATTTTAGAAGGCAATAATATTAATAATGTGGTGGAGTTTCTAAAAGATATACATCTCCTGGACAAAATATGAAGAACCGTATTAAATCACTATCATTATAATATTTCTATTTACAACTCATAATTATCATCATACCAGATCAAATAAATTACATTTAAATCCACACCTCAAAAATTTTCAAATTTCAATATCACCAATAAGTAATAGAGCAAGAATGACCCTAAGTGGTTGAATTTGTCCATATAAAGAAAAAAAACCCAAGAGTCTATGAAATTCTTTTAATTATTTTGGTTGATCTTTTAATTAGATTTTTAATTTGCTCATTTAAAGATAAGATGAGCTAACAGACCATTTTATATCGCCCTCTACCAAAACTCACTGAAGAAAATGCACATCGCTACCAAAGCGATGCATAAAAAAACAACAATAACAATAATAATTATTATTTTGAACGTTTCTGTATATTTTACCTTAAAATTATGTTGACTTAAAACACATCGAAAAAAAGGGACAACAAAAACATTTGTGATTTTGATTAATTATAACTTCGTCTCACTCTTCCCTAATTATTTACAGACATTGAGTCAACCTTATAGCGTTCTAAATATCCCCAATAGTAAAATCCCCAATAGTAAAATTATTAAGTCTATATACTTAATTTGAACACGTACCATAAACAATTGTGGTATTACATGAAAGGCAATCACTTGAATTCAGGAATCCCTGTTAGACTTAAGATTTTGTCTAATATTTCAGTACGTTCCATACTGGAAAAGAGAAAATCGAAACTCGGTCAATTAATGTTGTCTTATTTACTAATATAATTTCATTTTACATTACACTATCTATTGCAGATTCAACCATAAACGAATCAGAGTTCGGCTGTTAGAACACGACCAGAAATCAGACAACGAGACACAGACTATAGAACGAGGAGTTTCTTTGGCCATCAAACACCTCGGTTATAACCCTGAGAACATCGACAACGACATAGCCATACTGAAGCTTGATGAAGAGGTAGAGTTAGACGATGAATTCATGCCTGTTTGTCTGCCAGTGCCCAGTAAGTACGAAAGATATTTCTGTTATAACAATTTTATTACGCGTTACACTATATAATAATAATAAGAGTGGATTTCCGTCATCTAAGGGCTAGGCTCGATGGACTCTCACGCGAGAAATGTGGGGTCAACATCCGTCTGTAGCAGGTTGGCGTTTCAGCAATTGGTTCACTGAAAAGTCTCCGGATACAGCATGGGTAGTTTATAAAGGGTGGCAACCTGTAGAGTGCCAATTCCTGCTTAACGAGGAGCGGGTTCCAGTCTCGCCTGCAGCTGATTGTGTTTCCTCGTCGATGGGCCTGGTAGAATAAAGCTCTGCTCTACTATGGATGTTCAGGAGGATCCCAACCTAAAGCTAGCTGAACAGTTCTAGACTATAGCCTAGATGTCGAGGCGCCGTAAAAAAAAATGTTTGCCAACGTTTCAGCTTGAATTACAAGCATTCTTCAGGACTATGAAGGACAGGCAGAACAGTTCTGTATCGTCGAGGCTACATTTCTGAGTGGAAAACGTAGCCTCCACGATACTGAACTATTCTCCCTGGTCTCCATAGCTCTGAAGGTGGTTTGTAATTCAAGCCGAAACGTTGGCAGAAATATAACTAATTTTAGTAATAAAATGTTGTTTTATTCAAGATTTTACCATTCCCGATCATCTCCACCTTCACTTTAGTCAATTCACCAATTAAATGGAGAAAAAATAGCAGACTAAATCACTGGTTACGACGTAACTCAAGTAGTGAAGGAGAACACGTGCGAAGCAAATCGTAGCGTTTCCGATTTTGTGCTACCGTAACGCATATTGATGGTACACTTTTTCTCAGCCGAATATCAAACATTCCTTGACTTGTTATAACCTCAATGGCTAACTATCTTCATCACTTTATCAAATGTTTTCGGATTTTCGTATATTTTCTTAAAAGTATCGAAAACGGTCAGAGAATCGTGGTAAGAGGAAGATGACCATTTGATAGCATACGAAATTCTCTACACAAAAGTTTCAGAAGTAATTTTCGATGGGACGATGTCGGTCGGAGGAAAAAAGTGCGTAAAGTTTAGAAAGTATTTGTGTTCAGCGGCCCTTTGGGTTTTATTCCTTCAGTTTCTTTTTGTTCCTGGTTGTTTTTTAATTTAAGAAAATTAAAAGTAATATTAATTTGTCAGTAAAACAAGACACGTAAAATGAGAAACTAGTTTTGGTTGTTTGTAATAGATCTTTCCGAGCGGAATTCTAAGACGCCGGGTGAATTTCCACTACTGTTAGTTAGTACCGTCTGAAATCTAACATTTCTTCAAAATTTCATTGGAGTAGGTGTATTCATTTTTCAATAAATATTAACAATTATTCTAGACCTTCTAACTGACACAAGGAACAAGAACAGAAAAGCGCCTTGATGCTGTTCTTGCGATTTAATTAAATATCAAATGAAAAATTCTTATTAATAGTTCATTAGTTGCCTTTGAGATAATAAGTCGATACGTATATTGCTATGCAGACAGGGAGGCTAGGAGAACCAGCGAGATAGTAATTTAATATTCTTTCTCTATGCTAT
The DNA here is from genome assembly GCA_946811695.1 of Gonocerus acuteangulatus. NCBI lineage: Eukaryota > Metazoa > Arthropoda > Insecta > Hemiptera > Coreidae > Gonocerus > Gonocerus acuteangulatus. The sequence continues at coordinate 106,359,417 of OX328123.1, read as the reverse complement.
TGTTAAGGGCGCAATAATCGAAATGGTTCTGTATGAATCGTAGCGTGAAGCACAGCGGCAGCCTGCCGGCTAAATAAACAACAACACATAGCTTATAAAGTGAAAACTAAAAAGCCCTTAAACGGTTTAGTAATTTAGCGTTTTGTATGGTCAATTAAACCCGGCGCACGGATGTTTTGCTAAGCTTTGATCGGGACTTGAAACAAACCCTTCCGCAACGGGTTTTGTTAGAGCAATCTGTAGGTGGAAAAGCCCAACAGAAATAGCTGCTTGGATGGCCACAAAACTAATCACAGATACGCAAGCTATAACTCGACCGTGTGCATATTTCTCGTTTTACCAAACTAAAAAGAAACCAACCTCCATTAGATTTTACTTTGATCAGTGGAACTATACCATTGACCGTCATACAAAGCTTTTAATATTCTATTCGCATCAATTTTCTCTTGCTTTGAATAGTTTTCTATTTTCCTTAGTATAAACTAGTGGGCAATCCTGTAATATTAAATCCTTTTGGTTATTAACACCTAAGCAAAATAATGTATTTATTTACACAAATAAATACAGGCAAATATATTCCAGGTAACTGTTATTTTGTTTTGTTTGCGATTGTTCTATATATATTTTAACAAATTACATTTATGCCTGGTTTATTTACTTTGTTTAGAGGCCCGGTGGCCCCGATTGTTAAGGTCTGAGCACTTAAAACTGCGTGCCAAGGGTCGTTCCCAATAGGGTCGTGCCTTGTTCGATTCCCAATATGGGGTGGTCACTTTTCTTTAGAAAAAAGAAAAGGCATAAGCCCTATCCTGGCTAGAAAGGGTGGTCACCAATAGATAACCCGTCCTAAAATTCGTAGTTAATAATAATGGACGTTAATATTTAAATAAGTATTTAGTTTAACTTAGGTCGCAATTAGGCTGGTCAACTGAACGACTGGATAAGTTTATTTTCTTCCCAGAAAAGGTATCATAGATTTAGATGCACTTTGCTTAGACTGGAGTAGGGTTATAAATGGGAAGATTGTTGTTAAAATTATGTATTACTTTTCGTAGCAAGGTAATACAAATTTTAACCGTATTATTATTATATTATTAAATACAATATTACTTATAATGTATAATGTTGTCTTTGAGAGTGGAGTTTTTCTATTGAATGTATTTTATACAATATAAAAAAAAAAAAAACCATACCCCAAACTTCAATGAAGAAGATAACTATAGGTTGTGAAAATTAGGGCACCCGTCAGAAATGGGGAACGACCTCGACAGGGAAAAAATTAGAACCGTGAATAATAATTTTTTTTATTCTCACAACTAACTCTGATAATGTCCACTTCGACATGCTAAATTAAGAAAAAAGTTTAGAAACCCACATTTAAATAAAATGCGATCTGTAGACATATTTGTTAAAACACCTGCCGTGGTGTGCCCAGATCTCTGGTGACCCACCATTTTAGGGTTGGATTTGGTCCCGTCAAATGACGTATTCCTAAATCAAAGCTTTTGACAGTGGAGGAGAAAAATATCCAGGACCTTGTGGAGTTAGGACCTTGCCTGGACCTCAAGGCTTAGGTGCAACTCCTAACATTGCCTACGTTCTATCGCGTAAACACTGTTGATCTGTATTCATCGAAGCATAGCGATTATTCTACAGTTTCTAAAAACCATGAATATTTACGATTAATAAAGTGAAGGAAATGTAAATAAAGCATTACCATAAATCTGCTCTTTGTAAAATATAAGGTATAAATGTTTCGGCAACATACTAAGATGTAGAGGTTAATATGTTTGTTACTACAATTTGTAAAAATTATCTTTGGGTTGAAAACCTTGTTAATTTGTCGTTGTAAAAAAATACCAGAGTTTTTGCTACAATTTCACACATGGTTTCCCAAGTGGTAAAATTGAGAAATTTCATGACTGACTTGACATCAAAGACTGTAAAAATGAATTAGCTACTTTTACGAAGTTAGTACTCGTTCATTGGAACGGTGATTCCTAACTCGTTTAGTTCCATAAGATATTCCTTAATAGATCGAATAATTAACTTAGAAAGCAAAAATTGTATCTTTTTAGAGATTTTCTCGCTTTTATTATGCATTTTTATTTAGTTTTTAACCTTTTATCATTTTTTATTTAATATTAACATTTCTGGCACAGAGCTCCCATGGTTAGAATGATGTTTTATAACAATTTCGGGTTATAATACGATTCATTAAATGGTCGTTTTTATTTCCAAAACACAATAGAAATATTTGTAATCTCGTTTGTGCGGTAAATTCGTTTTGGTAGTACTCCGAAGGCGAGTAGGAGACCACTGATATTTATAATTCAAATGAAACCTAAAAAAAAAAGTCTTAAATGATATTGGGACTGTGGCAAACCTACGTCACCTGAAAGGCAATAGTTGGTCGCATAAGATTTATGAGAAAAATAAGAATAATGGAACACTAAACCGCTCTTGAGGATAACAAGCCAGGATCCAGAGACAGCGAAGCAGGAAAATAACGTTTCACTAGCATACCAAATGGCAGAATCCACTCAACAGTATATATTATTCTTTTAATACTTTATTTAAGTAGACTGGTAGTTCTCGATGAGAAATGTACGGAGGAAAATAAAGATGAAGTCTAGCACTAGTAGATCAATTCAAGTTAGATCAACATGGGGTATAGATTGTTTTCTCAGACCTTCGACGAGAATGAATGATGAACATACCAAGGAATAAGACAAAAAAAGGCCCGTAAAACAGTTAGCGAATTCGTGGATCATTATTAATTATAAAAATGACTTTCTCCACAAAATAGATTTAAAAAACGGTGTTTTTTTAGGATGAGAGATTTCGATTGTCCGATTCCAGGACATATGCAGCCTCTAAATCTGTAAAACATTCAGATGGTAAGTGGTAGTAAACAACACTCACTTTATTAGGTAAAGTTTTCTAATAGGGATCAAGAAAAAAACTTTGTGGAGGAAAAAACTAGGATTTTCTTGGGAATTGCGGATATATTCTTATAAATTTCGAAACGGATTGGCAAATGAGCATATATTCGAAAGATTATTCAATTTTCTGAAAAAAATGCCTTATGTTATTTTTGATAGAGCGATCTTATTCTGAGAAAGCTGTGCTTATATGCAGCAACTCCCGGTTACGTCAGTTTCCTTAAGCGAAAGATAATGCTTCGCTTTGAAATTTCACATTTTTCCATTTATCGCGAATGAGTAATAAAACGTATTGAATGTTTCTATTCCAAGCTCCGGAATGAAACTAGGGATAAGAACGAAAACGCGCTAAGATGTTGCTGTTACTGCGGGTCGTACTTTTTATTATAATAAAGGTCAAGTTAATATTAACTTCAGAATAACGGGATCCGATAGCTAATTGGATTTTTGTTTGTAATATTCCCCAAGGTGTCAAGATTCGAATACTCAACCTAGCTCGAGACATTACCTATAAGCTTTCTGTAAACTATCAAACATGTTTGCCAAACACAGTGTTGGATTTTCAGGAGATCAACAAACTACCGTTGCTCTACTCGGCAACGTATTTTCAAAGTTTGACAAACTTGACTTTAGTTTTGAAGTGATCTCGTTCAAAAATGGCGCAGCTTTTTTCCATGTCCTGATTTTCCTAGCTTGCACTAATGAAGATGGCAACTAAAAAGTCCGTCTCGCAGGACTGCATCATCTTAGCGCGGTTCCGTTCATATCCCTTGTCTAATTTGGAAATATTAAAATAGAAGCAGTTATTATTTTGGTTCCATCAGTCTTTTTTTTTTAAATTAATTATTAAAATGGCGTGTCAACCCTTAAGGTCACTAACGCCATTCCTGTGAGTAGTAAAGTCTTGAAAGGTCATGATTTACAATCTTACCTGGAAGGGTCGGCTACACTAGAAACGGACCCGCTAGTGACAAGGTCTTGGAATCTTGGAAATCTATATTTCTAACAATAAATTGTTTTTGTTATTTTACTTAACCAGTTTTATTGTCAAATACATTATCCAACTATAAGCAATTAAAAAATAACAAGAAATAAAACAGACAAAAAGAACCATTGGAATAAACGAAATCAATTAATTTAAAGCTTTAACCACTTTTTTCTCCGATTGACATCGCCTAATTAAAACTTTCTTCAGAACCTTTTTTGTAGAGCATTTAGTAAGCTTCCGAATGGTAATCTTCCGCTTCACAAGATTGTCAACGGTTTTCGAGATACTAACGAAATTATACAAAGTTACCAAAACTTTTTTTGTCTGTTAATAAAATATTTTATTCTAACCCTTCCTTTACTCTAAACGTAACAAAAATTTCAACATATTAGTGTTGATGAAACTCAAACATGCAGAAAATGTTTCAACTGTATCCCATAATTCTAAGTACCAAAATCAAAGACAAATAACCCTCCCTAGGAAGGACGCTAGGCAGTTGAAAAGCTATATATCTTGGAAATCCATATCTCTAACATTAAATTGTTTTTCTTATTTTTCTTAACCTGTTTTATTTTCAAATACATTATCCAACAATAAGCCATTAAAAAATAACAAGGAATAAAAAACAGACAAAAAGAACAGTTCGAATAAGCGAAATCAATTACTTTAAAGTTTTAAGCTCTTGTTTCTCCGATTGACATCGCCTAATCAAAACTTCCATTAGAACCATTTTTGCGCGAATTTCGCCCCAAACGCCATCTTCCAGTAGGCGGATTTTGCTGGTTAACGAACTTGACCTTTCAAATTGGACGACGGATTTTTGTACCAAATTTGATCACAATCGGACCATTAGGGAAGCCAGAAATGAGCGAACAGACAAATATATATATATATATATATATATATATATATATATATATATATATATAAATATATATATATATATATATATATATATATATAAATAAATATATACATATATATATATATATATATATATATATATATATATATATATATATATATACAACTTTGAACCACCGTTATTTTCGGTCTCTAGGGGTTCTGAAACGCGAAATTTTCTAGTCGGCACTTTCGGATTGTTTCATTGTATCAACCTTATAAGCGGGGTTCCTCCCTATGGGGGAGGGAGGAACCGCGCTAAAAACGAAGTAGTCGTTCGTTGAGGAAATATTTATAGAAAAACTCCGAGGTACAGGAACTGTACCATTATAACTTCTTAGCCCTGGGGTCATTTGGATTGCTTAGAATAAGTGTAATTAATATTTTCTAAAACTTCAAACATCTGCTCCCTTTAAATCTTGAAGATAAGTGAGATTTAGGTGCCGTTAAGTACTGAAAACGTTCAGTAGCGGAAAATTCTCAATCATCCTCAGAATTTCGCTAAGAAATCACTATTACAAAAAAACAAAAATTCATTCTTATTTTAAGTATTTTGTTTTTCTAGCAATTTTATTTTAATGAAAAATTCAATTATAAAAACAACAAACAGTAACATCAAGGGAAATAGCCCAAAATAAGAGTTTATTAAATTTACAATACAACTTTATACAAACCCTTATAACAGACAAATAAACAGACATAGCATGATTTTTTTTATTTTGAAATTTTAAAATATTTAAATACATACTTTAAATCTTTTTTTTGTTTTGTTTTTTTACGGAACTTCAACAAATCTGGGCCATTAGCGCCGATTTTTAAAGTTGCTGGCTTTTTATTTAAATGTTCGTGGTCAGTTTTTTAAATTTTATACGGTTTATCGTTTTGGCATTTTAGTAGCACTCTTATAGTAGCAGATTTTATACTCTTTGGTTTTTAAGGACTTAAATCTTGCTTGTTGTTTAATAGAGGAATTCGCCTATGTAGCAGGCTCTGAAAAATCAAATAAATAAAAAAATGTTTGTGCAAAATATTCATTCTGTTTTCACTGATATCGTAAAAAATATGCCAATGTTTTTTCCTCTTCTTGTTTTAGAATGAGGATTTTCTCAGGGAATGTACATTCGTACGTGTTAGGGTTCCATTGGTAAAACCCCTTCCATTCCTGGTCAGTCATGCGGGAACGGTTGGGTAAAATATCTTGGAATATTTTCGTTTCGTTCATTGTCCTATAGGGTGGAAGATATCGTTATGCGCAATGTCTGTCCTATGAGAGAGCATATATACTACTATTTTATGTGCAGTAACACCATCCACCTATAACTTTAACTCATAGATTTCTGTAAAATATAATCAACTTTTCGTCAATCCTTCCAGCAAAAATCATTAGGCTAAAGATATGTTTATATACATATATTTATGTATAAAAAAAGTAAATAATGTAAACATATATATATATATATATATATATATATATATATATATATATATATATATATATATATATTTAGAGGGACGCTGTCTGAAAGCCAATACTTACGTAACACATATGCTCTAGGTCTATGTTGTCCTATTTGCGTCATTTATTGGGGGAAATTTCATTCTTATGCACGATAAGCCCCTGGATGTGGAAGTACTTAAATTTTGAGAAAATAAATTTATGTGACATGTTCAGTTAAAATAGATTTCCAAACGAAAACCTAACTTTTCGACTATCGAGTACTTTTTTGGGTAGTTGATGATTGTCATTTATCCATTATCATTTATGTACGTGGTAGGATGATCTTCAGAGGAAATTGAAACTTCAGAACAAGTTTTATTTAGTGTATTCTGTTCGTAGATTTAATGCTTTTAATAATAAGCCTAATAATTAACGAAGTGAGTAAAATATTAAATCAGTCTATGAAGAACATTACTTGGTTGACATTTTAAGCCTTCAAAGTTTGCTTCCTTTTCCAGGAATATCAAAGATATTTAAAGCAGCCAGCGTTATACAAAACACTTCTTAAGTTTCTCACAGATTATAATCTTTGAGATAATGATTTTAGTATAACTTGGCCACATTTCTCGGTGTGTAGCAAAAAACTACTAATTCACTAATTGGCCTACAATTATGCATTAAAATTATTCCATCTATTTCTTTTTGAGTTGCCATCTTTACTACTTTAAGGCAGAAAAATCAGGTCGTATTAAAAAGCAACGCTATTCTGTGACGAGTGTAGTTCCAAAAGTAATGTCAAGTTTGTCAAACTCTGATTATACGTTGCCGAGTAGGGCAACGGTAGTTTCTTAATCTCCTGAAAATCCAACACTGTGTTAGCAAAACTGTTTGATGGTTTACAGGAAGCCTATAGCTAATGTCTCGAGCTAGGTTGAGTACACCGACACTATACCGAATATGGCAAACAAAAATCCAATTAGCTATCGAATCCCGTTATTTCACAAGGATCAGCCTTACAGACCATGCGATTATCACTACTTTTGGTTTTTTTCACATTTTTTTTTTCCTTTCCTTGCATTTTTCCCTCATCATAAGTTTTTGTTTTCTTTCTTCCGTACACGCGACTCCCTTTTTCGATTTTTTTCCCCACAAGAACCTTGTTTTCATTCACTCTTTTCCTATGTCTCTCTCTGTCCAGGTAGTCCTGGTCCGCTATTCCCAGTCTTTCGGCTTATTCCTTCATCTGCCTGGTGTACCTGATCTTTTATATCCTCAGATTGTCTGGAATATTTCCTTGTTTGGCATTTCCGGGATTATAATTACCATATATCCGTGGAAGTTTAGTCTCCTGGTCCTTATTTCTGTTTCTAGGTTCTTTGTGTATTTCTTTGTTGGGTCTTAGCCTAAGATCCTTCTTAGGCTTCTTCGATTCATTGTCAGTAGTTTGTTATTATTATTATTTATTTATTTTTTTTTTTTTTTTTTTTTTTTTTTATTTTTTTTTTTTTGGTGAATCGACTACTAGGATCAGTAGCACCTTACTGTCAGTAGTTTTTCCAGACTGGGGAGGCATATGTTTTCCTTACCGTATAGCCTGTTTAACGACTGTAGTGTCGTATTTTTGCTTTCGTATATATATATATATATATATATATATATATATATATATATATATATATATATATATATATATACGTTACTGGTTCCAAAGCGTATTCTCTCTACTACCATTTCAGACTATTGAATATTCAAAATCTCGTTTTTCAAATTCGAGATTTGGATTTTGGACGATACGGCTTGTCACAAATTATCGCAACTCTAACCCCTTTAAAATATCCTTTAATGCCTTAAATGAAGTATCGAATAAGACCATTTTTCAATATATTATTTCTTCAATGGATAGAATATGTTCGGTTTGCTCTGATTGGCATTTTCGATAGTTTGACGTGGTAGGGACGATGTAGCCCCGCCCAGGCACCTTAACAGTTGCGTTCATTGGTCTGTATCTTATCTTATCTACTGTTTCTTCCGGATGTTTGAGTCTGTAGTCATTAGTAATTTTTTTGTAGGAGATTTGTAGTCCTGTTCTATAAGCTTCTTCGGTCAGTGTGGCTATTTGGTCAAAAGCTTCTTCCGTTTCCGCTAAAAAGGGCAAGATCGCCTGCGGAGGCAAGGCACCGTACTTCGATGTGGTTATCCCTGGTCCCTATTGTCTTATTGTTTTCCTTGGCCCTTTCATAATTTTCTAAAGTATTATGCACGTTAAACAATATCGGAGATAGGCCGTCTCCTTGTCTGGATCCTTTCTTGATCATAGAAAAACATTTAGTCACGCAAGATCTGCATAACTAGGCATAATCCTCAGTTAGTTTGTTATTTCATTGCTGAGGAAGTATAACTAATTGATAAATAAATAAAAAAATGTTATCCGTTTTAATTTTTTTTTTTTTATCGCCACGACTATTTCAAGCCTTCATCAGGGCCACGAGCAATAAAAGAAGCGATTAGGACGGAAGTGGCTGAATCATCAACTGGCTTACAATGAGTGATCTAGCTACTTGCATGAAGAAGCAAGAATAACTACTTTTATTGATTATTCATTATTCTGTGAATGAAGTTTATATCTTTATATATATATATATATATATATATATATATATATATATATATATATACCGTCCTAACTACAAATTTCGATGTTTCTTAAACCTACAGTACTTCACTCTCATTATCTCTGATTATTATAGTGATATCCGATGCTAGAAATAAAAATACCCTTGCTTTGGGGACCAACTTGGTGGGTTTCAGAAAAATCTCCTTCCGTAATACACTGAAGCTGATGGCTAACGAACTCAGCCGTTATTTTATCATATGCTGAGATCAGGGCTGAGAGGAATAAAATTATAGGCCGCCGTAACGCATATTTAACAGTTAAATAATGTTGTTTTTCATTAATTTATTCGAGTTGGGAGTATTCAATTTAGATATGATTATCTTTTTATCGAATTTCGAAAATGTTCGCCCATTATATTGAACAAAAACTGTTTAAAACGAAAACACTTGCAAAAAGCTAGTTAGAGAAAATAAATGTGCCGAGAAGCAGATAATTACAGCTTGTTATAAATAATTACAACTGGCAGGATCAGATAACCGAAGCTGAGAAGAAATTATAGCCATATTTGATATAGAGGCTTACTTACAGTTGTTTACAAAGTTATCAAATGCTATGTCCTTGGTCTGGGTTCTCAACATCATGTAGAACTTTTGAATGATTCACAAAAGTGTGACAATACTAAATTAAAAATGAGCTTCAAAAAGAGGAAAAAGTGCAGCTTTTGTCTATGATAACTACACCACTCAATGGCATAGAGTTTTCAAAATTTGTACAATTGAAATGCAACAAAGAATAAGTAGGCTTATTGAAAACTAAATAATAAAAAACACAATACTTTTGAAAAACAAAACATTTACGAATTACATATTGGTGACACCCCCCGACGAACTACTTTGGCTATGTCTACTAGGTAGGATCGATAAAGATTCAAAGAAATTTTCCAAAAATTCCGTCATGAGTGCAACCTTAATAGCTACTTTCCTTCGGAGGAAAGTGCTAATGGAAGAAAGACATATAAAAATATAATTGAACGATTATTTATTAGTTATTTTTAATATTTCAGTTTTATTGCACTGGATAGTAAAATATTCTTACTCGCAGATGTATTATTTCTATTTTAAAATTAAGGATTTAATATTATCCTTTTGTTTCATGCAGTATTATACTGCAAGACACTTGAATGGAATTTTCCGAAAGCTGCTGTGACAAATGAATGAACTACTTGTAACGGAAAAAAATCCGTTGATATAACTTACCCTTACTTACCACTTTTATCACAAAATGTAGATAAAGCTGTGTACTACATAAACTGAAACGAGTTGAACTGTCTACGAATTATGTTTTTGTAAAATACCAATGTTTAAATAAGTAAAGTCTTTACTTAGTGTTCTCTTAGGGAGATCTCTATTGACAGAACTTTTATGAAGCTAGTTCTTAAAAGGCTTTATGTATCAAATAACTTTGAATTTTACCTTTAGGTGCTATTTTTGATTGTTTTAGAGAAGAGTTTCGCCGGTGAGAAAGGAATCGTGACAGGTTGGGGTGTGAAGAGCGTGAGCAAGTTTCGAGGCGCCATTTCTCCAGTCCTACAGGAACTGGAAGTACCCATCATGACAAATGAAGATTGCAGAAATAGTGGTTATGAAGAAGACCAGATAACAGACAACATGCTTTGCGCAGGCTACAAGGAGGGCGGCAAGGACTCTTGTCAGGTACATTCTCCTCAATTTCATTTTCATTAATGCTAAAATGTCTTGGAATCTCTAAACAATTCAGAGTTTTATTTCTTAACTTAAAAGAGCATGAATATTATCTTTTGGATTATTATTTCTTAACCCTAATTTATTTATTTTTATTAATAATAATAACAATAAATAATTTCAATGATGATGGCTGTTGAAGCACCTATAATTACAATACAATACAATAAAAAGGGACCTGGGCCCTTCGCCCTTGTTAACTACGACCCTATTGGATCTGTTGTGATTTGCGTCCCTATCTTACTCCCCTTCCAGCTTGCAGCTCCTCGCATATAGCTTGAGCTCCTTGGGAGTAGCCTCGGCTATGTCCTTGGGCGTAGCAATTGCCTTCCCTATGTGCACTAACCTGTTGTAGGCCAACGCCTCACATTCGCACCTATAATTAAAAAAATAATAATAATAAATGTCCCGTAATAGACCTTGGAATTGACTTAACAACTACAAACAACACGAGAGAAGTGAGAAGTAGGTGACTACCTCTCCTAATTTCTAAATGCGGACTTAAGCCCTCTCCGACATATCTCCATGTGTGGGCTGGTTAATTGGAGTGCTACTGGTGCTAATGAGCTTAGCAGAAGGTACACTATAAAAATGAAATGCATAAAAAATAACTTATAACTGCTGTTTTGTACTCAATACAATGAAAGCGTTCTTTCATCGCAATCTCAGAGGTAAGCAGTATAATACATCATTGGATAAAACTAGAAGAGAGAAATATGACAAATTACGACTTTCCAAGATATGATCGAAAAATAGCGATATTAAATATAGATAAATGGACCAGATGAATGGAATGACTTTCAAACAGCTCAAATCCAAGCACACGAAACCAATCTTAACCCACTGTTTACTTACCGATATTAGCCAACTTAATGATAATCAATGACAACGATACGATATGATTGTGGTGCTAATAACTACCTTCGTACAACAAGGAAAATTGTTCTTTAAAAGCTAGTCCTAGGGCTCCTACTAAATTATCATAAGTCTTCAATTAAACGACATTATCACTACCGTAAACGGGAACGTAAAATCGTTCGCAGACATTTGGATACTGAATGTCCTTCCTGCACCAAGATCTTAGTAGATTCCATCCTGCTAGTATAGCATCTGTGGATCGATATGATTGTGGTGCTAATAACCCACGTATTTGAACTACCTTCGTACAACAAGGAAAATTATTGTTTGTGTAATTTGAACAATGTTTTGTTTTCATTCATTAGAATCTACAATTACATATATTATTCATGTTTTTACGCGTCTTCCCAAGGCCCAGCTTCTTCACAACCAATTAGATAGAAACGTGTAGGTAACCCACATTCCAGAACACTACCTGAATTCCCCATTTCTTACGAAAATACTAACGTGCTCCATAAGGCAGGAATTTTAGTTTTGTTGAGAAGAAACTAGCTAGATAAAGGTAATGAGGAAGACTGAAATACTTCCATTATTTGTTTCTGGCGCCAATTATTTTACAAATAATAAGAGATGAATTATATATTTATTGTAGTAGTTGCGTTACTGATTATTCCGCTCAGTCTATGCAACTTTATGCATATAAAAATATGTGTACATCAGAAAACAGTTATTAAATGTCTTTAAGATCATTGGTATTATCTTTGAATGTTCTGTCACTAGCTCGATTTGTCTCAAGAAAGAAAAAATTACGGCCCGTATTCGTATTTTCGTCAGAAGTAAGAATACTTATATATGCAGAAATATAAAGATATTAAGTAATTTTAGATGCTAACATCTGTTTTTGTTTTGGGCGAGTCACCTCAGTTACGGATGCTCGTAAACTAATAAAATTTCGTCACTTAATCCAAAATATAGTATTCATAAACTATAAAAACTACATAAAGATAATGCAAATCAGTCCATAATATAATATCTCAATATTCCTATATTCGTATCAAAGGCGAAACATAATGGGTCATACTTACAACCTCCAACAATAATATTCCTTATAGGAAGTATTGCTAAAGCGTTTGAAATAGACGTTAGAAGTTCAGCACAGAATGTCTTTTCATAACTATGTACGTGACGAACGTGCGAAGTGATGTAGTTTCAGCTAAAACCTTTCTTAAGTTCCTTTGAAGCCCATAAAATGTACTCCTTCCGTCCCACTAGCACTTTTTCATATATTCCGTCTTTTCTTTTAAGCGTTTTTTGACGTTCTATTCGACAGCCCAGAGAACAGAAGAGGCTTTAAAACTCGTGGATAAGACCCCATCGAATATTATCGAATCCATAACGTTTCTAATAAATAGGTACTTAAAGAGACAAGATGTTCCAGAGAAGTAAACGCTTTAAGTAACTTATATGCAATGTGGCAGACATTCAACAGCTATGTCAGAACAGTACAGATATTCACCGATATCTTTAATATTAGTTCTGTATCTCTCAGCAACGAACTAAATATATGTTACCATAGGCTGTTCTTTTATAACTTTTTTTAAATCGGGCCCTTCTTCTAGACGAGGGTCCACGAACAAACAAATATATAAATAAACATACATGTACATACAATGTACAAATTTACATGTCCTCTTTTTGTATCAATGAATTAACGGGCTTGTGATGGAAACTGTTAAATTTCTGGTGTAGCCGAAATAAAGTCACATAGAGTCGCTTAGGTCTGTAATTAATCATTGTATAATAAAACGATACTAAACATAACAGTTTATTTTGAAACATAATTAATGCTTATTACACTCATATAGTAATAAATAAGCACATTCTGGGAATGTGAGTTACTAATATTTATTATAGCAAGAATAATTCCCATGTCTAGAAAAGAAATAGCTAACCCGCATTTCAGGGGTCTCTGAAATATCTTCTCAATTCCATCACTTAGAGTCCTTAGTGTTTTTATAATCCATAGAACATTCTTTAAGAAAATATACTCTTATTTAATGGATAATAATGGGAAAGTAAGTCTTGGTAGGGAAACGTCCAATCTAAATTGTTGTTTAACAACGTGCTAACGGATAACTAATCTTGAATACATTCCGCCTTGAACGAAGCACGTTTTGTAAAATAACTTACGGGTTCTTCTAAAGTTTTCGAATGTAAAATATTACTTTAAGATAAAATAGCGTAAAAATGATCCGGAACTTGGAACATAAGTTAACACTCTTTCATTCAATCTGCAAGTAAAAATAGGGTTAAGAGTTTTCGAACTTTCCCTCAAGTTTAAGTTTTAATGGGTAAAGTTCTATAACTGCTGCTTTGTGAATATCATTTTAAAAGTTAATTTTCAATAATTTTAGCAATACGTCGTCTTTTATTCATATTGTACGTTCCTTACAATATCAGGAGCAATACTATTTAAGTGACTATCAGTGGGAAAATACACAAAAATTCGGTAATATAATAAAAACATTCACTAGCTCGGAAAGCAATATTCAACGTAAAAGAGTTCCAATATAAATAATGAAAGTGATTATGAATGAACCCTTGTTCTTGAGATGTAAATCTATCTGGTTATGTTCCTTTTTTATAATTCTTCCTCCCTTCGTCCATTGGGAGGAAACCCACTTGTGACATTTACCCACCGACGCAATCCGGAAGTGCTGACTAAAAATTTTAACAATTCGGAACTCATAAATCAAGAAAATGTCCATATTTGTATTTTTCTGCATAATATTTATATATATATATATATATATATATATATATATATATATATATATATATATATATCTAAGTTTGATATTCATAGAAATTAAGATATTTCAATTTTCGTTATACTTGGAAATAAGGAAGTATTAGAAACATCATATTTTATTAACGCACATAAGCAGATTCGGATTGTATAGTTTCAAAAATATTTTTGAACTGGGCGAGAAATCGTGGTAAGTGGAAATAAGCCATTCGAAAGCATACTAAATTTTTTACAATAATAGATTCTATAGTATTTTCTATGCGATGGCCTTAGCCGAAGAAATATGTGCTTAAATTTTCGAAAGTATTGGCTTGCCCTTTGAACTTTGAGTTTGGCACTAATTTCTTTAAAACCTAGTCCTTCAAAATCTAGATTGAGTCCCTAATTCGATTTATTGTGTTCAAGAAATAAAACTTATGCCTCTGCTACTTGCAGTTTAATATTGTTGACGTTAACATCACGTTGATTAATAGCTTTTTCAAAAAAAAATTATAATCAGTGCTTATGGTAATCAGGTGAAATTTTCTATTTCTCCTATCGCTCAAATATCAATGAAACATGAATGGGAATCTGATAACTAAGAGCGAATGCTTGAAGCAGAACCTACCATAGTTTGTGGTGACCCTGCATAGTTTTGAACTGTCTTCATCTAGGAGTAAGGTATGCAAGCTACTAGATAACTTTATGCTAGTAACACCCCTCTCTTGTACTGTGAGAGTCCATCCAATGTTGGTTGTAATATAGTTGCACTCCCTCCAAGATTGCCTTCCTGTTGTCCTGTTGTCAATTTCTCCAGTTGCCCTACAACATTGGAGTAAACTATACCTGTAAGATATTTCATGGAGATTCCATGGTACTATGACTGTGCCGTGGATTTCCATAGGGATTCTTCCGTCCGTACATAACTCATTGTCCTCGAAGTGTTAGTTTCATCCTATTCTCAGCTTTCCAAATCATTGCATATTTATATGGAAACACGCTAAGATGACGCAGTCCTGTGAATCGAGCTATTATTTAATTTAATTTAATTTGTTTGTTTTTGTTTTTTTTTTTCTTTATCACAGTTTTTTCTCCTTAATATATTTTTCTCTTTTTTTAATTGGTTTACAATTTTAATTTTTGATATTTAACGTTGACGTGGAAAGAGTTTGTTGCCTATGTTTCAGAACTCTATAAATTAAATAAATAAATAAACCTTTAATGTTTTGTTCAGTTATTAACATATATAAATCATTTTGTTGGTTTTCTTTTTACGATTTGCTCTTATGTTCTTCCTGAAATAATATGTATTTATTTTCTATTATTAATTATTTAGGACATAATGATATGCTGTCAACTTCAGAACTTTCTGTAGTCCTCTGTTAAGATATTATGAGGCAAGAGAATAAAATATTCAATAACCTCTGAAACAGCTCTGAAACAGCATAATAATAACTAAAATTAAATTGTTTAAAGCCCCTTTATGCAGACTTTTTGGGATGGGCTATCTAAGGATTACCTCCTTTTCTCAAAACTCCCCGCGAAGAGTTCTCAGGGC
This sequence comes from Gonocerus acuteangulatus, assembly GCA_946811695.1. Lineage (NCBI taxonomy): Eukaryota > Metazoa > Arthropoda > Insecta > Hemiptera > Coreidae > Gonocerus > Gonocerus acuteangulatus. The sequence continues at coordinate 106,343,565 of OX328123.1, read as the reverse complement.
TCTGAGGGCACCAGAATCCTGAGCTAAAATAAAAATAAATAAATACATAATAATAGTACAAAACGTCTCTTCTTTATTCTTAGCCGGTACGTGTGAGATCGGTATGATCCTCAGAAACCGATCAAAATCACATGTCTCTCTGTTTAACTTGGTCTGTAAACAGGCAGAGCATGCATTAATACAAATACAACGGATTATCTGTGGATATACGTGACCATCCAAGGACAACAACAAACAAGGGTTCAAACACAGACGGGAGCAACAGGCCGTCTAATGCGGGTGTGAATTCTATCTCTGCGTGAAGGTCCATGTTGCCGAGACTAGGCTGTTGAGCGAGGGTATGGCTGGAGGTATTGGAAAGGGTGCTTCGGGGGTGGCGGACTGGGTATATAGAGACTATGGTAGGAAGGAGGTGGGGGTGGCCTTGCCACGTGCCGGCGGCAGATCGATTCCAGCCACAGGCGTCCCACCACCCTCATCCACCTTACACGGACCCCCAAATATTCATCAGGAACCATCGTCACCTTCAAGATATTCACTTTTCCGCAGATGATCTGAAAACCTTTCTTACATCCTATTAACGTATTCTGATAATTAAGAGTTTTTAATGTTATTGAAATACTACGCAAGGTAGGAAATTTTAGCATGCTTCCAAGTGACATAATACGAGTACCTAACTTATTATTTTATACATAATTGGATGTTGTTGGTTATGTTATAAAAAACATCACGAATTTGAATTTGAGCTTAACAATGAACAGTGATTTATCAAATAAATTCGTGCTACTCTCTACCTTCTCTCGGCTACGGATAGCAGTATACAGATGTCCAGGAGGTTCCTAAAAACCTAGGATGTATTTATAGATCCTTACTATACGGACTATACGTTTCTGCCAAGGTCTTGAGAATTCCAATTAACCCTAACACTGTCTTTCTTGTATTTTTAATTTATTTATTTAGGTATCGTTCTTTCATATATTATTGCTGCTTAAAATATAATTGCATATATATATATATATATATATATATATATACACACACACACACGTTCGTTGTAAGTAACAAATAATGAATATTCTGGCTTGCAACATATAAACAAGAGAATTAATAGACCCTCCACAAAATACTTAGTACTCTATAAAATGATATATAATATTTTCCTTTTTCTTTAATAGCGAAGAAATCCGCTTATGACTTAGGAACTATGCCACAACGGGCAAGTGCTCCACATTTCATGATCCATAGATCACGGGAAAGCCACACGTTAATATAAATATTTACAAGTTTGTTCCCTACTATCTATAAAACACCAACCCGAATTATCATAAAGTATAAAAGACCAAAAATACTTATATCTGGTGCGATTTAGAAAGGTTAGACCAGAACTGTCAATATTACTCCTAAAACAGTACAAAGCTAAAACTTCCGAAACATCAAGCACCGTTTTGTCCGACTGCGAAAGTTTTATCATACTTGTCACCTGAACCCTGTAGAGAATATATGTGGCAATGATGACCTTACTCATACCAAGATTTCGCGATCGTTTGCAACAATGTGTACATAAAGTTCAAAACTCCTCAAGTGTTGTAACACATTCCCTCTGGACCGAAATTTACACATCTGATTTTCTGTCAAACATTTGGAAACAATTTTCGGCTCAATCACTCATTTTGGAGTAGACAAAGCTAGAATTCTAGATTTTTCAATTTTCTCTAAAACGATTAATTATACCGCCTGGAATATTGTGTTATTCAATTCTTCACGTTGCAATACTTGTAACAGGTATGCCGTTAGTATTGAAGATTCCTTCTCAAGAACTTCGTCGAAAATCATTGTTCTTGTACGCCGATTCTCCTGGATAACAAACTTGACCTTTTCTTTTAGACAAAAAGTATTCCTGCCAATTTTGATCTAATTTTGACACTTTTACAGAAAGAACAGAGGAATAAATACACATTAACACGTTCGGGCCCAGCGTCGTGACATTTGCATCAGCAGATATCTTGGCTTTCTTTCTATCCCCACTACTCCGGACCTTGTCCTATACCCTTCTTACTTGGTTTGGGACCTGATTACGTTATTCCCGGTTAGGTTTGTGGGTCAGGTAACGTATGATGCACAATTCCTTCAGCGGGCCCGCTGTTGTGGCGTATTGACATGTAATTGTAATTAATGCATTTAAAGTACATCATTACAAAAGTTTCTTCGCTTATTTCTTTATATATATATATATATTTTTTATTTATTTTTTTTTTTTTTTTTTTACGGCGCATCGACAAATCTTGGCCATTAGCGCCGGGCCTCCAGGGTGCAACCAGGAATTCTCTCAGCGAGCCCTGAGATGAGAAAATTCCTGTCGCCGGTGGGGATCGAACCCACCATCTCCCGCTTATGAATCCAGCGCGCTAGCCACTAGACCACGGGAGACCCCTATATATATATATATATATATATATATATATATATATATATATATATATATATATATATATTTATATGTCTGTATGTTTATTTGCCGAAATAACTAAACAAAATGAAGACATCGACCCAATGGAAATTTTGTTTCGAAGCCAATGGTCCTGAAATTGTTAATTTGTAGACGTATTGTTTACTGGAATGGTGACCAATAAACAACGATATTATATGATCACTTTCGCGTTCTACCTCAAATAGTGGGTTTTCTTAACACTTTGTCTGCGGTAGAGGTAAACCCCCTAAACCATCCAAAAAATGGTTTTTTTTTTTTGTTTTTTTTATTTTATGATTTTATTTGTTTTGTTATGGTGAAAAAATAACTTACCCATTGGAAATTCTGGATAATTTCCTTCAGAAACATGTTTTTTACCATGAAGCACATGTGGCGAAGAAACTCCTGCAAAAATTCTCAGAAAGCCCTCCCGGAATGACTCCAGAATAAGGCAATCGAAACACTCCCTGAGACGACGGAGGAACTTATAAACCAGCCTGGAGGTTTGTAGCCGGTTCCCAAATTTTTTTAAAATTTTCTTCCACCTTGCCAGGTAGCTCCCATGACGCAAACGCGGTATCAAGGCGCCTCAGCGAGTGGGTTTGACGCACATGCGGCGTCATCCGCAGCCAAGGTGTTAACTATAGGAATGGGCGGAAAAACTCCGAGGTCTTTACTTAGTTATGACCGCAGTATCGAATTAAATTATTGATTTAGTAATTTAATATACTAAAAGTATATAGAGTAAAAGCATATAGAAACATAGCTATCTGAAATATGAGGGAGACAGTAATCATGATTCTTGAACAGAAGATTGAATATAGGACCTTGGAATTGTCAAAGAGTTGAGAGGAGTCGACAGTTAAAGCAACACACCGCCTTCGCTATTCTCAGCATCAGATCTATCCAAGTCGGTGGTGGAATGGCTAGAATCATTTGCCCTTCGAGAATTCCATCTTTTAAAGGAGGGATTTGAATCTTTGACAATGTTATCTAGTGTCGGAATTCAGCTCTCCTACCAGCAGATGTGTTTGTCAATATAATAAAGCAATAAACAGGAGAGAGGTTTTGTTTTAGTGGGGTTCCTCCCTCTCTCAATAGGGAGGAGCCCCGCTTGTAATGTTCATCTCATGAACTCTTTTTTCATACAGCTTTGCTACAGAACGTTTATGAAGCAGAGATAGTGGTCCGCCTAAATTTGATTACGGCCATGATTTGCCTTTTCTGGAAGTACTTGAAATTTTTTTAAGATTAAAATGTTCTTATAAATTTAAGAATTGCCGTAAAGTAGACAATAAAATATAAAGATATTCTATTCAATGTTTTCTAAATGACTCTTGGAATATGAAAACGAGCTAAAGGCCGAGAAATCAGGTTTATATTTTAATATTCGCTAAAAATCCACGAATTTTCTGAAATTTCTGTAAGATTTTAAAATTAATTACATTCCTTATTAGTGGCCCTTCCGTTATTATAATTCTCTATTTTTTAATTCAATAAAAAAAAAAAAAATGAAAACATAAATGAACTATTCGATAGAGAACTCAATTTAATGGAATAACCAATACTGCTGTCCACATATTGCATGTTGTTTCCATTCCTAGCGATAACGAGGTTTGCTTTATTAGACCACCTGTTGTACGGAGACTGTGGAACTCCTTTAAAACAACAAAAGGGGATACTTAATTAGCACACCAATAACACACATACAGTTTCTCTCAATGTTTGATAAATAAAATACATCCCAAGGTGCTAATGTCTTTCATAAAAAATCGTAATAATTTAAAGAAATAAATTGCTTTGTAGTTAATTAGATAAACATCTCAGCTAGGGAATCATTTCTTGTCCGAGTTTTTATGTACCTGGTACAAACAATAAAACTCGAAATACTCACTGTATAATTACAACATAAATTCAACAACTTATTTAAAAACAACCTGTAAGATGGGGCAGCGGCCATAGCCTCGTTGAATGCACCGGTTCCCGTTGATCACCGAAGTTAAACAGCGTCGGGCGTGGCTAGTACCTGAATGGGTGACCAACCGCGTGCTGTTGTTATTATAATAGCCCAAATGTTGATACGTTGTTCAACAAAAAAACAAAAAAAAAAAAACCTTATGATGGGCTAAACATGATCATTCCACGTGACATAACAGACATACAGGATATTTTAATCTTATTGACTTTTTTTTTTTTTTTTTCTACGGCGCATCTACATCTAGGTCATTAGCGCCGACATCCAGGGTGCAGCGAGGAATTTTACCAGCGAGCCGTGGGATGATAAAATTCCTGCCGGAGGTTGGGAATCGAACCCACCATCTCCCGCCTATGAATCCAAGGCGCTAGCCATTAGACCACGGGAGACCCCTTATTGACTCTTATAACATATTTCATAACTTGCATCATTGTCAATATATAACATACCGAAATAACATGTGACCCAGGTTTTAACCAAGTTAACAATGTCTTTCAATATTAAAATTACAAAGTAATCATACTTTTAAAATGGACTCCCTAAAAATATTCAACATGATATCATCGATTTTACGTCCTTGGCGTTGAAGAGAGCCATTATAAATATATGAATACACACACACACACAAATATATATATATATATATATATATATATATATATATATATATATATATATTAATGCCCATTTCGTATCAATTTCCTTTATTCACTCAGAAACTAGAGGCTCTCTAGCGGCCCTAACTTTTATTTTATAACGAAAAATTTTATTGAATATTAATATGAAAGATTTATTGAGGAAATTAGCAAAATCCAAATGAAGTGGTTATTGATCAGAAAACTGAAACGATCGAAATAACTAAGACTGATTTTTTACAGGCACAATTATATGGTATTTTATACTGTGAAGATAGTATTAGCCAAGTCTCAGGTACCTCTAGTTGTTAGCCGAATGCGTTCGTCATCCATCCACTCCTTGTCACTAGCCGGGAGGATTGGATTTTTTTTTCTTTTTTTTTTTTTCTTTTTTTTTCTTTTTTTCTTGTTTTTACTTCTCTCAACGACACTTTACTGCCTTATTGGATCTCGGGTCAATTTTTATTTAGACATCCTGATGGGAAAGAAGAATGATTAGTACTGAATAAGGATTAGACGATAGGATTAGGGCGATTGATTAATTTACTGTAAGGGGCCGATTAGCAAGAACAGGAAGAAATAGATAATTTGGAAATATTTTAGAGATGCGGAATTACCTTTCAAAACTATTGTTTATTGTATGTTTACTGTTACATACATAAATATCATAAATATCATCAGTGACAGCTAGTTATAGTTATCAACAATTATCACTTTGGAGAGGTTAGAGAATATTTGGGCTGGCCTACCTTTGACAAACATCTGGGCCGAGATCTCAGGAACTGGTGTGGACTCTGATCTGTCTGAGGTAAGTAGGCCCTTTAAAAGCCTTGCCCCAACCTCAGCTTTAGCTCGCGACCTTACGTGTCTGCCACGTGCGGTTCTTGTGACCAAGACGCATCGTTTGCTGATCCGTTGTTCTCACATGTGATGGCATGCAACCATTTCTCTCATCTTCATTCACTTACTCTATGTCCAGGGGTATCACTAAGTGAACATGACAAGTGGGTGTGACTTAAGGAATAATAAATAATAAGGATCATTAAACATAGGAGGTTAGAATTGGACATGGTGGATGTTGGAATACTTGCTGGTCCCCAGAGTTGTATTCTTTAAGTCCATATAGGTTTCATTAGTTAATAGTAGACAGTCAGTTGATGCAGAGTTAACCTTTAAGTACTGATGTATGGTCCCTGGGACCTTATGGTAGCCATTTCTAGAAATCCCCCCTAGTAGTTCCCTTTTGATTGCACACATTCAATGAATATATGATTTATTTCAAATTTCAGTAAACAAAAGGTCCCAGGGACCATACCTGAGTACTTAAAGGTTAAGTCCGATGTTCGATTTTAGAGTCTGTATAGTTGACCAAATCGTTTGAGTTCAGTATATCCGTTATAAAATCCAAGGTATCGGATTGAAATTGAAGAAAACAATAATGTACTAATGCAAATTACACTTCAAGTTTTATTATTCGAGTTGATTTTGTAGCATTCAACAGAGAGTAAAACAATGTGCATGGATATTTCCTTTAAAAAGGAGAATAAATAAATAACAGAAATTTCTATCAGAGTACAAAAAGTTGACCAAATATATTGTTTATTCTCTTGACGGCAATAAAGCTAAAAGATTGGGATCCACTCACGGTTACCCTAACTTTATAGATCATTCACGAAGAAAAATAAAATTCTAGTAAAACTTAAATCTTTTATATTTGTAGCTTGCCGATTGCTCCGTCGTAAAGTAACGTCAATACGAAGACTAAACACTCGTAAACCATGAGTAGAGGAAATGAGAGAATTCTGCTTGAACAAGCTTAGACTCGGGAGTAAATGGACTGTTGAGAAATTAGATTGAATTATTCAAGTAGAAAACATTCCTTCAAGTTCACTTGCTATAAAACCTTTTTATATTCAATCTGTAAAAGAAGAAAGGAACGCAGCAATTTTCACGATGCTAGCCCGTCCATCAGAGCTGGAAGGGAATAACCCTTTATTGGAATACTAGGCCAAGTTAGATAGTCCCAGTTAATTCTTCATCTCTTTTCACGTGCCAAATCGTACTTTTGCTATTCACCTGAAAAGCTCTACAGCAACGATGGTGTGCTCAGCAAAAATAAATAAATAAATAACTCAAAACTTTATTGTTTGTTATCAGACAAATAAATAGAAAATGAAATATTTATTGATAATAGAAAATAAAATAAAGTTATAACTACACTGATGAAAATAATAGTAATAAATGCCAACTGCCATAGCCACGTTGAATGCACATGGTTCCCGATAATCAACGCAGTTGCCAGTACCTGAATGGGTGACCGACATCGTGCTGCTGTGGCAACTTCTAGATAGCCCGGCGTTAATAGCTCAATTGTTAATACGCTGTTTTAAAAGAAAAAGAAAAAAATATTAAAAACACGGGGAGCGACTGATGCGCGCAATTGGGGGGTTTGCAACCCTCCGTTCCTGAATATATCCACACACCCGTCTAAACACTTTTACTGACACAAGGTCATTTAATTTATTTGTAATGTAGAAAAACGTATAGTATAGAATACGGACATGGACATAATTATATATTTTCTCTTGCAATACCTAAAATTTTTATTAACAAATAAGGAGGTGCGTGAAAAAAAATCAAAGAAATTTGCGATCATAGTCAGGTTGTTACAAATATTTTCACCGGAATCACCGGTTATGTCAAATCATAGACACATTCACGGCATTCAATGAATACATGGACAACTAAATCCCTATTGTAGCCAAGACACCCAAGAAGCGAATGGTAATTGGGTGTAGTGATTTAGAAAGCCTGAGAATGTATTGATTGAAGCCTAGTTTGTAAACAAGAGTAAACCAGGCCAAGCCTTATTAATCTACATACTCCACTTTCACTAGGATCTCGAGGTGGCGGGTTCGTCATCCTCTCTCTCACAATTTCTATTTAATAATGGACAGGTAGTCACAACACAACCATGTACTACCTGGCAAGGAAGATTTCGGGAAAAGTTCAATTGCTGATTATCAGGCAAAAAATGCACTAAAATGTGTGACTTGTGGCGTACAGAAAACAACTCACAAATACAACAATAAAATAACATTGGAACTACACATGGACGCAACTATTTGAAAATAAACTAGACACAATATGAAACACAGTCTACCAGTGGCCTTCTAGCCATCGACTACCGCTAGATAACAGATGCGAACAAATAATTCTTGCTAGACTAAGGATCGGACATACTCGACTAACTCACGAATACTTTATGGCAAGACGTGATAAATATATAATATATGTAAGTTCTGTGTTAAATATACTGCATATTATGCAGCATATTCAACACAGAACTTCCGTTCTAACATTTACCGACAGACTACCAGAGAAGATGCTATTTCAACATCCTGAATGATATGCAGGAACTCCTAGGCGATGAAGCCGGAATATAAACATTATTCTGATCTATCTTGAGAACACAGGACTATATAATCTTATTTTATGACTATAAGCATTGTTGACTTAAAAACAAATACAATAATTTCATAGATACTAAGCAGGAGTCGAAAATAATTGTTAACTTTTATATTAAAAAATTATTTATTAAACATTTACATTTATTTTCATTTTAAAAAAGTAAAAGTTATAAAACAACTTTTTAGGTTCAAACTTTTTTAAAAAAAAGTTATTTCCCAACTTAAAAAATTAAAGTTTTAAAGTAATTGTTATTAAAATACTTAATAGAATACGGCGCTAATGGCCCAGAATTGTCGATGCTCCGTTAAAAAAAAAAAAATGTGCCTGGGAGCTTATTACCGTAATATTTAACCGTTACGATATTTCGTTGATAGGCTTCCAGGAAAATTTAATTAGATATTTTGAATTAGAAATTTTGTTGAGGGATCAATTTTTAAGGTCATAACTTTTGTATTTTTCCAGGAAAGTTAAATAAATAAAATTTTGGATTCAAATTATCAAAAACATCGGATTCATGTATATAAAAATGCATATAGCATAAAGATCCCCTTCGTATTAAAAAAAAAGGCTCAGAAATATTAATATGTATAGCATTACAAGATGCAACAGTGATGTAGATACAAAGACACCTTGTTTTTGTATTTCTCAACGCTTGGTCACTTAAGGGCAGAAATAATCCTTCACAGATAGTCAGCCGAAGTAACATTTTTAGAACTACTATCCAACTTACTTCACATGATAAATCATTCGTGTTAAATGTATTTTCTCTAAAAAAGCTTGATACATTAAATAGGTATTATCTTCCAATGTTAGTATATTTTCAGTAGTAAATACTTCGTTGCACTCTCAACAAGTTGATTCATCTTGTTTAGCCATTAAGTAGGGGTCTCCCGTGGTCTAGTGGCTAGCGTCTTAGGCTCTAAGCGGGAGATGATGGCTTCGATTCCCACCGGCGCGCAGCACAGTGTAACGAAGTAGTTGAGATAATGGACAAAAATCATTAACCATTAGTTATTTTCAAATAAACATTTTTATTAATTGAAATCAACTCAAAACAAGGTAACAATAGTATAATAATGCATACTATACGGCTATAATAATATTAATTGTAATATTTGTAATATTAATTGAAATAATATAGCAGGTAATAATATTATTAATAACAATATAATATAACTGTAACATATAATGCAGTAATAAACTCTTGTTTGTCTGCCTCTAAGGTAGCCAGAAGGGCCATCAGAACGAGAATATATTTTTTCTTGATACAAATTAATAACAATTTCTTCTAAGTTGATATATTGTTTCAACCAGGATTTACATAAGAGTTTTTGCGGCGGCAGGAATTTTCTCATCCCACGGCTCGTTGGGAAAATTCCTCGCTTCACCCTGGGTGTCGGCGCTAATGGCCTAGACGTCGAAGCGCCGTAAAAAAATAAAGAAAATAAATTTAGCTATTAACTGTTTATGGGTTAGAAGAAATTTGGCCTTACGCAGTCAGCTTATTTTTTGTGGGTGCAAATTCACAATGATAACAATTTATTGAAACAACCTAAGTATAAATGATTTCTGAGTAGGTACAATTCCCACTGGTTTTTCTTTCAAAGTAAGAATAGGCATCAGCACTATCTTGCCTAGAAAAAGGTAATCACCTTAAATAACCCGGCTCAAAAATCTATGTTATGTTCAGTTTTGAAGTGACTGAATTTAAATTCCTGAAACTTTGCAGCATATCGGGAAAACACTTTTATATAACATTTTATAACGTAAACTACCCCCCCCCCCCCCCGAAAATAAATCCCTTACAAAATACGGGCGATGTAATAGAGACAGGAGTATAACGAAACCTTTATTAGAGGGAGCCACGTGTCGGGAAAAATTTCAATACACTTTGTTTTGTTTTTTATCATCCTTGGTTCTTTCCGTCCACCAGAAGACCTATGGCTTTTCACAGGATCTATAAAAACATTCCAGTGTCTCTATATTAATATATTTCTCAATATTTCAACTCATTGGCTGATTCTGACAGCTTTAGAATAACATCACATCTATTAACAAATATAATAGTGAATACATTATCATCTCAGGGGGTCTCCCGTAGTCTAGTGGCTAGCGCGCTGGATTCATAAGCGGGAGATGGTGGGTTCGATTCCCACCTCCGGCAGGAATTTTCTCATCTCAAGGCTCGCTGGGAAAATTCCTCGCTGCACCCTGGATGTCGGCGCTAATGACCTAGAAGTAGATGCGCCGTAAAAAAAAAAAAAAAAAAAAAAAAAAAAAAAAAAAAAAAAAAAAAAAAAAAAAAAAAAAAATTATCATCTCAGCTAATTTTCACAGGTCATTTGCCGTTAAGTAAAACTAAATCCTTGTTAAAAATTATCATTTTGTTAAATAATCATGAATAATTACAAGAAAACATAAATCAGTACAATTTTTATTGTGTTATTATACCGGTGTAGGAGGCAATGGAATACAATGAAATTTTGTTTCTTATTTTCACATAAAACACTTCTGGAATATTTTTGATATTCTGTTGCATACAGAGATCTCTCTACATCCAAAACCAGATTATGATACTAAAGAAAACCAACACAGCTATAAATATATTGGTCGATATGTTACATTATTTCCTTCAGAGAATAATTCCGCATTATATTATAATTTTTCTTTCAGTGAGAAAATGAAATCATGAAAAAATAACAACGAATCCAATAAAATGTCCAACAATATCTTCAACGTCAAAACTCATTGAAAATACTCAAAGAAATATTTACTAGATGCTGAAAAGGCTCATATTAATTGAGCAACAACTACAGGAATTCTTTACTCACACGGCTCGATACCTAATAGTAACATTAAACAAAAAATAAAAATAGCAATCATCCCTCCTCTAACACCAGAAAAGAATAGTCTTTTAGTTTTTATGATGCCGCTGAAACATAAACGTTTATAACATTATGGTTTACTATTTAAAAAAAAAAATAGCTGATACTCAATCTTTATTTTTCCAGGGTGACAGTGGTGGGCCACTTCATGTCAACGACAATAACTACCACATGGTTGTAGGTAAGACAGAAGTAATTTTCATATTTATTTTGAAAGTATGGAAATACGATATGAAATGAGAAGCTAGTAAAGAGTACTTTACATCACATACCTTAAGTGAGATAAGCCTCTCTCTATGTAGAAATTAATCCTACTCGGAGAGAGGAATTACCATAATCTACCTCTTCACGAAATAGTCCTATCCCAAATTAATCCTACTCGGAGAGAGGAATTACCATAATCTACCTCTTCACGAAATAGTCCTATCCCAAATTAATCCTACTCGGAGAGAGGAATTACCATAATCTACCTCTTCACGAAATAGTCCTATCCCAAATTAATCCTACTCGGAGAGGAGAATTACCATAATCTACCTCTTCACGAAATAGTCCTATCCCAAATTAATCCTACTCGGAGAGAGGAATTACCATAATCTACCTCTTCACGAAATAGTCCTATCCCAAATTAATCCTACTCGGAGAGAGGAATTACCATAATCTACCTCTTCACGAAATAGTCCTATCCCAAATTAATCCTACTCGGAGAGAGGAATTACCATAATCTACCTCTTCACGAAATAGTCCTATCCCAAATTAATCCTACTCGGAGAGAGGAATTACCATAATCTACCTCTTCACGAAATAGTCCTATCCCAAATTAATCCTACTCGGAGAGAGGAATTACCATAATCTACCTCTTCACGAAATAGTCCTATCCCAAATTAATCCTACTCGGAGAGAGGAATTACCATAATCTACCTCTTCACGAAATAGTCCTATCCCAAATTAATCCTACTCGGAGAGAGGAATTACCATAATCTACCTCTTCACGAAATAGTCCTATCCCAAATTAATCCTACTCGGAGAGAGAAATTACCATAATCTACCTCTTCACGAAATAGTCCTATCCCAAATTAATCCTACTCGGAGAGAGGAATTACCATAATCTACCTCTTCACGAAATAGTCCTATCCCAAATTAATCCTACTCGGAGAGAGGAATTACCATAATCTACCTCTTCACGAAATAGTCCTATCCCAAATTAATCCTACTCGGAGAGAGGAATTACCATAATCTACCTCTTCACGAAATAGTCCTATCCCAAATTAATCCTACTCGGAGAGAGGAATTACCATAATCTACCTCTTCACGAAATAGTCCTATCCCAAATTAATCCTACTCGGAGAGAGGAATTACCATAATCTACCTCTTCACGAAATAGTCCTATCCCAAATTAATCCTACTCGGAGAGAGGAATTACCATAATCTACCTCTTCACGAAATAGTCCTATCCCAAATTAATCCTACTCGGAGAGAGAAATTACCATAATCTACCTCTTCACGAAATAGTCCTATCCCAAATTAATCCTACTCGGAGAGAGGAATTACCATAATCTACCTCTTCACGAAATAGTCCTATCCCAAATTAATCCTACTCGGAGAGAGGAATTACCATAATCTACCTCTTCACGAAATAGTCCTATCCCAAATTAATCCTACTCGGAGAGAGGAATTACCATAATCTACCTCTTCACGAAATAGTCCTATCCCAAATGTTAATTGAAAATACCTTAGAAATATCTAAATTTGTTAACTGACTAACAATGTTTAAGCTTGATTAAATTGCTCACGTGGTAACCCTAATGAACATGAATAATACCTTTTAATAAACATTGGTGTTTTTTTTTTTTTTTGTTTTTTTTTTATCATAGACGGAAAACCCCATTTACACATTAAAATAATAAAGAATGTATTTTCTAATATACAAACGTTTCCTCCGTAAATAAAATATACTACGTCATACTGCTTGTCTGGTTTTTTTTCTAAGAAAATTAATACAAAAATGACAAAAGAAAGAGTATATAAAGAACTAGATCAAGTAACATCATCTTTGACAACGTTCATGGTTCAAATACTCAAGTCTAAATTACTTTATGCCCATACTTACAATTACAAATGTACGGCAGAGGCGTACCTGTATTTCGGCCCAGTGTTGGAGTTCAGGTGCAAACGCCCACCCATAATGGATCGATTTTATTTCCTCCAATGACCCAGAGCACGGCCTGTTTCTTTCTTTTTTCCAGGAAATATTGTGCACTGAGTTCTGATTTCAATAAGAAAATATGTTTTAATGGAATCCAGAACACATACTATATATATTTCAGAAATCCTTTCAGAGGACAAACCTGAATTAGCTGTAAACCTTGGGACTTTGCTAAATAATGGGCTGACTAAAATCTACGCATTTGAAAAAAATTTAATTCTTAAGTGAAAGTAGATGAACAATACCAGAGTAAGCGGTTTAAGAACAACAGCCAGATCATTATTCCGTAAATGAGACAGCCAGTGAGCGGTCAAGTAATATAAATCTACTGTAGCATTATGAATTATCAATTTTAATTATAACTCCGATAACTTCAGGTCACTACCCATTAATTGTAAGAAGATTTAATCGTTCACTTCCTTCGATGGTACAGTTAACATCTGCTGAACTAAGGAAAGGTTATTTTAATATATTTTTTTTATGAAAGTAGCGAAAAAAGGAAGAATTCACACTTTAATTCTTCTGAAGGCTTACATGATGCATTAAACAAAAAATTGCCGGGTCAACGAGCAACCAGTCAGCGTTAAGTTGCAAACCATCCTTTTTTAGGTTAATGCATTTTAATATGACCTAAAATCTGAGAGAGACAAAATTGAGGAAATATTGGCTTCATAAATGAGTAATATGATATAAATACAAAAAAAGAAAAATCTTAAAAAACAAACCTTTCTTCTTTTTGTGCCATTTACTCGAAGAAAACGAGATTGTCTGACTTGATAAAAAACATAACGTCAATTCGAGATCTAGACTCTTAGTTGGCAGACTTAACTTGCCGTGCTGTGATATTAAGGTCATTGAGTGCCTATTTGGAGAAGTGAGGAGCTCTGTGGCTCGATTCCAGCGAGCTAATTTTATTCAAATTAAAGATTTAAAACTCTTCTTCCTGTATTTTACTAGGCAGATTTGATTCGATAAGAATCCGTAAAATGGAGCTCGATTGTAAAAAAAAGCGCAAGAATAAAGTTTTCAGGCAGATTCTTTACTCGACAAAACACCGACATAAATCTTATGCATAAAAAATATGCAGGGTGTCCCAGTATATGTGTCCACCCCCTTTTCCTCCTAGAGTTGTTGGAATTTTGATATGAAACTTGGTAGGTCTTAGTTATGTTGCATGAGGTTTCTTTTGAAGGTTTAGTTGACTTTGTAACATTCTCCAGTTTTTCTCCAGCGCATCTAACTCTTGATTTTCCAATGGCAGCAGGTATTTTTTATGACGAATTCTGATAGAAAATTTAATTTTAAGACTAATTTATTCCGAGACAATTTTTGATCCGACGCACCGTTTGCGCGTAAAACGCAAAAAACTGAAACATATCGCCCTTTTGTAGACTAATTCCTATTTATCACAGAAATCAAGCCTTGTACGTAAAAACACTTCGATACAAAAGTTGTAGCCGATTAAGTTTCTTTTCAGAAGATACCAAGATCAAAGTTGTAGATTGAATATTTAACGCTCCTCGCGGCGGCTTTGGGAACCTACGTCTGGCGGGCTAATTCTAATGAAACAGAGTTTAAAGTAAACCCTCCTTTCCAATAGACCGATTTACTTCATTTTTACAAAACTTCTTTCTCATGAGATACCCACGACGTATACCGTGTTTCTTTACAATACAGCAGAAATTACGACCGGTATGAGTATATTAGTACTTTAGGTCCGGAGTAAACCCCCCTTCAAATAACCCGATTTAGTTTATTTTTATAACCCATTTTTCCCTGTTGATTACCACCACGAATACCGAGTTTCGTTGAAATGTAACAAAAATTACGGCTGGTAGTGGCAAATTCGTAATGCGGGTCCGGAGTAACCCCCCCCCCCCCCTCCTAACGAACCGATTTAGTTTATGTTTACAAAGTATTTCTCTCTTTAGATCAACATAACGAATACCAAGTTTCGTTGAAATATAACAAAAACTACGGCTGGCATGGTCAAATTAGTGGGTTGGGTCCGGGGTAAACCCCCCTCCCGGTGGACCGATTTTGGTGGTAACGAACTCGTTCAATCGTTTGCTAATTGAACGCTATATACCACGTTTCGTGAAGAAAAAACAAAAACTCTGGCCGCTATCGTGTTAACAGACACACACACACACACACACACACACACACACACACATATATATATATATATATATATATATATATATATATATATATATATAAATTTTAACGGGGGTCATTTTCGGTGTCTACTAGGTCGGGTCGATCGCAACCTCAATAGCTACTTTCCTTCGGAGGAACGTGCTAAAAGGACACCCTGATTATTGCCCGAAAACGCAGTGTATCTGTTTGTTTGTTTTTTTCTAATTATAGCAAGAAATAAATGAGTTAGGCTATCGATACAAATCATTATTATTAATCAAATACTTATTATTTGTAAAAATGTGCAAATTAATACTAATGGTAAAACATTTCAAAAAATAAGAGTTCATTTTTTAGCACTTAATTATTGATTTTACCGACGTTATCGAGACAGGAAGGCTTCTTAAAATGTAGTGTTACCCCCTCTAGTATGTCCATTATCCCTTATCTCTTCTTACCTATTGATACTCTGCGCTAGCAAGATTATTGACATTAACAAATTCGGCGGAAGAACTAAAAAATATTTGAAGAGTCTGTTTTATTTTTTGCTTCTGAGTGTATCTCTGAAACACATGTCTCAGGAATACCAGTATTCCTCCTAGCGTGCGATGTGTATTTCTATTACAATGCACACAGCAATACATATTACAAAAAGAAAATCGTAGGATTCGGGAAGGATAACCTATTCTTCCAATGCATGCTTTCTATCCATTCACCTATAACGTTTCAACGTTATACTATACGTTCAAGGGAGTCTTACATTTCACGTTCCTAAATTATAATTTTTATTTTATCTTTGAGTATATTATAGGTCCTCAGGCTGCTAAAAATTTAATTACCTTTCTTTGGAGTAGAATTGCATCTCCCTTCAAGTTGTCCGCTTCCCCCAAGCTGTCAAGCTGTCTATGCTCTAGTCTGGGAGGGACTCGAGGACTGGCTGGTTCATGAAATTCATACATGACCTGGGAAATCCCTAATGAGTAGTTTCAGCGATTGGTTGAAAACGTATGGCAAAGAGCTCTTGATAAGCTTCGAGGAAACCTCATGAACATTCCTGTCAATTGTAAAATATGAGTTATGGTTCTTCAATGAATGCCGCTGAGAGGGCCGTTTTTCAATATACAGTAGGGTTCCGATTGACCGAGGTCCGGTCAACCGAGATCCCGATTAACCGAGGTGTCAAGCCTGAGGGGGGGCTATGTATATATATATATATATATATATATATATATATATATATATATATATATATATATATATATATATATATATATATATATATATATGAAGTTGAACCAATGGCCACGACGGAAACTTCATCCCGATTCTCAGAAGAAATATAACTCTCAGCATTTGTGAGGAAAAACTTTCAGCGGATACCGAATCTTTATCCAAATTTATTAATGATTTTGAATTATTAATAAAAACTCAAAATCTATGCACTGACCAAATTTACAACGCGGATGAGACTGGCTTGTGGTACAAAGTGTTTTCTCGAAAACTCTCGCGGCAAATACGGAAACAACTGCGAGTGGTTTCAAAGGCATTAAAGACAGAGTCCCTGTTTTTGTTTGTGCAAATGCAAGTGGGGAAGATAAATTAAAGTTAGTTTTAATTGGAAAATCTGCCAAACCCAGAGCCCTCAAACACATAAATATTAATAAATTGCCGGTTACTTATAAAAAAAAAAATCTGAAAAAAAACTACCTCATCGAGGCCTGCTCCTAAAAAACTACCTCATCGAGCCCTGCGGGTCATTCCATATCAAGTGATCCAAAATAAAGGAAAAAATTTCCCTCACATTTTTTGAAAGTTTTATAATTTAGCTCATCAATAGTACCCCGTACGACAATTAAAAATCTAAATTTTTATAAATTTATCTTTATTAGTTTTCGAGTTATGAAACATTAAGTTTTTTAAAAAAGCACATTTTTTAACAGACACTTTCAACAAAAAGAGCTAGAAAGGTGTGGTGAAATTCCTTGTGGTGTGCATTAAATTCCGATTAGAATGATATATATCATGACTTATTTATAAAAGTTGAAATTTTAAAGTCATTTTTTAAACTTTAAAATTTAAATTTCTCTTAAAACGTATGTTTAAATTTTTTTAAAAAAAAATTGTGACTTTTCTTTGATATTTTATCTCAGTTTAGTGTAAATTACAAGCTTGGGTCTCAATGGAATCATATTTATTTTAATTAGTAACTTGTTGGTACTTCAAAAAATTAAAAATTTTCAGAAAATGAAATGGCATTCTGTAACAAAAAGCACAGTAAATAAAGCCTGGAAAAACCTGTGGCCTGGAATTATCCATGATAGCCAGACAATTGAAGAACCTCCAACAAATCAGCAGTTGTGGGATTTGTTAAAAGACCTCAACTCCCCGGATATAATGGATTCCGAAGTTATAGATTGGTTAAACGACGACACAATAAACAGAGCGACAGTCCTTACGGAAGATGAAATTATTAATGAGGTAATGAAGTCCAATCCCGAAGAAGATGTTGAAGAAGACGTGGAAACCATTCCCCCAAAAATAAACCATGAAGAGTGTTTCAATCTGCTTGACAGATCCCTTCTCTATTTAGAAAGCAGAAGCGATGTACCGCCAAATGAACACATGATTCTAGGAAAATGGAAGGACACAGCTGCTGCCGAAAGAAAAAGTTTATTTAGGCAAGCCACATTTGAAGATTTCTTTTTTAAAAAATAATGTTACGGTTTCTGTTATTATTGTTAGTACTACTATTATTATGCATTATTATTATTAAATATTATTTTTTTTTTTAGCATATAAGTAGTTTTTATTCAAAAACAACCTACATTTCCAATTGCTATTGGTTGGTTCCGATTAACCGATTATTTCGATTAACCGAGGTGACCTTGGTCCCCATCGACTCGGTTAATCGGAACCCTACTGTACTTATAATTTTTCATACTAGAAGATGCTTTTTAAAAATTCAAACGAGGTATTTTTGCGTAGGGCAGTGTTAGTAGAACATGTAAAAAAAAAATAAAAAAGATCAAAAAATGCTGTTAATGGTTATTATGACCATAAGGAGTCATAACCTATGGACCTATGGTGCCGTTGACTTTGTTCTTCCTCATGACTCGTAGATTCGAAATATGCAATAAAAAAATTTGACCTTGAATAATATTTAAAGGTCAATTTTGCGGGGGTTAATATGGGGGTTATTTTTTCCGATCTCGCATTGGAGAACCATCTGTCACATGGATGACCATTATTTTTGTGACACCCTGTACAGTCGAAGCTCTCATGCCAAGATGTTCGGCTCTACTGACAAGGCTGCTCGTAAAGATTGAAATTAAATGAAAATTGGTTTGCTCTAATTCCGGGATGGATGCCCCTTAGAATTTCGAAAGTGGCATTTGTATGAAAGCATATTTTTGGAATATCCATGTGTTTTGTTTTAGACTATTCTTCAACAAATGCAGCCATTTGTATTACAAGCTTTAAATCCTTTTGAAAACTTACCCTGAGGTTGTATGGAACTGAGGTATTTGGTGCCCTTTAAGGCACGGTCCCACAGGACGCGGTCTGTCACGGCTGTCGATCTACTTATATTACAGAGTATTACGCTTGTATTTATCGCTTTTCCGGGCGATACAGTTGTAAAATATTACAGATTTGTCGCGCGATCAGTTTGGTAAAATGAGTGAAAAAACTGAGTTATTCATCTGCACAAATATTCTCTCCATGTATTGATATCATGTACCCAACATCGTATTTTCTTTTTATTTCCCAACGATAGTAGAAGAAGCAGTTCTTCCTCGTCCGAACTAATCATTTCCAAATTAAGCTAGTGTTTTTTTTTTTTTTTTTTTTTTTTTTTTTTTTTTTTTTTTTTTTTTTTTTTTTTTTTTTTTCTTGCTTATGGGGGCTTCTTCTGCTAGAGTCAGCTAGTGTATTGCAACAATAATAATAACAGAACCATGAAAACTACCACGACCTATCCTCAAGGAAGGAACCAATTTACTGTATTGCTCACAAAAGATATCGATTCCTATGTGAAGACAACATATCGCAGACCGTCGCGATAGGTCGCGTACTGTGTGCTCGAGCCTTTAATGGGTGTTCCTACATTTTCTGAATCGATTATGTATTTTTAAAGTTTATCAACTGTAAATTAATCCATTTATGTTAACTTAGTCCATTTCGTATTATATGACAATAATATTGTCTGCGTTCGGATAAATATGACGCTTTTCTGTGGAATAAGCGTTGTATAAATCTTTGATAAGTTGAGGGAAATAGTAGGTGTCCACGTGTCTTCAAATTGAGTAAAGACGACGACTTTATGCAAACACCCCGACTCAGAGAAAGGAAGTAATTAAGCTGTCTGGAAGGTCCAATTTCCAAGAAGAAAATCATCTCCAAGCCAATGGCGTTACTTTGTAAACTCAAATGTAAATTAATCCTTTTACTCTTCATCCATTATAAATGAAGCTTGATAGGGAAGTGTCTTACAATAAAATATTAAATTCCCATCACAGTTTGAAGAGCAAGGTTACTTCATTTGGACTTAAACAAAACTTGGAAGAAGTTCTCTGAGTGCCCCATCTTCTTCTCAATAAGTCAACTCCATCTTATTCAGACTCAATACAAGAAAGCTTCCACACTCAGATTCAGGTGTTATTTTACTTTATACTTTTTCAATATTTTCCAATATATTTCTTTTCACGGTAATGTCAAAGGGCAAAACCTATTTTTAAGCTAAAAGTTCCTTTCGGATTTAAAAAAAAAACAAAAAAAAAACTCTAAATAGCAGGAACTCTGTCTTCTTAGCGCGCTTCGATAACCTCTTATCCCGGGTTTCATTTAGAAGGCTTGGAATAAGTTTAATTAATATTTGTTAAAAACATTAAACACCTATTCTCATGAAATCTCGAAGGAAATTGATATTTAGGCCCCATTATTTACTGAAAACTTACAATAGCAGAAATTACTCCCTCGGCCTCTACGACGTCTGCTAGGAAACTCTATTACAAAAAAACTAAAATTTCTTTATCGTTTTAAGTATATTGTATTTCTAGCAAATTTATTTTACATCTATAATCGATTATACAAACAAGTAACAAAACACCCAGGAAAACAAACGTAAAGATCCTTTCAAAAAAAAGAAAACAACTCTTGAGGTTTTAAGGATTTTTTTGCCCGCCTGTGATTGTCTCTTCCTAAAAGGCTTCTTTCTGATTTGTGTTTAATCTCTTTGGAGGAAGGAGTAAATGGGGTTGAAAGACAATAAAGAATAAGGATAAAAAAACGCCTTGTTTTTGCTCGCTCATATTTGATCAGGTTAAATATTATTTTACAAATATCTTGGGACGGGCAACAAAAACAGCATTTCTTTATAACTCGAGCTAATTTATTTTTATATTAATATGATCATTCAATAAATATATTCGTTTTCCGCACTGAACATTTTTGATCATCTAATCATTGGGTTTTCTCTGAACTTAACGAGCGTCTATTAGTTCAAGTTGTATTAAAGAATTATTATTAAAGAATATATATATATATATATATATATATATATATATTTAAATTTGAGAAGTTTTAAGGTGTTTTCTTCTTCTCAAACATTATTTGTAATGTTACATCCTATTTTTTGTGTGATACTTTAAGTTGTTAATTTATTTATTTAACAAAATTAAAAACGTACTTTTATATTTAGAACCTATCAAGTATATTTTAATATTTTTTTTTTTTTTTTTTTTTTGCAATGAGGGGAAAACCTAAAAGGCCCTCAGGGGATTCGCCTCGTACAACTCCCCCAGTGTGTGTAGGACTCTCACCCACCAAAAACCCCTCATTTCTGGTATGATTCCCTCTTGGAACAGCTGCTATGGCCAATCATATTTTAATATTAAAACTTCATGAATGCTCTTTTAATCACAAACCTCAGTCTATGACAGTTTCTCAGAACAGCCTAAACTTTTTTAAATGAGGCATTTTGATTAGTCACTGGATTCCGTCTATATTCTAATATACGTTATACAACATTTTTAAATAAACATAAGAAAATGCCTCAGTTCCTTCTTTTATTCATTTTGCTTCCATCCTGCATCTTCATTTTCGCATCTTCATTTTTGAGTTATGTTTTATTTGTCTACATCCTTACATTTCCTAGTAAAAACCTTCTTTTCTAATCTAATCTAAGTTTTATTTAACTTATTATTATAATTAAATTTCTACGTCCATTATACTTAGATTGGATTATCTATAAGTATGTGGAATTCAAAACTACATATATATACATAAAATATTTTATTTAGTGTAAATCCCCATTGAATTTAAACCCCATGAACTTATCATAATAAAAAGGACGATGCATTTAACGCAATTTCAAATCCTGAAGGAAAAGAAAATCATTTCGAGAAAAGTTCCACACAAAACGACTTTTAGCTGAAATAGAAAAAAGTAAAATGCCGCTTTAATAAAACCTTAAATATCCCATTTTACAGCGATTGATAAGGGTTTCTTGTTTAGGAGGACGTAAAAATACAAAGTAAAATACAAGAGAAGTTAAGTTCTACAGACTTCCAAGCTGTAAAGCCAACCTTCAACAGTAGAATTTCTCAACTCCCATATTTTTTATACTCGCCAAATAAAACAGTTAATGTTATTTCATTTGAACTCATCGCCTTTTCTGTTGTTAACTTATATTTCTTACTTGTAGTTATGAATTTTTTCTCACTATTCAACTCCGAAATTATAAAAATGTCAAACATTTGAGTTTTTTAATAATTTAAAATTCATGTTTATATATATTTTACCCGTTAAAGCTCTAAACTGCGTTTCTATGTTGTTTTCTTTCGATATATCTTCTTCGTTCCCTATAATTTTTTCGTATAAAAAACATTAAGGAAATTATACACAATTTCTTCAATTTGTGTATATAATAACAGTGATTTGGTAACACGGAAGTGAACCACCATTTTGAAGGTTTTCGGGTGTTCTGAATCCGAATCCGACATTAGTTTTTAAAATATAGGGCTTTTAATTTGTTTTTTATAATACTGAATCTTATAATTTGCTCTTTCTACAGAATGTTTTTTGGAGTTCTGGTTTCTATAATTTTTAAAGCTTTTTGGGGTGGAGAATACGAATATAAAGTTGGATGTTTGATAAGTTGGTTCGTTTTTGTAAAAAATATACTTTTAGCCAAAAAAAAAACATGCAAAAATGCAGTAAAATGCCAATTTTTTACAACTTTAAATGAATTTTTTACAAAATGTAAAATTGATAGGAAACATTTCATTGCGATTTTAGATTCTCCATTACATTCGTTTAAGAATCAGCTATTAGAATTTTCAAAATTACAAAAATGAGTTAGTAGAAAAATAGTATCATGTCCGGGAGAAACACGCTGATTCTCCGCCTACAGTAGGGCCCGGCTTCATCTTTCGGGAGAAACACGCTGATTCTCCGCCTACAGTAGGGCCCGGCTTCATTAATCCTCAACTAGGTATACTCCACATTCCATGCAAAATAAGTCAACAGTATTTGGTTGCCCTAATTCTGATAATGTTAAATTGTTAACTCCACAAATTATTGTAACTCATAAAAAAATTATTTTGCAGAGGTTAGGTAGTTGGGGGTGAATAAAAAGGGGCTATGCTATTAAAATGTAATATTTGTTTAATATACATTTCTGTATGAACGAAGTAGGTATAACTACAAAATTTTCTATTTATTATTATTGTTAAATGATTTTAGAATACTAAATTTATTATGTTATTAAATTATTTAATAATATCTCATTATGAGAGAACATAAAATATTTACTTCCGTCAAAATATTCACTTTTTCCTTTTATGTTCCGTCGCTTATAATTGACTGACATATCTGAAAATTAAATATGACTATTGTTCATGAATAGTGAAGAAGAAACATGTATTTATTTGTTTGCATTATTTATTGTTAGCGCTATTATTATTATGAAAGATTGTAGACATTTGTGGAATACAGGGATTATTCCGTTTCTAAAAAAAAAAAAAAAATTATTTTAGGTTTGAGTCATGGATACGTTTATTACCAAAGTTTTTTTTTCGTGTACAGTTTGTTTTTAGCGTTTTATTTTTCATTCCGATTGTTACAACCTTTATAGAGGAAAATGGAAATACCCTATTTCTTTGTCAACCTAGACGAACATGCAAATATTTTACATATGAAAGGTATTCAAATATGTACGGATGTAGCTTTGAAATTTTATCACCGCTGTTGGGAATTGATAAAAATTAACTTTTGTGCTACGTTGAAGTGGAAGTATAATGGCTCGCTGTTTATCCTTGAAGAATATGTATGAGAGAACTCTTTGTAACATTTGCTAACATAAAAAGTTACCATTTCATTGCTAATATTTGGATTTTAATTTTTTTTTAAATAATAAATGGTGATAGAAAGGCGTCTCTTCTATTTTAGCTGTTAAAATGACGTCCAAAAAAAATCTAATTTATAGGGGCGTTAAAATAAAATATTAAATTTAAAATGCTTAGATTTTATTTTAGCGTCGAGCACGGTTAGGGTACACTTACAAAAATTTTCACAAAATGTTCTCACAAAAATGTCTTACGTCATGTATATAGTGATGATATGGGAGATCACAAAATGAGACCTCTTTTCTCACCGTGTACATACTTGGACAGATTTGACCTCACTCACTTTAGTCTGATCGAAGTACCACGACCAAAGAATCTTACTCGTTACCATTTAAAGGCTGCAGAATCTATGATCTGGAAGATTTATTGGTATTATGTCCTATGTAGCAATAGGAGTAGAGATTTTCAAAATTGCCAACTAAAGAAAATTTCACAACATCCCTAACATTTTCACTGGTGATATGAAACTGGATCTCAAGAATCCTGCAATTTGATCATTTAATGGAGGAAACCTTTGTTCTAGAGCTGAAGTTAAATCCAGCTCTATCGACTACACGAGGCGCATCCTCCATTGATTTCATTTTCGAGCGCTATATGAATTTTGATTTTATCTGTTTACCTCATTTTGAATTAGTTGTTGTTTTTTTTAATTTGAATTTAACATTATGATAAGTATTTTAGTACAAAAAGGTTATAAAAACAAACTAATAACTGTTTGCTTGTTTGAAGTGTTTTTAGGCGAAAACACCTCATGGTCGTCAGCGAACTACCGTCCAGAACAGCCATACGAAATATTCATCACGTACTCCTGAGTTATTGTTCTCCTATTTTAACCTGTACTCATTCTTTTTTTTTTTTTTTTTTTTTGTTTTTGTAACCTTTACTCAGTTTATATTACCCCACAATTATCGTTTTATTCATTTTGAGTTGATTTATGTTTAATTTATTTTAATTATTTTGGACAACTAGGTATATGTAATTCCTAATTTTTTGTTTACGGCGCATCTACATCTAGGTCATTAGCGCCGTAATTCCTAAATATTGTAAATATAATACATGCGATATGCGATGCAGTGGGCGTTTAGTAAATAAACGGCCATACCTCTGGGTTTCTGAGGTATGGAAAAAAATAAAATTACTTTACTAATGTCACTAGAGATAAGAAGGAAAACGCGCGAAGATGACGCCGTTCCTCCAAGTCAGACTTTTGTAGTATTTTATTTTGCCTTGAGTTTTTCATATTTTAATCATAGGTTAGGAGAATAATTTATAGATCCAATCATTGTTTGTTGCAGGAGTAGTCTCATGGGGCCAGGGCTGCGCAAGACCAAACTACCCCGGAGTATACTGCCGCGTGAATCGCTACGTACCCTGGATCATGAAGTACACAGCTGATGCCTGTCAATGCAGCCGGATGACAAGGCTGGAATCATCAGAGGAGGATGATGCAGAAATAGATTCCACAACTCTATCCGCACAGGACGTTTCGTCCGGGAAACAGGAAACTACCCAAGAACCAGAAGTCGGCCCAGCTACCGACGGCAGCAGGGTTGAGAAGATTCCTTGAGAATCCCTTCAACCATTTGGATTATTTGATCTAATGTAAAAAAAATCCTGAATTACAACTTATGATTCTCTCCCTGAGCTCAAAGGGCACTTAAATATTCAACAAGAAAAAGAACACCATTCACGATACGTTTGAAGAAAAAAACAAATAACAAATAATGGCCGACATATTAATAACCATTTACATTTATTGTATTACTAATGTACTCATTGTCCGAATAAAAAACAAATGGTATTAAATAATGCCAAATATAGTTTAATAAATGGAGCAAACACAAGATCACTACTCAATTGTACTCTAAGTGAATATACATTTGAGATGTTTTCCGTGTTTTTTTTTTAAATTAATGTGAGAGGATTTCAAGGTTATTTCTACAAAAAAAAACATGTTATAGATAATGGCATTTTTTTTATCTTACTAGAATGAGAAGGATAGACATGTCATTGCACAAGAAGAGGTCAAAAACTTTTCGCTGAAACAAAATGCATCCACATGTTTTTTGTTTTTTTTTTTTTTTACATAGCAATGAGAACATTTACAAATTGTTTTATTAGAACTATTGTTTTATTTCAGGACATTAGTTTCATAAATATATGTTTCTCGTGGTTATTATTGGGTTTTACCATAAAAGATGCATAGTTGTTATCAATTAGCTTTAATAATAAAGGAATTTATTTTAAAAAAGTCTGTGATAAGCCAAAATATACTTCTAGTTAAGATAATTGATAAACATATTTAATTTCAACGTTTTAATTTATTATTATACAACATTTTAGAGAATGTATACTGTTGAAAACTTTAAAAAAATTAGTCTAAAACTATTTTTTATTCATTCCTAACAGCCAAAATGTTTCCATTTCTCCTTTTCCCTGAAACAAAAAAAAACTATACAAAATATGGTCACGCAAGAGCTGCTTAACTAAGCAACTAAATTCCTCTGAAGGTTGGTAGTGAACGCTGCATTACTGAATAATTTGCTTAAAGTAACCTATATAAATAAATCGAAATATGGATATTTATTTATTTCAATTTTAACGTCCATTATTATTAACTAAGAATTTTGGGACGGGTTATCTATAGGTTACCACCCGTTTCTAGCCAAGAAAGGGCTGATGCCTTTTCTTTTTTTCTAAAGAAAAGTCACTACCCCATAGTGGGAATCGAGCCCGGTACTTTTGGCACGGAGTGTTAAGTGCTCGCGCCTTAAAACTTACGGCCACCGGGCCTCCAAATAGCTTTGCTGTTTAATATTTGTATTGAGCAGCTGACTCAATTACCAATTTTTTTAATTATTTTTACCCTGAAGTGTATGCCAGATACTACAATAGTTAATAAATGCACAAAAACATAGTTGATGAATAATAAAAGTGTTCACGTTTAAAAAAGGAAATTCCACAATTATAACAACGAAGGGATCGGATATTGCGCCCCTAGTGGTTTAGTAACAACCAAAGTCGATTTGGCGGCAATTCAATTTGAACATAATACTGAGTATACACCAACTTCTAATGAACCGATTTATTTATTTTTAAAACAATTTTTTTTTCTTTAGGCACTCACGACGTGTACCGCGTTTTGTAATAATAGAACAGAAATTACTATCGGTATGAGTAAATTAGTGAACCCCCCTTTCAGATGGACCGATTTAGCCAATATTTACCAGACATCTGTCTCTTTAGTTGCAAAAAGACTTTGTGTGTATTCTGGTTGTATACTCCTATGTAGTTAAAAAATCTACACGCTAACTGAAAATTACACAATCCAATTTTAACAATTCCAATTTGCAAATTAAATATAATGAAGAATGCACTGAGCCATGGAGCCACGACGGTTGACCCAGATTGGAGATGATAGCTGAGGGGATTAATGAATAGAACTGATGCAGTGCACATCCAGCCTCTATTTACTTGGATTTTTCCGGTCAGATAATAAAGCACAACCTACAAATTAATCATAGATTTCCTACAAGGGACGGTCGTGCATTCTAACAATTTTTAATAAAATTCCTTCATTAAACCGATTCAATTCTGAAGAGTGATTCTATCCGTAGAAGAATTCAATATCAATTTGTATGTTCGTTTTGTTTTGTTGGACATCCAATTGGATATTCGATTAAAATAACAGAAAGCGAAATTATTCATTGGTTATAGGTTTGAATTTTCTTTCCAATGATATATTTAATACTCCTTGCCTACCAGCGGCACCAAAACAAAAGTTTCACACATGTTTAATATTTGCTACACCGGTAATTCCTTATACTTCCAAATGTATGGAACAAGGAACAGAAGACAAAAAAAATAAGTGTAAGTAGAAAATATCAGTGTTTTTTTTGTTTTGTTTTTTTTTGTTAATTATCGTTTTCTTAAATGTATGAGTGTCCTTTGCTTACTGCATTAAACAAATTTAATATAAAATCATTCATATTTAGAACATTAATTCAAAAGATATTATTTATTTATTCATTTCGAGAGCTTCGCAACAAGGGTGATCTGCTCTATTGAATAACAAAAAATAAAACAATAATAAAAAAAAAGTGAGAATAAGTAACAATAAAGTAATTGTTTATGAATTAATTGGTCATGACCTGAAAATTAAATATGATCCGATGATAGGTGATAACATAGGGCTTTGATTATAATAATAATTGGTCTAATAATATGGTGTCCAACCTAAAAAAAAAATAAAATAAATAAATAAATAAATAGAAAATAATAAAATAAAATAAATAACGAACATGAATTAAAATAAAAATAACAGAAAATGAAATATATAAAGGGATGAATAGGTTGACAATTATTGTAAGATCAGACATTTTGTTGGGAATTAAAATCGTGGGTCATTTGTAATATTACTAATATTTCATTGTATATATTCGTGGTCATTAAGTATGTTAGTATGGTATCAATGTATGGGCTCTTTTCTGATAACAGCTCGCTAAGGTCATGAGGTGCCTGTAGATTGTCTCTTTTCAAGCAGTCTGTTAGTAAATGTTTCACTGTTAAAAGGACATCAAATATCAAAAGATATTAGAACTACTCACCTTCACTTGGATTTTTCCTCTTGGTTCTATCAAAAATGATCCTTTTTCTAAAAGTTCTTTAGTTACTAAAGATATCTGTATTCGCCCAGGCTAAAAATGATCGTATCATCAATGGCTAGTAAAGTAAAATGTAGATTATAATGTACCCTAGTATTTTACCACGCTAGTAGATTGCATTCTTGAAGCAGTGTTGACGGTGTCCCCGAACAGGCAATATCTGGGCAGCTTGGTACCCACCACGCCGGCAACAACCTCTCCGGAGTGGGCTCCTGCATCAAACATCCAACAACTAGTTGTAATATACATACAGATATCAAACTAGATAGACTGAGATTGAAAACGAACTTTCAGGGCTCTGATGCACAACAACGCGAGTTTATTTTTCAAAAAAGTTTCTTGTAGACGACATAGCGTCATATTCATTATTTAAATCCATAAAGACAATTTAATTGCCATAAAACAACTCTAACTCGATACAGTTACGAATATTTAAATTTATAAAGCCACTCTATAACACAAATTATGTGTTGATAGGCTGTGAATTGATAAAAATTAAGTCATACGTCTAATTTGGACAACACAGACAAAAACCAGTTTAAAATAAAAAAAACAAAAAAAAAACGACCTTTTCGAATTCTAAGCGCCTAATGGGATTGCTCTATCATAAATTTCATAGGAACCCTTTTTGTAGGAAATTATATAAGCCTACGAATAGATTCTTTACATGTACTATGGTTTCTTCACCGGTTTAGGCATATAAAATAATATATTCGAAAAAAAAAAAAAACTCAAGTTCAACAAAACCACCTGCTGTCACCCAATATTTCAAGAGAGGGTTTTTCATGCAGACTTTATTTTACTACCCCTAACTGATTATCTCTGTCTTAAAAGATTACATATTTTGAAGATAGATTAGATGTGCCACAGCAGAGTAATATTTGCCTTCTCTAATTGGTGTTTTTGTTTATTTAGTTTTAGATGAAAATTTATTTTGTAGATAAAGTGAGTTGAATGGTTAAAATATTTTACAAGCTTTAAAGTGTAAAATCACTATATTTTCCAACCTATCCTGATGTCTATATCAGTGCTTTCTTCTGCGACCTCTTCGACAAGCCTCAAACTCAGCCGAGCGACGTTCCCTGCATGGTCCAAAGCTGTTTCTGGAGCTCCACTAACCGCCATGTATACTTCACCAACAGTCTCAACCTGTCACACAAGCACGCTGTATTTGCACAAACGTATTTAAATTTACTTAAATGTCACTAATAAAAATACAAAATTATTCCAGCTTCAAATTTTTTATTTCCTGCTCTACGTGTTTCACCCCATTGAGGCTTCTCTTCGGGGGTCCCTTGTTAATACTGAAAGGTCTAATACGGGGCAGGCATGTCAGCTGATCAATTATAAATCCAATTATGTCATTTTCCAGAGAAAGTGTAGTCCCTGAATTTAAAATAGATTTGTGCCACCTATTTTACAATTTTATTATTATTTAATTTTTTCATGTGACTTTTGCTAAAATAACAGAAATAAATCTTACTACATTTAATACTGCCGATAAAACCGTTGTTCTCCTATCACTGTTGGCTAACTAGTATTCCTACTGTTGGCAAAACTACAAATAAAAAAAAAATGTTTTATATTCAACTCTTATGACCGAACCCTTAGCGTCCAACTCATGGTAAAATAATAATTTCAAGGAATTTCGCATTCTTGCCGCTGTTACTAGTTGCAGGGCAATCATGTCAAAGTCCCCTAATAATATTCTAAAATTGGGACATTGACTTCAACAATTCCGATCGAAGATCAATGCATAATGGATTGACTACTAAATAAATTATTTTAATTATCAGATCAACATAAAAATAAAACTAATAATCATGAGAATTCAAATTAAATCACCTCGTAGTACACTGATTCCTGAATGTTTTCACGAATAGAAATCTATTATATCCTTTTCAGATTAATCCATTTATTTTTAATATGGACTCTCGACAATGCATGCTCTTCAAATCAATCGCTCTCGAAGGTCACCCAGGAATTGAATTGAATTATCCGGAAGTGCATACAATTGCTACACGCTTGATCAAGTATTCCTGTTTGTTCAGCTTAACAACTTCCGCCTATCACAATATGTGCTAACAGTATGTTATCATATCACTTAAGAAACGGCAAAAAAAGCACCATTGGCTTTCACTGTGGCTTTTTAAGTTGAACTTGCAAATGGAATCTTATATTTGTATCTGATGGGCTCTTCAGAAATAGAGATCTGCCCCAAAAAATAAATTAAACAAATTAATAAAGTTATAATTCAGATATCGATTGCAAATTATAAGTAAAATAAACAATAAGCAATTGGAAATAAAATTAAAAAAAAAAAAAAAAAAAAAAAAAAAAAAAAAAAAAAAAAAAAAATCTGCTTAATTTATTTAATATGTTCGTTTGTTTAAAAGTAACAAATTTCCAAATAATGAATTTATTTTCAAGTACTTAACATTTATTTTATCTGGTGCTAATGGCCGAGATGTCGATACGCCGTAAAAAAAATAATAAATAAAAAAAATAAAAATATAAATAAAAAATTATTTTATCGATTTCATTTCTTTGTTTATCTTATTTTCTTAAATGTTTCACTATTTATTTATTAACACTGTTATTAAAAATAGCTTATTATCCGTATTTTTTTATACATAATATGAATGTTAAATTATTATTACGTATAATTATTTATACCTTATAGTGCTGTGAGCGGAGCAAGGTTGTTTTTGTAGTGTACATAAATAAATACTAGATGATACACAGATATTTTACTAAAATAAATGTTATTGAAGTTACATTAAATGTTAATGTAAGTTAGATTAAGTTAGACATCCATAATTGTCACTCACAATGTATCATTGACACCCACCCCCACCATGGTATTAGGTCATACAAAGTAGATCCCCTGTAAATATGGTATCACTTCTAGTAAATAAGCTGTAGACTTGAGTCCAGGATCACGACCCTATCCGTTAGGCCTGATGCTCTCTTGTTAGTTTGTTGTTGTTTTTTTTTTGTTTTTTTGGTGCATCTACTACTTTGGGTGGTCATTAGCACCTCTTGTTAGTATACGTAATCAATTGGAGGGTGGAAAAACAATATTTATTCTAAAACGTGAGGCCTGGAAGAGCCACCAGAATGTCTGGCGAAACTTTGGTTATCACCACTTCTATCCATCATATCCAGATTACTTTAAAACATTAAATAACATGGGCCGTGGAAGGCCAAGGGAATTTATCGGCCTCTCATATAATTAATTGTAAATAAGAATTATAAAGTATCAGAAAACTAAGTAAATAGATGTATTTGCTCTTGTTTTTATTTATTTGTTGAGTACTAATATACATGCTGTAAATGAAAAACCAATAAGTACAGCAAGTATAAAAAGCGATGTAGTCGATGATAAATACATCTGTAGTACATGATTTCAGCTATCAACATGTTTTTAGCTAGCGCCTCCTATCTTTATAAAGAAGTGGATTGCAATTATTAACGTTCAAGGAAAATCATTTACTGCATTTCTTGAAGATAACGAAGGCGTAAAAGTTGTTTTCTCTAAGTCTCGTCAAAAACACTAATCATTACTCAAAACCACTGGAATATAAAGTACTTATATAGATTAGAAAGCTCCCTGCAAATAGAGTTATCACTTAGAGTCTCTGCTTCTAGCCCCCATTTCGTCCGATCAGTACAACCCAGGAGGTTAATTTGCATCTTTATGTCTCATTTCTAAGGGGAAGGCTGGACTTAATCAGGAGATAGGGCTGGGACGCGTAACGATCCTCAGGAAGACTTTATGTAAATCCTCACAGTCTCCGGAGCCACCGAAGGGACAAGGCTTGGATTCATCCAGCTAAGTGTTCTTCTAAGGTGGGTGTGAAAATCATTCCCAGATTTTGAAGAAATCCAACCAGCATGTCTTCAGGAGCTAAAATAGACATTTTTAGCAATTTATATATATGTATATATATATATATATATATATATATATATATATATATATATATATATATGTTGTTTTTTAAGCTACTTCGCTGGGAATTCAATGCGTTGGTAATTCGGCATCTTTCTCCAGCGGTCTTACTCCAGTCATACCAATATTTCGCATTTGCCCTAAAGTGGGCTCAGACCAAGATCGGACTCATTCTCTTACCAACCAGCAAGGATGAGAGACAGCCCGAAGAAGCCGGAGATGAATCCAGCGAAATATTGCGATGTCAGGAGGAGTTAAGACCGCTGCATAAAGATGCCGAATTACCAACACACACATATATATACATATATATATATATATGTATATATATATATATGTATATATATATATATATATATATAAATTTAAAGAATCGTTCAAAAATTGTATGTTTATGACTTCACGATAATTTCTATATTATATGAGGGCCTCAGAAGTCAAGGGGTCTAACTGACATTATTGAAAAAAATGACTTAGATAGAGGAATAGGTTGTAAACGCCGTAATCTTGTGAGTGGTAAAGACATCCAAGAGATTTTCTTGACAGTTGCTGCCACCTGGCTTGTGTTGTATTGAGTATATGTCACGTTTGTAATATTAAGTCCAGAAGAAAATTAAGATGTTTTAAAATTCAATATCCCCCTTGATATAATCCGCTTTTCACGCTCTTGAGCTCTTTCAAAAGAAGAAAGAGTCCTTTTTCTAACCATATAAACGACTATTGTATTATCTCAGAAGGTACTTGTAAAAAACAGTTCTAAAAATAAAAATAAGATGTAAACGTTTTTGCATATAACGTTGATCCCAGAACACGTAGAAACACCCCGATTGGTAGGAAATATGTCGCATTATAGCCTTTATCAACCCTTCAAATGTTGTTCGAATCGGTTAAATGGTCTTTGAAATATGGTCTGATTGTAAAATCTTTAACTAAATTTTAAAAGTCAGCCTTAGTGAAATTTGAAATACTTTTTTTTTATTTTTGGAATTTTCTCAAAATTTGAATATTGGTGCTCTTCAATGTGCTAAAAACAAATCTGACATCCGTTTTAAAATAAGAAATTGTTTTAAATATTCGACACTATAGAATTCATTATATTGTCAAAATATTCCATATACCTTTAAAAAGTTATCCATTATAAAAAAAACTTATTTCAACACAGAGATGTCAGATTTGTTTTCAGCTCATTGAAAAATCCCTATATTCAAATTTTGGATTCCAAAAATAATAAAAAAAAAATATATTTTAAATTTCGCTAAGGCCGGACTTTTAAAATTTAGTTAAAGATTCAACAATCGGGCCATATAAACTACTACATTTTATGAATCGTCAAATATCAGTAAATTTTAAAAATCATGAATAATTTATATCAATTAATTTTCCGAATTATGATGTAATTTATCAATAAAAATCCTTAGGACGACGTAAAAAAACTGTAAGTACTAACACATGTAATACTAATTACAAGAACAATACAAATTGATCAACAAAATGTATTATATTTTTACCTGGATTAGGATAAGAAATAAGAAATTATAAAACATCATCACATTAATTTACCTTATAAACCTCAAATTCATCAGTGATTTGATCGAATTTACTGAAGAGCCTATTCATTCCTTCAACAACTTGCATCAAATCTTCCACAGAATCGGTAAAATTTAGTCCACAGACTTCCGCAAACATTATTGTTACTTGCTCGAAATCCTGCAAATACATTCAGAATTTAAAATAAATTAGCTGAAAAATGTATTACATACTTAAGCGGTTATGTCCTGCTTCCATCCATTGCGATAAAATCCGCTTAAGTCAGTCCGATGATCCAATCAGTAAATGCCGGCTATAATACTCCACGAATATATATATATATATATATATATATATATATATATATATGGTACATTTTGTTTTTCAAAACTGCAGACATGAGCTGTTATGGGATTTTCGTATATTTTCTACAATATCTCTAAAATGGTTTGGAAATCGTAGTAAGTGAAACGATATTTGTCCAATATTCCAAATCTTACTAAATGGTCATTAAAACGGTTCTAAAGTAATTTTAGAAGAGGCATTCTCAGACGGAGAAAAGAGTGCTTGAGTGAGAAAACGGATTAATTAATTCTGCTTGTGTGTTAGTGTGCCTTGTGGCGCATAAAATATAGCTTTTCTTCGAGATCTTATTCGAGTTATGTTGAAATTTTTCACGAGAAATCATAACAAATATGATCTGTCCCTATTCTAAGCTTTACAAAAGCAATTAGGGATAAAAACGTAAACGCGCGAATATGACACAGTTCCTGTGAGCCGACTTTGTTATTTCATGTTTCGTTCCGGTAGACTGTATCGTAAAGGAATGAAGTGTGGTATGGGGACTTATAACCCTGATATGCGGAGATATTGTGCCATAAAAATGCCAGCGGAGTAGTGGTTATTGACCACTGACTTAATGGCACATAAAACTGAGTCTTTTACTTCGGGAATGTCGGAAATTACGTCTTCTCTATTCATTGAAAACCCATTATTATTTACTCAATCTCACAAGTATTTCTTCATCAACATTTAATCACAAAATACTTTTATAGGTTTTAGTTTTGATTTTTTTTTTCATATAAAAAATATATTATTTATTTTCTTTTCGTAGTTAATGTTAACCTGACCCTTTATCGAATTTTTGTTGTAGGAAGAAAAGCAAAAAATAATAAACTTCACCAAATAGTTTCAGTAACTTTATTTTTTCCTGCATGTTACTCGCCCATTTGGTTCCTCTTCAACACAGCATGTTATAAATATAAAAAGTCCGACTCGCAGGAACTGCATCATCTTAGCGCGGTTCCGTTTATATCCCTAGTGGCATTTGAAAAGCTTAGAAAAGAAATAAACTTTAAATATATCTCGTGAAAATTGTCGAAATCTTCTCGAACATCTCGAATAAAAGTGATATTAAGGCGTCTGAGACACCGACAGTAGCTAACTTATACACAGAAGCGGAAATTACACAATCCGGCTCTAATTCTAAAGCAAAGCTCTATATTTCAATACAAAATATGCCTAATAAAGCGTTTTCGAGTGGATACAGAAGGATCAAGAAGAAGTACTCAAGATCGAGAAGAATACCATGCCTAATATAGCCTATATAGAATAATATGCAGAATAAGGCCTATCTAGTAGATATAGAAGGGCAAATAACAAGTCTTGACGAATAACGAGTCAATATATAGAATAATAAACCTAATTAAGTCTATGGAGTAGATACAAGTGGACCAAAAACAAGTCTTAAAGAAGCTTGTTTCTTTTTCTACTTAAATACTTTTTATCAATATTTAGGATATAACCTGTGTTGAACACTATTGGTTGCTAATTGATGAATCGGGTTACAACTAAGTAGTCTTAATGAATATTTAGTATATAACCTATGTTTGGAAGTGTGTAATTTCAGAATCTAGTTTAGTTTAAGAAATTTTGGTGAATGAAATCATTAAATTGCTCTCTGTACCCTGCCTATGCTTTGTATTTGTGTCGGCAGATACCTGGGGTATATTTACAACTCTTGATGATTAACTCCTAGCAGGTAAATATCCTGGGGACCTTGTGTTTCTATGGGCACTGAACCGACTCTCTATTCGCTCATAGTATCTAACCGTTGTGAAGTTTATTTTTTGGATTTAGGATTTAATATACACATGTAGACTAAATCATTGCAAGAAGTCTACCTCCGTCGTCCGTTCTTAACTATGTAGACTCGCCAATGTTACCCAATCTTAGATACATCGTAATTAAAACCCACAGCAAAAATACGGCATTTCATCAGAATCCCCAGCTTAATAAAACATATATAGAATAATATGCCAAATAAAGCCTATCTAGTGGATAAAAATAGAGGAAAACGCCGTTCGTGGTGGTAGAAAATCTTACAAGGCATTTCGCTCAGAAATCTCCGAAATATTGTTACTAATTTTACGTATCCTGTTTTATAGCCAAATAGATTTATATTCTATAATCAATAAGAAAAAACTATGGGTAACAGATGAAAATAGGGAATACCAAGAACAATTCTAAAGAACAAAATCAACACCAGTACTGTAATCTAGATATTCATCTTCGAATTTTAACAAACAAAATATTGCTTCTATTTATACGTATCCTGTTTACTGATAAATACATTTGACTGCTCTAAGCAAGTACAAAAATGACGAGCAGTGAAAAAAAAAACTGCGGGAAACACACAAATAGATCCGTTTAAATAAACGAAACTAACTAACTAAGTTTTAAGCACTTATTTCTCCTAATGTGACGACCCCATCAAACATTTCTTCAAAACATTTTTTGTAGAGAATTTAGTAAGCTTTCGAACTGTTACATTTCACTTGCCACGATTTCCTAACCATTTTTGAGATATTAAGGAAAATATACGAAGGGGGCCTAATAAATATTCATACGGCATCTGAGAATCCCAAGATTCCGCAAAAATAAAATATTGTTTCTAATTATACGTATCCTGTTTTATTGGCAAATACATTTGACTACTATAAGCAATTGCAAACACTAGGGAATATGCCAAAGAACTTGGAGTAGGAGTCTCGACAGTTTCAAGACATTTGAAGGAAATCGGCAAATCCAAAACTGACATTTCATACGGTACAGCCTGATATATTTCTAACAATGAATTGTTTTTCTTTTTTTAATTAATCTGTTTTATTGTCAAATACATTATCCAACTTTAAGCAATTAAAAAATAACAAGGAATAAAAACAGACAAAAAGAACCGTTCGAAAAAACGAAATCAATGACTTCAAAATTTAAGCACTTATTTCTCCGATTGACATCGCTTATTCAAAACTTTCTTCAGAAACTTTTTTGTAGACCATTTAGTAAGCTTTCGAATGGTAACCTTTTGCTTCCCAAGATTTTCAACCGTTTTCGAGATATTAATGAAAATATATGAAGTTACCACAACTTTTCATTATTTCTAGCAACAGAAAATTGGTCTCATTTTACCTATCCTGTTTTACACACAAATACATTTTCCTTACAAATACAACATCAGAAATTACAAAAATAAAAAGCAATAAAAAAACTAAGGAAACACACAAAAATCTCAAAAAGAACGACAAAACCCCGTTCATATGAACTAAACAGACGTATTTGAAGTTTTAAGCACTTATTTCTTCGATCGACATCACCTAATCAAAAATTGTTTCAGAATCTTTTTGTAAAAAGTGTAGAAGCTTTCAAATAGTTTCTATACACTTATCAAAATTTCCCAACCGTGTTCGAGATTTTAATAAAAGTATACGAAGTTCCCAAAACGTTTCATGTCTGTTCATAAAATATTTTATTCTAACCCTTCCTTAACTCCAAACGTAACCAAAAATCCTTCTTTAACATGTTAGTTTTGATGAAATTCAAATATGCAAAAAATCTTTCAACTGAATCCCATGATTGTAAGTACCCAATCCAAAAACGTTATTCAGCAACTATTTTTCCACTTTTCATAGATATTTACGAAAAATGTATGAAGATCCGAAAACTTTTCATGTCTACTAATAAAATATTTTTTTCGCATACGTCCTTAACTCCAAATATAACAAACATTTAAACATCTTAGTTGGAATTAATTTCCAAGATGTGGAAAAAATTACAATTGAATCCCGCGATTCTAAGTACCCACAATAAAATAATGACTTGCGAAAACATTGATTCCACTTTTCTCAAAAACGGTTACAGATATCGCCTTAAAAATGGGTTCATTCGTTTTCCTATGTTAAGAAACCTATAAAAGAAGTACCTGCAAGCATATGAACTCAAAAACGTAAGCGTGACGATTTTTTTGCGCGAATTTCGCCCCAAACGCCATCTTCCATTGGACGGATTCTGCTGGTTAACGAACTTGACCTTTCAAATTAGGAGACAGATTTTTGTACCAAATTTCATCAAAATCAGACCATTTTTGAGCCGACAGGAGCGCGTACAGACAAGCATATATATAAATATATACATATGTATATATATATATATATATATATATATATATATATATATATATGTATATATATATATATATATATATGTATATATATATAAATTTGAACCACCTATATTTTCGTGATCTATGGGGTCTGAAACGAGAAAGTTTCTGGTCGGCACTTCCGGATTGCGTCGTGAGGTCAACCTCATAAGCGGGTTCCCCCTATGGAGGTAGGGAACAACCGCGCTAAAAGAGCCTC
This sequence comes from Gonocerus acuteangulatus, assembly GCA_946811695.1. Taxonomy (NCBI): domain Eukaryota; kingdom Metazoa; phylum Arthropoda; class Insecta; order Hemiptera; family Coreidae; genus Gonocerus; species Gonocerus acuteangulatus. Next base: position 106,304,539 of record OX328123.1, on the reverse strand, counting down.
AATTTGAGAAGGAGAACCTTCCTCTAGTATGACCACGTTTAGAGTGGTCATAGACTGCTCTTTTGTTGTTGTTGTTGTTGTTGTTTTTTTTTTATTTATTTATTCCAGTATTATAATTTTAAGAACCAAAGGTGTTAGCCACTTCACCATGGGGACACCCGGACTTTTTTATTATTATTATTTTTGATATTATTATTATCTTTAATATTATTATAAGCACATCACTTTTAGGACGAGCGCTTAAGTTAATTATATTTAATTAACTTAATTAAGGGCATAGAAGAGAACCTTAGCAAAAGTGGAGAGACCTGGAACGGTTAATAAATGATTGAATGAAAAAACTCACCTTAGCATGGTCGTTTTTCAATCTTACAATTTCAATCTTTATGCCTTCGAAAATATCTCTACAAAGGACTAAATACCAGTACATTTACAGTAAACATTAGTACACAAAGATGAAGTAGTTGCTAATTGCTTCAGCTGTAAGATACCTTGCAGGTCTGTAGCGGCGATATTCCAGCCTTGAGTTGTTCCGCTACAGTCCGTGGTATCATCGAATACAGGAGTCTATCTCCTTCTTCTTTCCAGGATTTCATTTTCGTGTAATTAGATTCCAGTTCATCGCACTGCTTCCCTGTCTTGACACGTATCTCTTCCAATCTGCAAGTAAGTGTATTTCACTGAATCTGCAAAACCTTCCACTTAAGCCTTTAAAATCATTACTTTTACATTCCTTCAAGAACAATTAAAGACTATTTTTGTGTACAATCCTTTATATGATTGTGCATAAAAACATCTAACCTTATTTGCTTATAAAGTAATCATAAGTATTTACATCGCTGGAATGTTAACTTTTTTCATTTCAGAGGCTCTCTGTTTCTTAATTGAACAGAATTATTTTCCCCGCTTCCATTATTATAATTTAAAAAAAAACACACACACAAAAAACTTGCTCAAACACTGCCTTTCTTCAAAAAATACTGAACGTCGCACAAAAACGCATGAAAGTCTAAGCTAGATAAGATCGCAGCGTAAGACAGAGCTACACACACGTAGTCGCACGACTAAGTCGGTTCCAATGTGAGAGCCAAAAACATTTCTGCAATTCGGAAAGTCTGCGATTACATATGACCAAAAGTCGTACATATTCAGTGCCAGGTGTCAAACCAGTCAACCACTCCATTGAATAAAAAACGTATCTTGGCTGAATGTCTGTTCAAAATGAGAAGCTCTCAGCTGGGAGTCATACTTACAGAATATGAAATTCAGTCTGTTATTATTTTACAATATCATAGAATATACACTGTTATTATAGTAGGAATATACAGACGGCATTCCTTAATTTACATATAAACATAGTATAACCTGTCCTCGGTAGTTCTGTGGCAGAACAACCAACTACAATTCTGAAGATAATGTGTATTACGCTTTCTTCAGAAAAATAGATACATCTTAAATTGAAGATAATGCAGCCATTTTCTATTAAGAAGCACTTACATATACGCTACAATGTTTTAATTTTTCGTTTAAAACGTTAATTATGGGTATCACTTCTTAACAATAACTAATAAACAATATTATTCAGTTTCGAATTCCTATTTTTTTTTTCTTTTTATTGTTTATTTTTTTTTTTTTTTTTATGGAAAATGAATTATTAACTCAAGTAAAAGAAATGAAATTAGCAAGTTCATATTTAACTCGCTTGGAAATTCTAAACGAGACTTTGTTAATCAATAAAACTTTTATAACCTTTTTATAAGCCTGAATAAATCCCACAAATACATTTATATGTATATTTTGTACTTTCAGATAGAATTAATTAACTTAGAGGAAATAAATTAGCATGCAGGAAATAGTTGAACCAAGCACTGGGTATTATAATATTTTATAGTTTTCTGCTACTGTGACTTTAAGCACCTTTCTCCATATTCTTGTAATCATTCATATTTTATTTTGGGAGGGAAAAATATCTGAAAACACAACATAATAACCCTAGTATTTTTATTCATCGTCTGTGTAATACAAAATTATCTGAATTACTTAATACGAATATTAAATGGCGTTAGCCTCTCGAGAACTGGGAGACCCAATTCTCTGATACTATACAAATAAAAGCAATAATTACTTCTTTCTTGTCTTCTGTTCATTTTCTGCTCTGATTTGTTTCATGTTTTAATCAAATATAAAGCAGATGATTATTGTAAGGAATTTGTAAGTAATAAAGCAAACCTTTTCGAGTGTCTCCAACCTTTCACCACTAAATCTCTTCCAAGTCCAATATCATTTAAGTCGTCCAGGTATAAGCCCATGTCTTTCAAATCAGAAATGTTCCGCACTCTGGAAAAGAAATAATAAACAGATAACGTTGCTTGGTTATGGTTTTAAATGCGTAGAAAGTACCATATAGACAGATGCGTTTAATGCTTCATTACAGTGGACGGGCAAACAGAATTATTATAGTGTAGTGATCTGTAGGTGCACTATTTTTTTTATGTAATATGTATTTTAATCTGTAAACATTTTTTTTTCAATTAAAAAAAAAATGCTTCATAATGCTGCCTCTCTTCTTAGCTCCAATAACAAAGGACTTTTTTTAAACATTTCGTTTACTATCCTTTAACGTTTCTAAAATCATTTAACGTTTCGTCTTTTATGTTTTGTTAACTAAACATTTTATATATTTATTATGGCAATATTTAGTTATTTATACCGTTCCTTTTATATTTCGGGTATTTGAACATGAGTATCAAGGTAAAGCTTTATAACATGTATTACATCTAACACAGTTATAAATGGTAGATCGAATAATAAATGAGTTTTGTTTGTTAGAACACATGTTACGGAATCTTACCACCACTATCCGTTAGAAACATGGAGAAAAGGCTTACATTGTCAGCTTTATCTCAGACTCTCCCAAACATGGGTTCATTTCGAGCAAATTTAGTACACAAGTATTTTGTCTGATTTAAAAGATCAAGTTCTTTAACCAGCAGAATCCACTTAGGGACCCTTTTTACGACGAAATTCACGCAAAAAAATATTGTAGAGGTTAAGGCATTTCGTTTAAAGGCTTCCAGGTGCACTTTTTAAAGGTTTTCTACCGTAGGAAACAAATTAACCTTACATTTTTAGGATAATATCTGTATATATTCTCTTTATTTTTTGTTTCTTAACTACTTTATATAGTTTATTCTCACATAACATAATTTGTATGTTAGTGTTTATTTTATATATTATGAATACTTTATTTAAAACTATTTGTTTTTCTTTTATATTATTATTTAATATCTGCGAGCCAATGACCTTGATGTGTTTGAGCTAAGAAAATAAATAAAATAAAAAATTAAAAGGAATAAAGGTTTTGATCATACTGACGCAGGACTGGAGAGATAAACCACAACTGAAATTGGCTTTAAGAGCTTCATCTGCCCTGTAAGTAAAATATTTCTCCTGGCCTTCTTCAAAGCAGAGCTGCCGATTATTTCAAGTTCGAAGGAAACTGCTTCGCAGCTAGTTATCTGTAAAATTAAAATGTTTTGGAGAAATATCACTTTTTTATTTATATCAAGTGCATACACTTTAATTTTTGCATCATATATATCAGAAATTCAAGGAAATGATTTTCATAGGAAGAATATTAGCCAAAACGATGTCTCGATTGATCGATGATGCCGCCGAGATGCAACATCGTACTTTATCTTCCTACTTGAAATTCTAAAATCATGAATCAGTCAATGCCCTTTCTTCGGCGGTAGTCACATGTTATAACCCTACATTCGTCACTGAACGTAGCAATTTAGAAAAAGGTATATTTGTGGTTAAAAATTAATATAGGAAGAGTTTGTGGTGAATTTTGAAAAAAATCATGCACCTGTTACATGTATATATATATATATATATATATATATATATATATAAATTATCCTATTTAGGTATATATTAATCTAAGTAATTCTCAAGTTGGCTGACAGCAGTTAATTACATTTAATCCAGGACAATGTTCAGGAATATTGTGATGTGTTAATATCTAATATATATTGCGTACTTGCTTATTATAACGTGTAAATCAGTTTTTTCGACATTTCCCATGCAATGCATTTACGATAAAGGTCCCTGCAAGGAATGTAATGGGTAGGTAAAATATCTTAGAATATTTAGATTTCAAAAAGTGTATGAGGTAAAGTAGAGATGTGAAAATCTTTTCTCTAAAACACCTTATGATTTTTATTCATTTTTGTTATACAAAAAAAAATCAAATTCACAATAAAAAAAGTCCGTCACGCAGGAGCTGCATAACTAAGCACTTTCCTCAGAATTTGGGTAGTGTAGACTGCTTTCCAGAACAATTTGCTTAAAATATCCTACATAAATAAAATAAAAACATGAATAGTTCTCTTTTAAATTTGTAATGAGTAATTGATCAATTATTAATTTGCTTCCAGAGTTATGTTTACACATGGTACCTACTACACTACGTAATAAATACAAAAAAAAACCTCATATTATCGTATTTTGATCTAACGCAGGAACAGGATACAGTCCCTCTAGATACAAAGCGCTCCTTGCGGCGGCTTTGTGAACCTACGTCTGGCGGGCTTTTCTATTGAAATATATTACAAAGTAAACCCCCGCTTTCCGATTGACCGATTCAGCTCATTTTTACAACACTTCTTTCTCATGAGTTACCCACGACGTATACCGCGTTTCGTTTCAATACAGCAGAAATTACGACCGGTATGAGTATACTAGGAATTTGGGTCCAGAGTAAACCCCCCTTCTAATGAACCGATTTAGTTTATTTTTACAACACATATTTACCTGTAGATTACCACTACGAATACCGAGTTTCGTCGAAATATACCAAAAATCACGGCTGGTAGTGGCGAATTGGTATTGTGGGTCCGGAGTAACCCCCCCCCCCCCCTCCTAATGAACCGATTTAGTTCATTTTTATATCTCACTTTTCTCTCTATATTACCACTATGAATACCAATATTTCGTTGAAATATAACAAATATTACGGCTGACATGATCAAATTAGTGTTTTGGGTTCGGGGTAAACCCCCCCTTCCGGTGGACCGACTTTGGTGGTTAACGAACTCGTTCAATCGTTTGCTAATTGAATGCTATATACCAAGTTTCGTGACGAAAAAACAAAAACTCTGGCCGCTATCGTGTTAACAGACACATATATATATGCATATATATATATATATATATATATATATATATATGCATATATATATATATATATATATATATATATATATAGATATATATATATATATATAGATATATATATATAGATATAAATTTTAACGGGGGTCATTTTCGGTGTCTACTAGGTAGGATCGATAAAGATTTGAAGAAATTTTTCAAAAATTCCGTCATGAGTCCAACCTTAATAGCTGCTTTCCTTCGGAGGAAAGTGCTAAAAATTATTCCTGATGTACATTCGATCAGCATACTCCTCTTGGTATTGGATGAGCTTAAACAAAAACTTTCGATCTGAATAAACTTCAAGGGTTAGACGTCTAAAATTATATTTGATCAGAAATATTTTCAAATAAAAGATTCAAAACATAATGCGAATGTGAGAAGAAAATATTCCATTTGACAAAAAGAATTTCTGGTATGAATAGACTCCTTCAGGTACCAGAAGGAAGTCTATTTCATTAAACAATTAAAACATACGACATGTTCCTATATAGACCTCATTTACCTATCTTTGTAAAAAGTTTTTTGTTTTTTTTTTAATTTGGGTGCGTCGACTGCTATGGTCATTGGCACCTCTTTGTAAAAAGATATTGGGTTTTGGCATAGGATTTTGAATCTCTCTGTGCTATACACAAGTATGATTCACTAGATTCACACGCAGATGCACGTAAAACCTTTGATTTTATATAGATATTTGTATTTTCTTGCTAGGCGGAAGGTCATATAATAAAAACTTCACCACTCAGTTTCACAAATTTTATTACGTCCCTACACCTTTTTGGTGCCTCTTCAGGGGAAAAAGTTACAAATATAAAACTTACAGCCTCAACATGAGGAGGATAACCTTCACCAGTACGGCCACGTCTAAACTGATCATGGTCTGAAAGAATCCAACATGGCGAAATATAATCAGCTGATCGATAATCGATTTGTCATACGCCTTAAAATTAATTTCCAGAAGAAATAAAAGAGTTAAGGAAAATATCCATATCATAAAAAAATATTAAGAAAGTGGTAAATACAACAGCTGAAATACTATATTTGAATACTATTTTTACTAACTTATTCGACAAAAAAAAATAATAAATATGTTTTAATTAGAGGGTGGGTAGATGGTATTAATTTTTAAGACTATATTTCTTCTGGAAATTAATTTTAAAGCGTATGACAAATCGATTATCGATCAGCTGATTATATGATAAGTCTAGACGAGGCCGTACTGGTGGAAGGTTATCCTCCTCAGGTTGAGGCTGTAAGTTTTATACTTGTAACTTTTTCCCCTGAAGAGGCACCAAAAAGGTGTGAAACATGTAGGGACGTAATAAAGTTTGTGAAACTGAGCGGTGAAGTTTTTATTATTTGACCTTCCGCCTAGCAAGAAAATACGAAGATTAAGAAAAGGATCAGTTGAGTAATAATACATATAGATATTATTTTATATTCATTCAATTGCATTGGCCTGAAATAAATATGAACTATGCATTTCATTTTGGGAAATGATAATTTGGTTCTAATCGGCTCTTATTCTTTAACATCACTATATTGCAGCATACAAATATTTTTTACATGGAAACATACATTTTTCCAATCGAATTGAAAAGCCTTGGGCCTTCTGATAGTGAAGAAGCTGGTGACTGATGACGAAACTATCCTCGTATCAGGGAAGATCCTCCTCAGCTTAACGCCTGCATCTAGTATTCGTAATGCTGGTCCGAATAGTATCCCATAGGGGAACTGGTCCAGTAAGAAGGAGGTGGTCAGTGCAGGCAAGTCCCAGCTGATGGCTGCTTGTTGTTCTTTCATCATCATGTAACTACAGGAAATGGTAGAGCAATAACTTTTATTTCCTGAAGATGGTAAATATTTTACAGAAGATTAATAAAATCTAAAGATTTTGGTTAGAAATGCATATGTTTCTTAAAACAAAAAAAGCATACATTGCACAAAGTTTTCACCAATGATCCCTTTTTTTGTGGTTTAAGGAATGTTCAGCCCTGCTAAGGTAGTAAAGGTATATATTTTCATTTTTAAACATACCTACATTGCCTGAATGGAAAAATATTTAGATGCCAACAAATACAAATATTTGTATCGCCAGGTTTTTCTTGAAGTGCCATTTACCTCTTCTGAAAGGCGCATGAATCACAAACTGAACAAATTAGAAAAATCTATGTGCCACAGCGACTGTTTCAAAGTGGTAGGTACTTATTCTTTGTCACATTCAGTGACCCTAGGTTTAGCAAAAAGTATTATAACCAGTTCATATGTCAACAGACATGAAGAACTTTCGACACTTCAAAAAGTTTTTTTTTTATGGCGCTTCTGCATCCAGGCCTCTACCGCATCTATTGATTGCATCCCCCCCCCAAACATCTACGTTGGGGCAGGAAATTCCTTGAGTACATTCATCCTTGGGGCCAAAGATGAAACAAATCAACCTACTCTAGTCGGAAATCGAACCCCCCGCAATAGTAGGCGTTAGCCACTGGACCATATCGACCCAGATATTTTGTTAACCTATTGAAAAATGATTGTGTAATCGTCGAAACAGGAAATTTTGGTTGGGAACCATAGGAAAACAGTTTGCACGCCAAATGCAAATTCACTTTAGGGCTTCTAACTTAGGCATTAGAATATTAACCATTGTTGTGATCACGTCGTGGCAAGGATCCATAAAATTGAAACACCAAAAAAATCCAAAAGCAGTTCTACGTGTGAACTGCCTGCAGTGAGGAACTAGAAGTGCTGATGATGGAGCTGTAAATAAAATAAATCATTTTTGGTGGAGTTGTTGGTGTCCTTATTTGTAAAAATGTATATTTGTAAAGGGGGAAAAAAACATTATCAATGTGGGTATATTGATAAGAGTTTGTTTATTGTAGTGGGTACTGCCTTGCTGTGGATAAGGAAGATTGTGCATTATTCGGCAAATAGTAATTTTGCGGAATATTTATGCAGGAAATTGTATACGTTTCATCGGGATCATTTGGTTGAAGTTAAATATCTCATGCCAAGCATATGCATACTTGCGATTGTCATAATTGAGTCTTAATCTGAGCTGTACGGATTTTGCAGGTTCCGTGCTGATACTCTCCTCTAACAGCTCAATGTTGAGTTTTATGTTGAACAATGAGTCCGCAATCTCCAGTAGTTGCCCTGTGAACAAGAACACATCCTTCAGCTTGAGAAACTTCAATGAACTATAAACTACCCGAGAAGGACAGGTAGTTCATCAAGGTTTCAATTAGTTCTGGATACTAATGGTGAACCAACCAACAAGGATTTAGATTCCAAACAAACGGCATATGTGTAGAAGGTTCTAACTGCAATTGGAGGACATAACTTACCGGCTATGATAGCAAACTAAGTCCTAATGACTAACTAGTGCCGTTATAAAGTTTCACAATGGATTCTTGGACCCTTATAATTCCACTTGGCAACTACAACATGCTCCTTTTAGAAGCGACGATACAAACCAACATTATCACAACTCCTGTCGTTGACTTCAAGATAGCGTTCATCCAAACTAAATTATATTAATTAGGTATTTTCCCAAAGCAAACATGGGAAATAAAAAACAGTTACATAACAATAAATGAACAGATGAATCAAAACCACCTGGAAATGCTTCGCAAATGAAATCCTTCAGGTGCCCCATCGATCCTGGCCTGATTCTTATGTTTTCCTAAATGGTATGTCACCGCAAACAATGAGGCAATTATAATTTGCTGCTGTTATATATGCCCTCGAATCAGGCATTAATAGTAAACAGTGGTAATATAGCTTCATTTTCAGACGTAGCATTAAGAAATCTGCGTAAACTGCACACAGTCGTGCGTTGCTGGGGTCAAATTTACTTTAATACTCCCAAAACCAAACGGCCTTAAAACATTTATAAGAATTATTGCCTTTTTATTATAGTTATATTTATTTAATAACATCAAAAGGACTTAATGTATCTTTTAATTATTTTTTTTTTTTAATTTTAACATCCATTTGACGCTGAATTTTTGGGCAGGCTATCTACACGTTATCACCTTTTTATGGCCAGGACAGAGCTGATGCCTTTTCTTTTTACCTTTAATGAAAAGCCCATCCCCTAGTGGGAATCAAACCCACGACCTCAAGAGACTGGACCTGCATTATCTTTTAAAAAACAAAATAAAGAAAACTTAAAATAAAATAAAAATATATTACTAATTACCGAGGAAATATTCCTTGAACCCTGTCCGGAAGCTTCTGTAAATCAATATTGACCCGTTGTGATCCACCTCCGAGACGTAAATGGAGGGCGAATCCATCCGAGGATAAGTGAACTGCATCTGCACATGAATGTTGTCTACGTTATCAAGGAAGTCAGTGAAGTTTTGACCAGTGGCTTTAATTACTTCTTCATAACTGCAAAATAATTCACTAAAATAAATTAAAATTTTAAATAGTTATATTAATTGAATAATCATCTAGTTGTAGCATTTTAGCGCGGTTCCTCCCTATCGGGGAGGTCCCCGCTTATAAGGTTGATGCAATGAAACAATCCGGAAGTGCCGACTAGGAAATTTCGCGTTTCAGAACCCCTAGAGACCGAAAATAACGGTGGTTAAAATTTGTATATATATATATATATATATATATATATATATATATATATATATTTATGTATTTATTTATATATATATATATATATATATATATATATATATATATTTGTCTGTTCGCGGATTTCTGGCCTCCCTAATGGTCCGATTTTGATGAAATTTGGTACGAAAATCTGTCGCCCGATTTGAAAGGTCAAGTTTGTTAACCAGCAAAATCCGCCCACTGGAAAATGGCGTTTGGGGCGAAATTCGCGCAAAAAAAATCGTAACGCTTACGTTTTTGAGTTCATAAGCTTGTAAGTACTCGTTTTATAGGCTTCTTTGGCTAGGAAAACGAATGAAACCATTTTCAAGGCGATAGCTTTAACCGTTTTTGAGAAAATTGGAAAAATAGTTTTTGAATACCGTTTTTGGTTTGGGTACTTAGAATCATGGGATTCAATTGAAACATTTTCTGCATGTTTTACTATCATTAAAACTAATGTGTTGAAATTTTGGTTACGTTTGGAGTTAAGGAAGGGTTAGAATAAAATATTTTATTAACAGACGTAAAAAGTTTTGGTAACCTTGGGAAGCAAAAGGTTACCATTCGAAAGCTTACTAAATGGTCTACAAAAAAGTTTCTGAAGAAAGTTTTGAATAAGCGATGTCAATCGGAGAAATAAGTGCTTAAATTTTGAAGACATTGATTTCGTTTATTCGAACTGTTCTTTTTGTCTGTTTTTATTCCTTGTTATTTTTTAATTGCTTATAGTTGGATAATGTATTTTACAATAAAACAGATTAGGCAAAATAAGAAAAACAATTCATTGTTAGAAATATAGCTTGCCAAGAGAAAAAGATTCGATGACGTCTTTTGAATATTTTCAATTGCCTTTGTGCTGTTTGTTTTTTTATTTTATTTTTTAATTGATTTTATCTGTAGAATTATTACTGTAGTAAAAGAACACAGGAATATGTGAAAATTTTTGATATTTTCCAATTCATTGAAAAGTATGAAATGAAGTATCGGTAGAAGAGGTTTCTAGGGTCTTGCGGACCCGACCCCAGGTATAGCCATAAAACCATTTGAACGAAGGCCGAGGAAAATATTATCTGTTTCTATTCTATGCTTTTCAAATGAGAATAGGGATATGAACAGGAACCGGGGTCTCCCGTGGTCTAATGGCTAGCGCCTTGGATTCATAAGCGGGAGATGGTGGGTTCGATTCCCAACCTCCGGCAGGAATTTTATCATCCCACGGCTCGCTGGTAAAATTCCTCGCTAAACCCTGGATGTCGGCGCTAATGACCTAGATGTAGATGAGCCGTAGAAAAAAAAAAAAAAAAAAAAAAAAAAAATTGAACTGGAACCGCGCTAAGATAACGCAGTTCCTGCGAGTCGGACTTTTTAAGTAGGACACAACATATGAGTGATATGGTTTCCATATCTAGTGTGTGTTTTTCACTAGGTGTGATATTTTGCTGGAACCCAATCCGGCTTTCTTGGGATTTTTATTTGAATTTTTATTGTACCCTTATTACTAACTAGCTGACCACCCGTGCTTCGTCACGGCATATAAGTAGTTATTTTATTACGTTAAATAATGTATAATCAAAATTAACGCTACGACATAATTTTGTGCAGTTTTTTACAGCTTATGACACTGGTCCAGAGACCCCCAGAGTCAAGAAACATTACACTTTGATTACTTATTAATTGATGAATAACTTACAGTATGTTCCCGTCATACTGTAAGTTATTCATCAATTAATAAGTAATCAAAGTGTAATGTTTCTTGACTCTGGGGTTCTCTGGACCAGTGTCAGCAAACAGATAACCTAGAGATACCCCGTTACCTATAGGCTACCAGTAACAGCAATTTAACCAGTACAGGTTAAATTCGTTCTCAATAACAAATGGACGTTACAATTTAAAAATTTATGTTTCCAAGATGTCATTTGGAAACACATATTATATTTGCGCGCATTACCAAGAAGTGTTCTGATTGAGGATGCTGATGAGTGAGGAGGCTGTGCAAGGGTTCGGGATTTTATTACCTCGGATGGACCATCACCAGGTATAGCGTAAACTCTATGAGGGACAAAATCACAGATTATTTCTATTAATTCCAGGTCCGCCATCATAGTTGAAATTAACCGCAAATAAAAATAATATTATGAAACATATACAATACGGTAACCCCTCTAAAAATACTTAAAAAGTTGAATACAAAAAAACATTCTTTGCGAGTGTTTAGATTCTAAAGGGAGTGTCCATGCAAAATTTCAATTTTTTCTGTGCAGTGGTTTGGGCTGGACGATGATAGCTCTGTGAGTGAGTGAGTCGTATTTGACAAATAGTATATAGTATATTTTTACATAGACAATAGATTAATAATAAGGCCATAATAAAAAGCCACATAAGAAACTACGCGCGATCCAGATCCTTGAGGATCCAGATGGCATTTGGATGTCATATCACACTGCCCAGACCTATATGTATACCTGCGCCTACAGATGGAAGTCATGACACCAGTAATACCTACGGAGAAAACATGAACAGTATATATATATATATATATATATATATATATATATATATATATATACATATATATATATATATATATATATATATATATATATATATATATATATATATATATAATTCAAGTCACAGCGGCAGAAAAAGAACACAGGGAGAGGGTCACTTCTGAGAGGGAATTGCTGTGGAGGGTAAGAGGAATTCAGCAAGAGATATGAAATGTAGAATTAGATTGGAAGGGACGGCTTCCTTCCAGTTTATTTCAATTTGGTAATGCGTTTATCAATAAATATTCGGATTTGATGGATCCCAGCTGGCCGATCTTGAGTTAATAGGTTTTTAGCATTTCATTTTTCTTTTCTATTTCTTTAAGGGATTTTATTCTCTGTATTTAATTTTTTCCGCCCTTAACAATTTGTATAGAATATGTTTATGCATTGGTTCAAATAAATATTGACTACGCAGAAATAGCTCCTATGGGACACAGATGTCTATAGAAAGGAACAAATGAGAATTTCAATGTTTTCTCAATATCCTTACTCATGGCGTGATCTTTGAATTTTTCGTGAACATTTCTTTTTATGATTAAATTGCTGGTTCCAAATGATGTCATACATCCCTGAATGGACCTCCATGTTTTAGACCAGTTAACCGATACAATCGTTGGACAGCCCAGATCTATGGATTTGCACTATACATTGCAACCAACAAGACAACGTATATAGAATGTATAGTATTAATTTATATAGAAAACTTACCCAAAGTTCGAAAAGAACTTAACGAAACACCTGCCAAAGTGCCTCATGTAGCCACTGCAGGAGAACTTGCCAAGTACATTGCTCGCAGCAAGTGCCAAGTCCCCGATAAGATGATCTGGATATATCTGGAACGTGTTAAAGACGGTATGTTCGCAACCAGCTTCCGATCTCACCGATAACCAGCCTTCTTCTCCATGTTCTGCCTTTGAAAATAATTTAGGAATTAGTATGACTTCTGAATATTCTTGCTTTGAAGACATCTTCAATGGACACTTCGCTCATATTCTATTATAACAAATAATTAAATTAATCCACAAGTAATGTAGAATGTTTAGTATAGTCTCAATAATTTTTAAGAACATGGCTTACATCTAGCAACAAAAACCCAGACGTGAATCACAAAAACTGAGGTCTACGGATGAAAATGTATTTGTCTGAGCACAAAAATGTGTACTAGCTTCTGAGTTTAGTAGACTTATGAAAGTATTTTCGTGTATTAATTTTAAAATCTGTTTCCCCCTATGACCAACATCGCGTTTTGTTGACCCCCACAACTGATCGTGTCCATTGAAGTCCCCAAGTAAAAGGAATGGTCTCTGGAAGTTGCAGATCAAATCGTGTATGTCGTTCGAAGTGAATGGTTCTGATGGAGGAATGTAAATGCTGCATATTGTAATTGGTTCAGAAGTCCAAATGCGAACTGCCACAGCTTCTAGTCGTGTCGTTAAGTCTATAGTTTCATAATAAAAGTGGTCTTTGATAGCGATAGCCACACCTCCCCAAGCACACACATCATCAGGCCTATCTTTTCTCACAACATTGTAACCTTTAATATTGAATTGATGTCTTCGCTGAAGGTGGGTTTCTTGCAAGCATAAGCAGTCAGGATTGGTATTTGAGAGAAGTAAATTAAAATATTCCCTGTGCATGTTTATACCATTGATATTCCACTGTATAATGTTCATGGAAAGTCAACATTTGTCAAGAATTGATAAAATTCTATAAGCAAATATTTTATAAATGATTCTACATATTTGTTGTCTATTCTGAGAGAATATTTTCTTTTCGGCATATTGGGAACGATAACAAAATGTAACGATAATTAAATAGGGAAAGGTTTTTATAAATTTTATAGATGTGTAGATAACATTTTCTTTGTTATTATCTAACATCAAAAAATCATTGTCTTTAGAGCGTTCCCATTATTAGACTTCCTTCCGTTTTTTCCCTCTTTATTTGGAGTGCCATTATTCGGATATTGTATGATCTCCTTATGACTACGTGTCTTTACTCTGGGTGTTTCACAATTTTGTTTTTTATTATCGGATTTGTTAGCTGTACTTTTACGGTGTTTCGGTACATTTACTAGCGGGCTTGTACTTTGTGTCACCAATCCTAACTCAGTCGCTAATCCTAGGTTAGTCTTAGAATCCACCGATTTTTCATGACAAGGAGTCAGTAGATTTTCAAGTAAATTTACTTTTGTTACTAAAGATTCTATGACTGATGACAGCTTGGCAATCTCTTCTAGAAGAGGGCCTTCTGAAGACGATTTTGTCAATATGTTTTTGTATGACGGAATAATGTTTCTTTCAACTTGTTCATTTCGTTGATACTTTTCAAATATTCTCTCTGCCTGTTTATACGAAATTTTATTTGTTAATCTAATTTCTTCGATGCGGCGTTCCTTTAAAAATTTTGGGCATTTATTGGACCACGAAGGATGAGTAGATGAACAGTGTTTGCATACTTTATAAAATGTACAAGAAATACAACGACACCACCGAAATGGAATTTTATTTATGCAAAGTGGGAATTATATGAAAAAAACATTTCAGAAAGGCTAAAGGAAACTCCAAAATTTCAAATTGAAGAACTTGTTTCACATTTCACTGACGCTGTACTCGAATCCGCAAATACTTCGATTCCCCAATACAATACCAAAGTCCACCGAAAGGTCCCTTGGTGGAATGAAAGCTGCAAAATAGCGATAACAGCCAAAAAGAAGGCTCTCAACAAGATGAGGAGAACTGGAAAGCTAGAAGACTCTATTGAATTTAAGAAACTCAGAGCTATAGCAAATAGAACTATGAAATCAGCTAGAAGGCAATCGTGGAAAGATTATGTCAGCTCCATTAATATTTCCACTCCCTCCAGAGACATTTGGCATAAAATTAAAAAAATTAGGGGTGTTGACTCAAGACGAAAAATTCCAGGTTTAAAAATAGGAGCTAATGTTATCACCAAACCAGAGGAAGTAGCTCATTGCCTTGGGGAATACTTCCAGGATGTTAGTTGTACTACAGGCTACGATCCGATATTCCAACAGTTCAAAGCCAAGTCAGAAGAGGAAGACCTTGACGTTATAGAAGAAGAATCAGAGGATTATAATAGACCTCTCACATTAGAAGAGTTGGAATTCGCTCTACACTTCTGTCGAGATAAAACTTCACCAGGGCCTGATCGAATTCCTTATATTTTGATTAAAAAACTCCCCAAAGAAGGAAAAATATTCTTATTATCAATTTATAATACAATTTGGAAAGAAAAGGTCTTTCCAGATTCATGGAAAAATTCGATTGTCATTCCTATTCCCAAAAAACTATTTAGCTCAAGGCCGGAAGACTTTCGCCCGATTTCCCTCATAAACTGTGCATCAAAAATTTTAGAAAAGATAATAAATAGAAGGCTTTACTATCTCCTTGAAAATCGCGGGTTGATATGTGCTAATCAATGTGGCTTCAGAAAAGGGCATTCAACTTTAGATCATTTAGTAACCCTTGAAAATGAAATACAAATAGCATTTTCGAAAAATGAACACCTAATTGCCGTTTTCATGGACATTGAAAAGGCTTACGACCGAATTTGGAGATACCTGGTGCTACAAACTCTTCTGAAGTGGGGTATTAAAGGCAGAATCTGGTCCTTCTTGAAAGAATTCTTGACAAACCGAACCTTCCAAGTTCGAGTAGAAAATCGACTCTCTGCGAAATTCATTCAAGAAAATGGAATACCCCAAGGGTCAACACTAAGTGTAACTCTCTTTCTGATAGCTATCAATTCTGTATCAGAATTAATAAGCCGACCTGTCGGATATACATTGTACGCAGATGATCTAGTTATTTTTGTGAGATCCTCTTCATTGGAATTCATAAAATGGAGGCTCCAAGAAACTATATTCCGATTTGAAAGATGGACCCGACAAACAGGCTTCTCTTTCTCAACTACGAAAACCGAGCTCTACATTTCTGCAGAAAAGTTTGCCACTACAATCCACCAATATCTATATTCGATCAGCCAATCGATTATGTGGACAAAATGAAGTTCTTGGGTTTGACCTTCGACAAGAAGTTAAACTGGATCGAGCACATCAAAGATTTGAGAAACAAATGTTCAAAAAAGCTTTTTCTTCTAAAGTGTTTAGCGCATTCCAATTGGGGTGCCGATCGAGCAACCCTTTTACGAATATACAGAGTCCTCATAAGATCGGAACTCGATTACGGGTCGTTCATCTATTCCTCCGGTAATCAAAAAGCTCTCCGGATGCTCGATGTTGTACATAACGAAGCAATGAGGATAAGTACTGGAGCATTCCGAACATCACCGATCGAAAGTCTTCAAATGGAATGTGCAGAACCTTCTCTATACAATAGGAGATATTTCTTGGGACTTTGTTTCCTAGGCAAACTTCTTTCAAGAGGAACACATAGACTTCTTTGTGAAACCATAAAAACTCAACAACTACCGGCAAGTAATAGTTTCTGTTGTAGGATGAGGAAAACTTTAAATTCCCTAGAATTAGAACTTCCTAAGTTTTGGCAATCCAATCAAACAGTACAGCCTCCGTGGGACACTGATAAAGTACATATTGACAAAGAAATGCTAAATTTAAATAAAAAAGAGAACCCACCAAATATCATTGCTGAGTTTTTAGCACACCTTACAAACTATTTGGGCTATGAACCAATCTACACAGATGGATCTAAGTCTTCAAATGGAGTAAGATCTGCCTTTATAACAAGATCAACTCAAAAAGTCACTGCTCTACGAATGGAATGCAGCTCGTTTACTGCTGAAGCAGTTGCTATCTATGAAGCGATCAATTATGTAACGACTAATAAAATTCCAAAAACTGTCATAATATCAGACTCATTGAGTGTCTTAAGTACCCTGCAAGAAAGGGAATCCACTGAAGGTCTTATTCGTTCATGCAAGTATCTTTTAAATAAAGCAAAGAAGGCAAATCAAACGGTGGCATTCATGTGGGTTCCATCACACAGCGGCATAAGAGGTAATGAAGAAGTCGACAAACTTGCATCATCATTATCAGCCAATGATGAAGTAATTGATAGAATAACCTATTTAGACTGGAAAACCCTGGTAAAAGAAAACCTCTACAGACTCTGGACCAATAAGTGGCTTGAAATGGAGGAGAAAGGACTCAGGAAAATAAAGGACATTCCGAAGCGATGGCAGACAAGTGAACGTTCTTCAAGGAGAGAAGAAGTTGTCCTGTGCAGATTAAGAATCGGCCACTGTCTCCTCAGCCATGAACATCTCTTCCTTAACCTATATCCACCTACATGCAGCTGTGATATAGGACAACAATGGGCGGTGGAGCATTTCTTGATATCATGCAGAAACTACACTTCCTTGAGAAAATCCATTGGAATTGGATCTTCTCTTGCAAAAATTCTTGGCGACAAAGAAGAAGACATACAAAAACTTTTTATTTTTTTAAAAAATTCAAATATGTATTCAAAATTTTAATTTTTATTTTTTATTATTATTTGTTTTAAAAAACAAATCCACTAAAATTGTAATTATTTATAATCATGTATTATTAACATTTCTTAACTTATATTTGAATCATTTATCATAATTATTATTATAAGTTATTTATGTAATATTATTTTCATTTATTCATACATCAATTCCCTGCTTACAATTATCACATTTTCATATATTATTATTGTATGTTCATTACCACTTTAGTATAAAATATGTTTTTTATTTATTTTCTTACCATGCAATCGCCAATGATCCTACAGGATAGAGGCAAAATGAAAAAAAAAAAAAAAAAAAAAAAAAAAAAAAAAAAAAATTAAATAAAAACCCAGAGAGACTCGAGGAACATTCCAGTGCCCCAGTTCTGTCACAAGGTCAAGGCGTAGGCGTAGGAGACGCCTCAGACGAACAAAAAATATCTTAAGTTGTTGTATGGCTTAGACTCGAGTAGTCCAGACTAACAAACGGTTAGCAGATCCCCGGAGGAAACGCGCCTGTCTGAGTTAATGCAATCAGCTGCAGGCTGTAAAACGCATTTTAGAAGATTAATGCAAAGAGTTGATGAAATTATAAAAATTCCTTCAAAGGGCTTATTTTAACTACCAGCAATAGGGTCAATCCATATCAAGTGGTCCAAAGGTGGTTGCTTGATTTTTTTAGAAAAAATTGATATTTTTACCATCAATTACATATGGAATCAGTAGTTCATAAGAGTTTTTAGAGTCAACCGTTAGGAAATGGCAGCCATCTTTGCAACACCGCGAATGCTGAGTTTTGAGTTTATAAGCTCTTACGAGAAACTCCTTTTCTCAGGGCTGGTAAGTCACAGACTATTAATTCAAACACCATTGTTTTTCTTATGGCCTGCGCTATCTTTTATCTCCCATTCACTATATGAATATTTTGAAGTTCAATAACTGAAAAATGTCATTGAAAACAATTGTTTATATTTCTCAAAAGGCCGCTTTTGAAGGTACTTTTTTGGCATAAGAGGATGTATATCAAAGGTAATTTTTGGCTCGATGATACAACTAGCTAAGTAGCTTGTAATAAAAGTATTCTTACCCCTGATATTTGTTACCTTATTTTTTTATAAATTTTTAAACTTCAACTTTTTGCAATTTTTGATAACCTAATATCTCTGGTGGAGGTCTTGATACAAATCTATTTTTTATTATATGTTATACTTCGTTAAAACATAAAACTACTGTAAAAATTTCAACTTGTACCTATATTTGAGTGCTTTCGTTGCTATGAATTCTTGAAAATGGTCCTTTTTGCGCCTATTTAGCAATGCGAAATTGAAACTTGAAAAATTCATTACAAGTTTATTATTTTTGAACTTTTTACTATTACTGAATCTTTTTAAGTTGGTTTAAAGCTTTTTATCTAAGTCCAGTAGAACGCATAATATTGTAGTTCTATTTATACTTAGAATCTAGCCGTTCTATTTTTAAAGTTTTATTATTTTGTTTATTGAAAAAAAAACAGAAATTTAATGACAAATAAAAATGCATGCAATGATAAAGACGTTCAAGTCAATTCTAAATAATTCCCACTACCAAGAAACCGACGAAGATCTTCTTAAATGGGTTAAAGTAGTGCCTGACAAAAACATGCCTATCTCGGGACCCCTCATAAAAGAAAAAGCAGTGGAGTATGCTAAACTTTTTCCAAGTAAGAACAGGTTGGCTAGATAAATTTAAGAAGCGGCAGAACATAAAGGAAAACAATGATCTTTCGGGAAAGTGTAAGTGTTAATGAGAATTAATGCATTCAATGGAAAGGAACTGTTGCAAAAACATCTTAACCGGAGGACATCTTTAATGTTGACAAGACTGTTCTTTTTTATAACTTTTTGGCCAACAAAACTCTTAACTGTCATGAATGACCATTTTCATGGCGGGAAAAGCAGCTTATTATTAAAAGCAGTTTTAGTTAGTGCAAATAAGACCGGAAAAGAAAAACTAAGATTATTAGTAATAGGAAAAAGTAAACAGCCTAGGCGCATGAAAGGAATGAATGTCTCTATTAACGTTTTGATAAATAAATTGGCTGACTGGTAAAATTTTCGAAGAGTGGCGATCAACTTTAACAAAAATATGCAGAAACAGAGAAGAAAAATTGTAATGCTTATTCAGAATTTTCAGGCACACCCTAATGCGTTGTCAAAACTGCCCAACATAAATGTACTTTATGTTTACATAAACTGTAAACACGACCGTGCCAAGGGTCGTGGGTTCGATTTCCACTAGAGATGATGGATTTTCCTAAAATTCTTAGTTAATTATAATAGACGTCAAAATTTAAATAAATAAATTTACTTTTCCTGCCAGCAAATACTACAAAAAAATGCAGCCCATGGACCAGGTAATAATTAAACATTTAAAAGTCCACAATCGAAAGAATATTATGGGTCCCAGAGAACGTAATCCCGTCAACTACTAATGCTTTGAGAACAAGTATTGCAGAGCTTGCAAAGTTAAGGCAGAATGACGTCACAGGCTCTGCTATAAATAATGGGAAGCGTTGATCGTCGGGGTTTCGGTCAGTGTTCTTATTCAATAAAACACATTTTATTTGCTAAAATGTATATTTATTGCCGCCAACGTTTCGGCTTGCTATACAAGCCATCTTCAGGGCTGTAAAAACATATATGGTATAACAATCGTAAGGACAGAAACAATAACAAAAAACAACAAAAAAAGGCTAGAAACATTAACATAAATATGAGTACCTATATGCTTGAAAATATGAATATAAATATATATATATATATATATATATGTATATCTATATGTATATATATATATATATAAAGTATAATAATAGCAATATAAATAAATATACCTGTATAGTGACATACCTATTGCTAGAAACATTAACATAAATATGAGTACCTATATGCTTGAAATATAAATATATGTATATGTATATATATATATATATATATATATATATATATATATATATATAGTATAATAATAGCAATATAAATAAATATACATGTATATGGCAACAAAGCGAATACAGTACAAGTGTCATAGTAACATACCTATTGAGAAGATTGAGAACTGTCCCGTTTCAAGAAGAGAACATTTCTGAAGACTGGAAGGATGGGTCAGGGCTAGACAGTAGAGAAGGGGGGAGGGGGTGGAGAGAAGTGGGGCTGGGAGTAAGGATAGAGGGTAAAGACCGCGGTAAAGATAAAGGACTTGCCGATGGATATTGCAGGTACAGGGAAGGATTGGGCCAGGGCTAGACAGGAGAGGATGGGGGTGAGGGGGTTGGGGAAAGTCGACCTGGGAGTAAGGACAGAGGGACGGCGGTAAAGATAAAGGACTTGCCGATGGGTATTGCAGGTACAAGGAAGGATCAGACGGTGTGTGGGAATAGGGCAACGAACCGGGTGGGATTACCTAACGGGAGGTTTTGAGGATGTGGAAAATGTTGGAATAGGTTGAGGAGATGACTTCTTTGTCAATTTTGTCATTGACGGGATTGTTTTCTAGATGGATATATATGGATTCAGAAAGGAGACGCTTCTCAAGGTTGGGTTCATTGGAGAGGATGGAGAAGTTTTGGAAATCAATTGGTTGATGGTCCTTACTCCCAGGTCGACTTTCCCCAACCCCCTCACCCCCATCCTCTCCTGTCTAGCCCTGGCCCAATCCTTCCCTGTACCTGCAATATCCATCGGCAAGTCCTTTATCTTTACCGCGGTCTTTACCCTCTATCCTTACTCCCAGCCCCACTTCTCTCCACCCCCTCCCCCCTTCTCTACTGTCTAGCCCTGACCCATCCTTCCAGTCTTCAGAAATGTTCTCTTCTTGAAACGGGACAGTTCTCAATCTTCTCAATAGGTATGTTACTATGACACTTGTACTGTATTCGCTTCGTTGCCATATACATGTATATTTATTTATATTGCTATTATTATACTATATATATATATATATATATATATATACATATATACATATACATATATTTATATTTATATTTCAAGCATATAGGTACTCATATTTATGTTAATGTTTCTAGCAATAGGTATGTCACTATACAGGTATATTTATTTATATTGCTATTATTATACTTTATATATATATATATATATATATATATATATATACATATATATATATACATATATATATATATATATATATATATATATATATTTATATTCATATTTTCAAGCATATAGGTACTCATATTTATGTTAATGTTTCTAGCCTTTTTTTGTTGTTTTTTGTTATTGTTTCTGTCCTTACGATTGTTATACCATATATGTTTTTACAGCCCTGAAGATGGCTTGTATAGCAAGCCGAAACGTTGGCGGCAATAAATATACATTTTAGCAAATAAAATGTGTTTTATTGAATAAGAACACTGACCGAAACCCCGACGATCAACGCTTCCTACTTCCGAACGGTCGACCATATCTTCTCAATCAATGCTATAAATAATTGTTTTTCAAAGAAGGAATTTTCTATTATTACGACCTGAAATCCTGGTCGAACCTTACCATGCTGTTGGGTTCTATCCAGCCAATCAACTATGCTGTCTTCCGTGGTGTGACGAGTGTCCATAAAAACTTTAGATAATTGTAAATATTGATAAAACTTATAAAATTATCGATCAAAGTCATCTTTGAAGAATTTAATCGTACTTGTATAATATCGTAAATTGTATTTTCTTCGGCTTTAATAAAATGAGTTCGAGTGACATTTTTAGAACTGCCTATTTACTCACTGTAAAACGTACCTTTAATGATTCAAACTCTCTAGTAAGTATATATAATAATAGACACTTCAAAAGATTATTTAATTAACTAATTTGAAATCTTTAAGAAAGAGAGAGAGAGAGAGAGAGAGAGAGAGAGAGAGAGAGAGAGAGAGAGAGAGAGAGAGAGAGAGAGAGAGAGAGAGAGAGAGAGAGAGAGAGAGAGAGAGAGAGAGAGAGAGAGAGAGAGAGAGGAGAGAGAGAGAGAGAGAGAGAGCGATTGGTGCCGACTGAAGACGCGAACACGTGTGTCCTGTTTGGTAGGATATTACACCGGTTTAAGTCAACAATCTGGGCTTCATAAGGTATTACAGCAAACAGGTGCTAATCATACCTCTCGGAGATAGTGTCTAATTGCTAGGAATTAACTATTTACCTATTACATAAGAAGAATATATACTTTACAACTATAAAAAGTTTAAACAAACTGAAGTTAAGTGGAGAAACATCTCATGATTAATGGGGTTCAGATAGTTAGCCGAAAAAAAACAACACAAATATGTAGAATTGCCGAACGAGTAATTAAAACGTCCGGCTCGCAGAAACTGCGTCATCTTAGCGCGACTCCGTACTTATTCCTAGTGATATTTGGTTAGCTTAGAATAGAAATAACCAATTGTTTGGGTATTTATGTCATAATAGGTAAATTAGATTGTACTACAGATTGAGTTTTGGGATCTTCATATATTTTCTTAAATATCACGAAAACGGCTGGTTAATTGTAGTAAGTGGAAGGTAACAAAAAAGGTTCCGAAGCTATTTTCGATGTTTTAATGCCAATCGGTGAAATAAGTGCCTAAAACTGACGGTTTTGTTGAATTGCGTGGCACGGGAGCTCGACAGCCACGTCTTGTTGAATTCGAGATTTTTTAGGATTTTAAAGATGATTTTCTTTAAAGTAACAGTAGATTTGTATTATTGTTTGGTATGTAATTGTATATGTTAACATAATGAATATGTTAATATTCTAAATATTAACGTATCCATAATGGCTGTGCTCAATCATGATGGCATTTACATAAGTTTGTTTTTAAATCTCCTATCTACATAGCTTTCCTCATACTGTTAAAACTAAATTTATCAATATTCCTTTTTTTATTGCAAAGATTTAACCGATGAGAGATTGGAATTTTATTCACCAGGAAGTACATATTTACAATTGATTTTAACAGTAAAATGAATTTCCTAGTAAAACAAGATACTTAAAATATGATTGAATATTTGGTTCTTTAGAATAGAGCCTTCTGAGTAGAAGTCGAAGAGGTCAGGTAAGTTTTCAGTAAATATTTGTATTGACTTTGAGACTTAAGAATGAAGGAGGATTAAGTAGTATACGCTTCGAGATGTTGTTCGAGTAGGTGTTACATTTTTCACGAAATACTAAAAAGAATAAAAATATTTATTTCTATTCTAAGTTTTCCAAATGTCACTACGAGTAAGTACGGAACCGCGCTGAGATTACGCAAATCCTGTGAGTCTGACTTCATACTTTAACTATTATTACCTAGACTAAAGTAGTACTTTTGGCTAGATTGTTTTTTTTTGTTCTTTGTTTTTTTTTTTGGTTTTTTTTTTTGGCGTGGTTCATTATAACTTAATGTCAAGAGCCATCATATGTCTTGTGTTTTTCGTTGTTTTTTTGCACTCACTTATTAACTATCAACAATAAACAATGAACTACAAACATTACAGTTCCTATCTACCCTATTGAAATTTTTACATTTAACTTCATATTCCTTTAATTGTAGGCTAAGAAATAGATATTTGCACAAGTTTAATGAGACACATCTAATAACCATTTATTCACATACTAAAATGTAGCCGCTCGGTAGTACGCTAAGTTAGAAATGCACAATTAGGTGGGAGGTTATTTCTACGTTCTTAAAAAGGCATTAAGAGCCTAAAACGTGGCCCAATACTATGATATTGATAACTTTCAAAGGCTAACTTTTTTTGGGAGGGGCCTGGAACTAGGCCTTTTTTTCAACTTTAGTTTTTTGGGGGGGGGGGAAATAATAATAAAAATAGGTTGTTTTGTAGTAAACAGACCTGAGAGGACAATTAGCGGTGATACGATTATAACAGAGAGAATTTCTCCCGCGAAATTGCAACCCGGGAATATAGGCCACGCCTCTTTTGCCTTCAACTGCACGATCTATCAGAACAGGCTATAAAATATCTGAGAGACTGAAGACACGTGCCCAGGTTATTGGCTCGGCAATTAATCCAGACGAAACTCATGAGGTTGGGTTTGAGATGAGACGTGAACAAACCGCAGACAACGTGCAGTTTAAACACACACCAAAACAACTCAACTTGTTGGTCTCTCGTGCTCACAGATACATATAATGTAATAATGATCACTATCACTAAAGATACCTAGATGATAATAATGTAATAATCATCACTATCACTAAAGATACCTAGATGATAATAATGTAATAATCATCACTATCACTAAAGATACCTAGATGATAATAATGTAATAATCATCACTATCACTAAAGATACCTAGATGATAATAATGTAATAATCATCACTATCACTAAAGATACCTAGATGATAATAATGTAATAATCATCACTATCACTAAAGATACCTAGATGATAATAATGTAATAATCATCACTATCACTAAAGATACCTAGATGATAATAAAAACAACAGAATCGCAGGACCTCCATTATCTTAGCGTGTTTCCATAGCCTTATCCCTATTATAAAAGGGTTTGTTTTAGCGCGGTTCCTCCCTCCCTCATAGGGAGGAACCCCGCTTATAGGGTTGATACAATGAAACAATCCGGAAGTGCTGACTAAAAAATTTTGCGTTTCAGAACCCCTAGGAAACCGAAAATGATGGAAGTTCAAATTTGTATATATACATATATATATATATATATATATATATATATATATATATATATATATGTACATAATTATATATATATATATATATATATATATATATATATATATATATATATATATATCTATTCGCGCATTTCTGGCTTCCCTGATGGTCCGATTTTGATGAAATTTGGTACAAAAATCTGTCGTCTAATTTGAAAGGTCAAGTTCGTTAACCAGCAAAATCCGCCCACTGGAAGATGGCATTTGGGGCGAAATTCGCGCAAAAAAAAAATCGTAACGCTTACGTTTTTAGCGCGGTTCCTCGCTCCCCCATAGCGAGGAACCCCGCTTTTAAGGTTGATACAATGAAACGATCCGGGTGTGCCGACTAGAAAATTTCGCGTTTCAGAACCCCTAGAGACCGAAAATAACGGTGGTTCAAATTTTTATATATATATATATTTGTCTGTTCGCGGATTTCTGGTCTCCCTAATGGTCCGATTTTGATGAAATTTGGTACAAAAATCTGTCGTCCAATTTGAAAGGTTAAGTTCGTTAACCAGAAAAATCCGCCCACTGGAAGATGGCGTTTGGGGCAAAATTCGCGCAAAAAAAATCGTAACGCTTACGTTTTTGAGTTCATAAGCTTGTAAGTACTCGTTTTATAGGCTTCTTGGGCTAGGAAAACGAATGGAACCATTTTCAAGGCGATAGCTTTAACCGTTTTCGAGAAAACTGAAAACATAATTTTTGAATGCCGTTTTTGGTTTGGGTACTTAGAATCATGGGATTCAGTTAAAACATTTACTGCATGTTCTACTTTCATTAAAACTAATATGTTGAAATTTTGGTTGCGTTTGGAGTTAAGGAAGGGTTAGAATAAAATATTTTATTAACAGACATAAAAAAGTTTTGGTAACTTTGTATACTTTCCTTAATATAAACTGAGGGTTACCATGTGAAAGCTTACTAAATTTTCTACAAAAAAGATTCTGAAACAATTTTTGGTTAGGCCATGTTAATCGGAGAAATAAGTGCTTAAACTTTGAAGTAATTGATTTCGTTTATTCGAACGGTTCTTTTTGTTTGTTTTTATTCCTTGTTGTTTTTTCATTGGTTATAGTTGGATAGTGTATTTGACAATAAAACAGATTAATTAAAATAAGAAAAGCAATTCATTGTTAAAAATATATCAGGCTGTACCGTATGAAATGTCAGTTTTGGATTTGTCGATTTCCTTCAAATGTCTTGAATCTGTCGAGGCTCCTACTCCGAGTTCTTTGGCATATTCCCTAGTGTTTTTAATTCCTTATAGTAGTCAAATGTATTTGTCAATAAAACAGGATACGTATAATTAGAATCAATATTTTTTTTGTTAGAATTCGAAGATGCCATATGAATATCTAGATTACAGTACTGGTTTCGTTCTTTAGAATTGTTCTTGGTATTCCCTATTTTCATCTGTTACCCATAGTTTTTTATTGTTAGTAGATTTTTCTTATTGATTATAGAATATAAATCTATTTGGCTATAAAAAAGGGTACGTAAAATTAGTGACAATATTTCGGAGATTTCTGAGCGAAATACTTTTAGGATTTTCTACCACCACGAACGGCTTTTTTCCTCTATTTTTATCCACTAGATAGGCTTTATTTTGCATGTTATTCTATATAAGTTTTATTCAGCAGGGGATTCTGATGAAATGTCGTGTTTTTGCTGTGGATTTTAATTACGATGTATCTAAGATTGGGTAACATTAGCGAGTCTACATAGTTAAGAACCGACGACGGAGGTAGACTTCTTGCTATGATTTAGTCTACATATGTATATTAAGTCCTAAATAAATAAACTTCACAACGGTTAGATACTATGAGGGAATATGGCGGTTCAATGCCCGTAGAAACAAGGGGGCCGCAGGAAATTTACCTGCTAAGAGTTAATCTTCAAGAGCTGTAAATATACCCCAGGTATCTGCCGACACAAATACAAAGCCTAGGCGGAGAGCACCCCAAAAACTCAGATCCAAACATAGGTTATATACTAAATATTCATAAAGACTACTTAGTTGTAAACCGATTCATCAATTAGCAATCAATAGTTTTCAACAAAGGTTATATACTAAATATTGATAAAAAGTATTTAATTAGAAAAAAAACAACATTCCACAAGACTTGTTTTTGGTCCATTTGTGTCTACTCCATAGACTTAATTAGGTATATTATTCTATTGTAGTTGGGCAACTAAACTTTGTTTTATTTTGTTAAATAAAGTTTTTTTTCTTGACTTGTTATTCGTCAAGACTTTTATTTGTCCTTGTGTATTTACTAGATAGGCTTTATTCGGCATATTATTCTATATAGGCTATATTAGGCAGGGTATTCTACTCAATCTTGTGTACTTCTTCTTGATCCTTCTGTACATGGGCGTACATAAAAACAATTTCGGGGGGGGCTGAGACCATTTTCAGGGTATGGAATACTAAATATTTAGAGCTTGGAATAGTTTTAGGCAACTAAAACGCTATTACACGTAAAATAAAATATGTTTTATTAACTAAGTGATCTTATTTAATTTATTTTTAAGGGTTTTACGAGAAGTTTTTATCATCAATTCAAAATTTCGGGAGGGGCTGCAGCCCCCTCAGCCCCCCCCCCTCATATACGCCCATGCCTCTGTATCCTCTAGAAAGGCTTTATTAGGCATATTTTGTATTGATTTATAGAGCTTTGCTTTAGAATGAGAGCCGGATTGTGTAATTTCCGCTTCTGTGTATAAGTTAACTACTGTCGGTGTCCCTGACGCCTTAATATCACTTTTATTCGAGATGTTCGAGAGGATTTTGACAATTTTCACGAGAAGTATAAAAAAAATAAGTTTATTTCTTTTCTAAGCTTATCAAATGGCACTAGGGACATGAACGGAACCGCGCTAAGATGCTGCAGTTCCTGCGAGTCGGACTTTTTAGTTCATAAGCTAATAAGTACTCTTTTTATAGGCTTCTTGGGCTAGGAAAACGAATGGAACCATTTTCAAGGCGATAGCTTTAACCGTTTTCGAAAAAATTGGAAAAATAGTTTTTGAATACCGTTTTTGGTTTGGGTACTTAGAATTACGGGATTCAGTTGAAACATTATCTGCATGTTCTACTTTCATTAAAACTAATTTGTTGAAAGTGTTGTTACGTTTGGAGTTAAGGAAGGGTTAGAATAAAATATTTTATGAACAGACATGAAAAGTTTTGGGAACTTCGTATACTTTCATTAATATCTCGAACACGGTTGGGAAATCGTGGTAAGTGGATAGAACCTATTTGAAAGCTTACTAAATTCTCTACAAAAAAGATTCTAAAACTATTTTTGATTAGGTTATGACAATCGGAGAAATAAGTGCTTAAAACTTCAAATACGTCTGTTTTGTTCTTATGAACGGGTTTGTGTCGTTCTTATTGTAATTTTTGTCTCTTTCCCTTCGTTTTTTATTGCTTTTTATTTTTGTAATTTCTTATGTTGGGAAAATTTTGTGTGTAGAACAGGATATGAAAAATGAGACCAATTTTCTGTTGCTAGAAATAATGTAAATTTTGGGAACTTTCATTAATATCTCGAAAACGGTTGAAAATCTTGGTAAACGGAAGAATACCATTAGAAAGCTTATTAAATGCTCTACATGAAAGGTTCTAATAAAAGTTTTGATTAGGCGATGACAATCGGAGAAATAAGAGCTTAAAGCTTTAAAGTAATTGATTTCGCTTATTCGAACTGTTCTTTTTGTCTGTTTTTTATTCCTTGTTATTTTTTAATTGCTTATAGTTGGATAATGTATTCGAAAATAAAACAGGTAAGTAAAAGCAGGTAAGTAGAAGCAGGTGTTAAGTAAAATAACAAAAACAATTTATTCTTAGAAATATAGAGTTCCAAGATTCCAAGACCTTGTAACTAGCGGGACCGTTTCTAGTGTTGCCGACCCTTCCAGGTAAGATTGTAAATCCTACCTTTCAAGACTAGTGGTACCCAAATAATAACTGTCGGGGTTCGACTGCTACTTAATAAAACTACATTTTATCGCAAAAATGGTTTTATTGTGCCGACGTTTCGGCTTGAACTTCAAGACTTCATCAGGGCTGTAAATACAAGTAGGACATATTTAACACTAAGGAGAGGTAAATATACCTAACATATATATATATATATATATATATATACATATATATATATATATACATATAATATATACATATATATATATATATATATATATATATATAAATTTATATATATGCATATACACATACACATATACACGCACACATATGTACATATATATGCCCACATACATACACATATGGGGTATGTATTATTAAGTAGCAGTGACCGAACCCGGACAATCCCTACCTTGCATAATCAACGGTCAACGATCTCCTCTCAACAAAATAATAACTGCTTCTATTTTAATATTTCGAAATTAGACTAGAGATAAGAACGGAACCGCGCTAAGATGAGGCAGTTCCTGCGAGTCGGACTTTTTTAAGCTTATTTCTATTTTATTTTCCGAGTATTTATTTTTTCTATAATGTCTGTAACAATTGGATAAGTGCTATAAATATCTCTGGATGAAATCGAAAACAATTTAATAAAAGTGCAAAATGTTCATTATTTTGAAATTACATAGCTATTTAAAAGAGACTTTCAATAAAATAAGGTTTTGATAGAATGAGTAATATCTCAAAATAAAGTAAAGCACTAATAACAATAAATCTAAACTATAATTCTTAATAAATGGAACTAAAATTTGTTAAAGTTCAGTGAGTCTGAAGAGCAAATAACTTATTTTCTACATTCAATAAAGTCTGTTTAATTAAATGCAAACAAACCATTCCAGAGATAAATAATCAACTCACTTGCATTCAAATAACTTCCAAGACAATTAAAATATAAATAATACATAATTCGTAATAATTAATTATTTGAAATGAATTCCGAGCTGGCCTGTAAAATATTCAGTTCTGTCTTTTCAAAGATATCAGTATGGTAATTTTAAAAACTAATTATTATTGTGTTCCCAAAATGCCTTTACGGATGGGACGCGTTGTAAGATTTCCTACATCAATGGTGGATTGGTAAACTAAACATCAAGATTTTTTGACTTTCAGTTACAGAGAATATCAATCATTATTATTTGTTTATAAATATAAACCGTGTGACCTAAACTCACCTGTCCATCCCCTTATATGTACCGGCTGTTTTTTTTAAACCTGATTGTGTCGTTACAGATGAAATGAATTTCCACATTGGACCGGACGTGGGCTAGTCAAATCTAAAACGGAGTTCTAAATCAACTGTCAACCCCCTGAAAAGTGGCCGTTTTTTTTATTTATTTATTTTTTCCACGTGTTCATAAGGTCTTTATAGAGAAATTAGAGTTGTTCTCAGAAATGGCCCAAAATCAATTTCTCTTTTTTACCCGAAGTGGGTATTCAAACCTGAAATGAATTTCTTTTTTTTTTTAAATGAAATATGCCTTTGTTTTTATCAGATTCGGATTCCTTTTTGTTCTTTTTATTGTTATCATACCGCGTGGAAATGATCCAGAGCAGAAAATGGAGTTTGATTTAAGAGACAATATATTTTATATCCGTGCCCAGTGAAAGGGAAGCATGCAGGCCGGATATAGGTACAGCGGGAACATCGAAGAGGTTGACCAAGAAAGTCACAGGCTCCAAGTAATGCAGGTGTAAAGTGAAGAACCTGATTTTGAGAGATACGGTGCAAATTAGGATATGGAAAGTGTTTGAGGTAGTTCTTTGGCAATATCGTTGACAGGATTGGTTACTTCACTTACGTTAAGTGTTTTTTTTTTTTGGGGGGGGGGGGGCAGAGTGAATATTGCCAAATAGTAACTAATTATGCAGAGCTCGTTGTTCATCGGTTGACAAGTAAACAAAGTATGATGTTTCTTGACATTGGGGTGCTCCGGACCTTCCCGGAGAGGTCCGGTGGCCATGAGTGTTAAGGCATGAGCACTCCGTGCCAAAGGTCTTGGGTTCGATTCCCACTATGGGGGGGTGGCTTTTCTTTAGAAGAAAGAAAAGGCATCAGCCGTATCCTGGCTAGAAAAGGGTGGTAACCTATAGATAACCCGTCCCAAAATTCTTAGTTAATAATAACGGACGTTAAAATTTAAAAATAATTATGAAGAGCCTTTTTATGTTTATTCTCTGGATCAAGTTGTGATTCCTTCACAATCGTTACCATAGTAAGCGATCCATGGATACTGCAACGCTATATGCGTTAAGGAAGTCATTAGAAACATTTATTTATTCACTCTTCCTTTAATAGTTTTAGTTCGTTCGCGCTATCAGCACATTCCGAAGGAATCTAGCTCACAATTCCAAGGTTAACTTAAACTCAATCTTTACATATACTTGAAACTAAATCACTCAGAATATAAATAAATTATGATCGGTAAATATGTAAACAATTTAAGTAGATAATGCTTTATATTTCCTAGCATTTTAAGTAGTCTGTTTCTTCATAGATTCCTCTCCTCTAACAGCAATACATTGAAGTCATGCGGGCATTGCTAACGCCGCCTCTCAGCTCTGAAGGAATATACTCCTAGCTTTTAAAGTTGCACTCATGAAAGAATTTATGCACACATACGTATATATATATATATATATATATATATATATATATATATATATATATATATATTGTATAAATATTTGTTAGTTTTAGTTTTTTCGTCACGAAGAAAAATTAGTCCCTCATGCCAAATTACAAATTCACCCACTCCGACCGTAATTGTTGTTATATTGCTTGAAGAAATAAACTATATCGCTCCATTAGTAGTGGAGCTTACTCCGTACTAATAAATTATTTAAAAAGAAAGATTGATTGGGACATCACGAAAATAAACATAATATTGCTTTTATTTCTTTGATGTTTTTTCACTCTACAATTCCGATACACTGAGAGATTTTTCAAATTGAGAGATAATCTCAGATTTGAGTATACCGTTGGAAAGCTGATTAAATTTTATTTTTGTGAAAATCGGCATGTGAACATTGCATGTGCATTAGTCTTAAATCAAATTTAAAGCTGATTTTAAAACTGTGATAAAACGTTCAAAACAAATGTGTACAAGAAGAGAAATTCGGTTTGTACGGCATATTTCTGGAACGGAGTGAGATAGAAATGTGTAATTGGTGGTGTTGAACAACATCTTTTGTTTAGTTCCACCCACTGGAGTATTGCCATTAATTAACTCGCAATACACCTCTGAGAGAAAGAGAGTGAGAGAGAGAGAGAGAGAGAGAGAGAGAGAGAGAGAGAGAGAGAGAGACTTCTAAAAAAAAAAATATTTTAGTTTTTAATTTTATAGATTCTCGTCAATTTTGCTCCGTTTATGGATTGTATAAAAGGAGCAAAATTGAATTTTGAGCTTTTATAATATACACTTTCTATAGTATAACTTATTAATTAAATGTTTTAGTTCTTTAAATAAATTTAAATTTAATAAATGTTTTATTTTCCTTGCGTCTTACAAGCAATAGCGAGCAAATCGCCCAGTTCAAGACTTTTTAAAAATAATTGATTTGGTTAAGTTACCTGAATAAAGTGCTGTATACTCTCTAGAAGCATTCCGTACATATCTAGAAGTAGGTTGGTAGTGGCTCCTGTAAATCCAAAGCCGGGGCTAGTGGTAATTGAGATGCAAACCATGAGACCCTCCGGGGAACAGTCCCTCCTCTAATGTGATTGGCTCTCTTTCCAGCCAATAGCGATCTCCCGTTACTCGCAGGACAATTTCCATTTACGAATGAGAAATCCACCTAATTGAGTCCGGCTCCCAAGGGACTGTTTGCTTGGATTTGATTGCAGTCGGCGGGGGTTGTTTATCGTCCACCCGCCAGATCCCAAGAGGTATCCGAAGGGGTTTCGTCAAAACTCATTTAATGAACTTCCGTTGATGTCATTTTCGTTCTGTTACTAGCTGCAGGAAACTCCCAAGAGATATTAGTGTGCCTAAGCTGCTTACACTGTAGTCATCTAGCCACAAAAATAGCACAATCTGTGAGTGAGTCAATGACAGAGGTTATCGTTCGGTGTAATGTACAGTCGAGTAATACATTTAAATCCTAGGTGAGGTACATATTTTAACCCTGGGATAACCAAGGTGTTCCCAGAGGGGGACTCAACATCAATTTTGACGCATTTGCTCCATTAGGTCAATTAACTGGCCATGCTATAATAAAAAACTTGGCGGTATTTTCTTGTCATTGCTCGTTGTTTCGCTACAGATATCAGGCTGACTAAGCACTAAAATCATCCATTTATAAAAATAACTTCAAAACAATGGAATCGCTTTCACAATAAAATTGAAATTTTCACGATAAATTAAATCTAATAGATAAAAAAAAATCAAAATATTAAAAGATGAAATTCTTATGCTTGTTTCGCATAAGAAAATCGAGTTTTCATATATAACACCAAGATTTCTATAATGTATTACATCATGATTTGTATAATATATTAGTATACACAACATGTTAAAGTATTTGAACAGATATTGTAATATCACTATATGATACATTACTATAGAGTAAATAAAAATCAGAACTCTTAACAAATAAGTGAAATAATGGAATACAACTACTGAAAATTGCTTTTCTCACGAGCAACTACTCGGCTCCTTGTAGGCTGTCCTTATATGAGATCAATTATCATTTGTCATCTAAAATGTCCATCAGTCTTTAATGTTACCTCACTTTTCTCATTTATTTTTTGTCAATCTCCTATTATTAGGAATTGCTAAATGGGTATTACTTATTCTAAGACAGCCTGCAATATAATTCAAGATGTATTTGGACAAAGGGGGATCTAGAGATGCGGGCTCTTTTGATCTCAAATCCTCACTGATCTTTCACTTCTCTGGACTATTTCTTCGGGAGGTATTTACGGTTAAAGCTTAATCCCTTAATTAAATCCCCAAAATATTTAATAATTATAATGGACTGATTAGGAAACTGATATGTATATCAGTTTCCCTTCATTTTCCCCCACTTTAATTGTCAACATCATTGTAAATAATTAAATTGTCTAAGTTGTAAATATGAATAATGCTCTTCAATTTTTATTAGTTTATGTCTTTAATTTGCCCATCTAGCTTTAATTAATGTTTGTTTAGCTTAACATTCTAAATTGTTTCTTAGAAGACTTACCTCAGTGTGCTTATCGTCCACGAAACGAAGCACTTAAAATAAATACATTGTATAAGTTAAAACTATAAATATGAATTGTATTCATCAGTAAAACTATATCAGAGTTCTATCTCTATCACTATGTATGTAAAATTATATTTACCCTCTATCTATGTAAAACCATGAAAAATGATCTATCATTTTTCCGCCAAAGCTGCAAAGCGATAATAAAAAAAAAGGATAAATCTTGCTCTATTGAAACCTCTTCCCTAGGTCATCCAGAAGGTTATTCTTCTCCGCCTAAGAGCTCCACCGAAGTATTGCATATCATACAGATCCTTAACATTGACCAATGGCAGAAAAAAAAGTCCGACCCGCAGGAACTGCTTCATCTTAGCGCGGTTCCGTTCTTATCTCAAGTGCGATTAGTGAAGGAATATAGCAGCTATCGGTAGGTATTAGCACCATTCCCCCCCCTTAATATCTTCAAAACAGTTAAGAAATCGTGGGAAGTACGATTTAACCATTCAAAAGCTTACTAAATTCTCTAAAAAAAAGATTCTGAAGCAAATTTCGATGGGGCAATGTCAGTCGGAGAAGTAAGTGCTTAAAACTACGAAAGTGTTAGTTTTAGCACTTTCCTCCGAAGGAAAGTAGCTATTGAGGTTGGACTCATGACGGAATTTTCGAAAAATTTCTTCAAATCTTTATCGATCCTACCTAGTAGACACCGAAAATGACCCCCGTTAAAATTTATATATCTTATATATATATATATATATATATATATATGCATATATATATATATATATATATATATATATATATATATATATATATATATATATATATATGTGTGTCTGTTAACACGATAGCGGCCAGAGTTTTTGTTTTTTCGTCACGAAACTTGGTATATAGCATTCAATTAGCAAACGATTGAACGAGTTCGTTAACCACCAAAGTCGGTCCACCGGAAGGGGGGGGTTTACCCCGAACCCAAAACACTAATTTGACTATGTCAGCCGTAATATTTGTTATATTTCAACGAAACTTGGTATTCGTAGTGGTAATATAGAGAGAAAAGTGAGATATAAAAATGAACTAAATCGGTTCATTAGAAGGGGGGGTTTACTCTGGACCCACAATACCAATTCGCCACTGCCAGCCGTGATTTTTGGTATGTTTCGATGAAACTCGGTATTCGTAGTGGTAATCCACAGGTAAATAACTGTTGTAAAAATAAACTAAATCGGTTCATTAGGAGGGGGGGGTTTACTCCGGACCCACAATACCAATTCGCCACTACCAGCCGTGATTTTTGGTATATTTCGACGAAACTCGGTATTGGTAGTGGTAATCTACAGGTAAATATGTGTTGTAAAAATAAACTAAATCGGTTCATTAGAAGGGGGGGTTTACTCTTGACCCAAATTCTTAATATACTCATACCGGTCGTAATTTCTGCTGTATTGTAACGAAACGCGGTATACGTCGTGGGTAACTCATGAGAAAGAAGTGTTGTAAAAATGAGCTGAATCGGTCAATCGGAAAGCGGGGGTTTAATTTGTAATATATTTCAATAGAAAAGCCCGTCAGACGTAGGTTCACAAAGCCGCCGCAAGGAGCGCTTTCTACCACTAGAGTGACTGTATCCTGTTCCTGCGTTAGATCAAAATACGATAATATGAGGTTTTTTGTATTTATTACGTAGTGTAATAGGTACCATGTGTAAACATAACTCTGGAAGCAAATTATTAATTGATCAGTTACTCATTACAAAATTAAAAGAGAACTATTCATGTTTTTATTTTATTTATGTAGGATATTTTAAGCAAATTGTTCTGGAAAGCAATCTACACTACCCAAATTCTGAGGAAAGTGCTTAGTTATGCAGCTCCTGCGTGACGGACTTTTGTTATTTTAAACGGGTTTTTGTCACTGTTTACTTCACTTTTGTTTTTTAAGTTTATTTAATGGTGGAATGAGTATTTCATTAAAGCTGAGAAAATAAGAATCATATTGGTGATAGAGTTTTCCTAGAGTGAGCGTCGCGATGACGGGAGAGTCCCATCCGTTTAGAAAACTGTCAGTTTCCATATGTGGCTCTTTAAGCTTCCTTCTCTTTGAGATTTTATTTTATATTTTTAACGACAGATCAAAACCTACCGATAGCTGCTACTATTCCTTTACTAATCGCACTTCGGATAAGAACGGAACCGCGCTAAGATGATGCAGTTCCTGCGAGTCGGACTTTTTATTTTGTAGAGCATTTAGTAAGCTTTCTAATGGTATTCTTCCGTTTCCCAAGATTCTCAACCTTTTTCGAGATATTAAGGAAAGTATACAAAGTTCCCAAATCTTTTCATGTCTGTTCATAAAATATTTTATTCTAACCCTTCCTTAACTCCAAACGTAACATAACTTTCAACATATTAGTTTTAATGAATGTAGAACATGCAGATAATGTTTCAACTGAATCCCGTGATTCTAAGTACCCAAACCAAAAACAGTATTCAAAAATTATTGTTCCAATTTTCTCAAAAACGGTTAAAGCTATCGCCTTGAAAATGGTTTCATTCGTTTTCCTAGCCCAAGAAGCCTATAAAAAGAGTACTTACAAGCTTATGAACTCAAAAACGTAAGCGTTACGATTTTTTCTGCGCGAATTTCGCCCCAAACGCCATCTTCCAGTGGGCGGATTTTTCTGGTTAACGAACTTGACCTTTCAAATTGGACGACTGATTTTTGTACCGAATTTCATCAAAATCGGACCATCAGGGAAGCCAAAAATGAGCGAACAGACAAATATATATATATATATATATATATATATATATATATATATATATATATATATATATATATACATATATATATACAAATTTGAACCACCGTTATTTTCGGTCTCTAGGGGTTCTGAAACGCGAAATTTTATTGTCGGCACTTCCGGATTGTTTCATTGTATCAACCTTATAAGCGGGGTTTCTCCCTATGGGGGAGGGAGGAACCGCGCTAAAAATATAACCTTCGTGTATGAATTTAACTCGAATTCTTCATGAACCGATTTTGCTTATTTTCAGTACACGTTTTTATTATAACTTTCTGATAATTTATTAGTCCGAGAGCCACTAACCGCACGTTTCATGAAGTGTTTTATGCACCTTGATATTTTGCTATAATGTAACTCTTGGGTTGGTAAGAAGGTATATATGTGTTTCCTGGACATACCTTGGAACACCATGTACTGCGCATTGGGGGAAGGTGCAAAAAAATATTTTCCAAAAATAGATTTTTTTCAGAAGCCAACTATCATTAATGTAAAATTAAGACAATTTTACAATGAATAATAAATAAGGCAGACACTTTTAAGGGGTAAATGTTAAAAAAAAAAAAAAAAAAAACTATTTTTTTTTGGTCGAATTTAAGGCGTGTGTTAATTGTTTTTATTCTCATATTAAATGAGAGTTTTATTCACGCTGCCATTTAAACCGGGGCAGCTGTTCAAGATCATGTGAGCAAGAACCAATGAGAGCACAGGGAACATCCACAACCGCGCGGTGCTCTCATACACGCTTACGGTTAAACGCAGTGTATTGCAGTCTATCATAGGCAACATTTATTTTTATGTTTCCTGATAATTAAACCCCACAAAAGTGTCTGCCCTTTTGTAATTATTTTCAAATATATTTATTGAAGACGCTGTTTAAATCGCAGCGTGAATAAAGCACTTCTCTTATTATTAAACATAAAAACTTGGTACTTTGGTTTTTGTTTTGTTTTTTATTTACATTTTAACCCCCTTAAAAGTGTCTGCCTTATTTATTATTCATTGTAAAATTGCCTTAATTTGCAATTATTTTACATTAATGATAGTTGGCTTCTGAAAAAACACTGAATTTTGGGCAATATTGTTTTGCACCTGTCCCCTATGCGAGTACCTGGTGTTCCAAGTTTTGTCCAGGAAACACATACTTACCTTCTTATTAACGCAAGTGGTACATTATAGCAAAATTTCAAGGTGCATAAAACACTTTATGAAAAGTGCGTTACAAGCTGTCCGACTAAATTGTGTGTTTCATTGTAATATAACAAAAATTATAAACTTTTCAGGTATATTTATAATTTAGGAACTATTTAAACCCTGCTTGCTCCGGTCTGGTCAATTTTACTTGTTATCGAACTCATCAAATCGTTATGCTACATACCGATACGGTTTTTATGTGATTTTTGTTACACCTATGTCAAACGGAGAAAGCGGATCTTAACTTTTATCTTACTATACTGTTAGTTTCCTGTTGTGTGTCTCAGATCTTGCTTCGTTTTGAAATTTCATTTTATAATTTTACAGTTTACATTTTTTTCACGAATGAGTAACACAAAAATTAACCAACTGTTTCTAGTCTAAGATTTCCAAATGACCCCTGGGATTAGAACGTAAATGCGCTAAGATGACGGAGTTCCTGCTAGTTGAACTTTTTTAATAAGAAATTCAAAATTACAAAGAAGTCAGAAAATGAGCTACTTATTCAAGACAGCGTGGAATCTGGCTCTGGTCTAGAAGAACGTTTTTATTACAAATGAGGTGTAACACCCTGTCACCTATCAGGTTAACTTCCTGTTTTAGAGACGACAGGGTAGATTTTGTTTTTAGAAAAACCCACCACCCCTAGTATGAATCGAAACCACTTGTTTAAATAATGTAGTGCACACTGGTCCTTGTGAATTTATATGTATGCATTGATTATGAAATATTCCTAGTGTCTGCTTCAGAAGCTTGTTTTCTTCCTTTTTGGAAGAAATAAATTTATCCCTGAGGACGTGCAGAAAAAGTCTAAAAAAAAGCGCTAGTCGTCAAAAATCTGCTTCTTTCTTATGCTATTCCAGGGATTGTCACTCATTTAGATTCAGGAGATGAAGTCCAAGTCCTCTGGGAAAGACGTCAACAAGGGCCAGTGAAGCAATAACAGAAAGGGGACGCTAAGTGCACTCTGTCAGAGATATAAAAGTTCAACTTACTAGAGTCTAGACTGGACTCTACTCGAGAGGGATCATGTCTTACATTTCACGAAAATAAAACCTGAATTTTCTAAAAACCCTACCGCGGTTCCGAGACGGTGTAAGAAAGACGATATGTCGGTGAGAGGAGTAAGTCTAGCGTTCGATGACCTCTGTTATATTTTCATACATTTTAATGGCTTAAAGATCGTTAGAAAATTAGAAGTTAAAAGATTACGTTCTTTGGCGCAAAGTGCATTTCTAAACGTGTGAACGCAATAAAAATTGTATTTATGCTATTTATTGGATATCATGTTAGAGTGGTCCTGGTTGAACTCTCCCTGAATTCGAGTGAAAGAGGCCAGAGAGGGTGGTAGTTATTTTATGAAAGGTGCACATCGCATACATAGCGTAACACCAAAATAAAATTAAAAAAAAAAAAAAAAAAAAAAAAAAAAAAAAAAAAAAAAGTTATTTTATGAAGGACAAGAAACATTTTACCGAAATAAAACTGTACACTTTTAGGAAGCATCTTAAACAAGAAACTTTCGATACACAATAAAAGTCCTCCACTACTCTAACGAGAGAAGCATATTGTCGTGGAAATCATTTGATAGCTTAACAAGAAGAAAAACCATTCCTACACAACTTAAAAATCAGCAACTGAACATGTTTCTGAAGCCCATTTCCTACCTATTCTAAATCAGGAGTCAGTCCCAAGCTAGAAAGTGTTGTCCGCCTATTGATTACAGGCGGATGTTCTTTATTGTTTTTTAAAGAAGGAGAACTCACAAAATAATACGGTTGCTACCAATACAGCTATGTCCAAGGAGAATGCCACAATGGTGAGCTGCCTTTTCGATTCCTAAAATGGGTGACATTTTTTAATTTGGGCAATTCTTTATTATCATTCATGGCTTATATGTCCATTATCATCTGACATATATTTGTTTCCGACATATGTATGTTGGTTAAGGATTCCATTGGGGGTCAACCAATATTTCTTCGACTAACAGCAGGAAACTATTTATACCAAGTACTTCTTCTTGGAAGAATTCTCTTGCCTCCTTTGATATCGTTCCTCCACCATAAGCCTTTAACAATTTCTGTCTTTGTGCCAAATCGCCCTTGGAACCTCTCGGAGAAGAATCTTACAAAATTCTCATAAACGAATTATTTGACCAATCGATTCCATTTGCTAGCACACCATTACCTGTTTCCTACCTCAAAGTGTGATTAATAATGTAAGCTGGGGTCTTCCGTGGTCTAGTGGCTATCGCGCTGGATTCATAAGCGGGAGATGGTGGGTTCGATTCCCACCTCCGGCAGGAATTTTCTCATCTCAGGGCTCGCTGGGAAAATTCCTCGCCGCACCCTGGTTGTCGGCGCTAATGACCGAGATGTAGATGCGCCGTAAAAAAATAAAATAAAATAAAATAATAAAAAATAATATGCCATGTAAAAAAGTATTCAGAGTGTTAGTACCAATATTTGTCTGCTTATTGACGTAATAGCGAAAAGAGAGACGTTCCGTAAAAAAAATAAAAAAATAAAAAATAAAAATAATAATGTAAGCTAACTCACTGATAGTTTTAAATGCTATTAGCTGTTTTAAGGGTTTAAAATTGTAAAACTTCAGTAATCATTATTTTTTAGAGAAAACAATTTAATCGTTAATAATGATCCTTTGTAAATAATATTTTATAAAATCAGAAAAAAAAATGTTAAATGTCAAAACTCTAGTGGATAAACTTATCAATGCCAATAACAACGATTTTATTGCAATTTTTACACTTAGTTGTGTTTTCTTTAGAATTTATATCGAATGCATTCTGGATCCTCAATCTATGCGTAACAACACAGTTCTTTCACAACTCCCATGCTGAATAGAAAACAAAAATTAATCTCACGCTATCAAAATACAAAAAGAAGAATCCCATTTCTTCTACGTTATACCAAAATTTTTTTAATTCATGGAAAACAAGGCATCTTGAAGCACTCTTTATTTTTACAGACGGTTCCAAAAGTGATTCTGGAACAGGTGCTGCAGCTACAGCTGATAACATAACCTACCAAATAAAACTACATGACGACTCTAGTACATACACCTCCGATCTTACAGCCATACTTCGGAAGACAGTGCTAAACAGAAAATTAATTGCCTCAATGCAGTATTATAACTTGAATACTTTTAGCACTTTCCGAAGGAATGTAGATTTAGATTACTCGCATTAAAAAAAGTTTTAAAAAGTTTCTTCAACTTTTCATCAATCCAACCAATAATACATATATTATTATTAGGTTATAGAAATCTTTTGCCCGACATGTTTCGGGCTTTGCTTTGTTAGGAAGTCCTCTCGTCATGTTCTCTGGTTTGATTCAGACAAAATTCTATGTGGTTTCACTTTCTTCTAAAAGCAAAGATATAGTCCTTTCCTCAAAATTCAAGAAAAGATACTCCTGGATGTCCTCCAAATGAGGATTGTCTAGTAATGATTGGTCCACAGCAATCAAACTGAATTGCAAATCTATTCCAGTACGAACTCTCCCTGGTAGGAGCTCAGGATTGCGTTGTAGTGGCTGAAACCCTTCCGTACATACCGGGTGCTTGCCGGAAGACTGAGTTCGTGAGGATTAACAGGCACTATAAAGTTCGTACTTTCATAGCCGACATGTTCAGAACGAATTCGGGTTTAGAAGTGTTTGAAGAGGTACACCGTGTCGCCTAACAAGGGGCGCCATAGTCATAATTAACCTGAAAGCTTCTTCAGGAACTATATTAGACCCGACAATCCGGCTTGAAATAGACGTGGACCAGCCTAAGGCAGGCAATATGGAAGATTATAAAATGCATGACGATTGCATTCCATATTTTAAAGTTAAATATAAGGTTCAAAAGTGGGAAGTTATAGGATTTATGCTTGGAGCTCATGGCACCATAACGAAGGTTATCCAGAAATTTGCCGAGAAATTCTAAATCAAAAAATAAGACTTATTACATAAAAGTCCGACTCGCAGGAACTGCAGCATCTTAGCGCGGTTCCGTTCCCTAGTGCCATTTGATAAGCTTAGAAAAAAAATAAACTTGTTTTTTTTTATATATCTTGTGAAAATTGTCAAAATCCTCTTGAACATCTCGAATAAAAGTGATATTAAGGCGTCAGGGACACCGACAGTAGCTAACTTTTACACAGTGCGGAAATTACAGAATCTGGCTCTCATTCTAAAGCAAAGCTCTATAAATCAATACAAAATATGCCTAATAAAGCCTTTCTAGAGGATACAGAAGCATGGGCTTATATGAGGGGGGGGGCTGAGGGGACTGCAGCCCCTCCCGAAATTTTGAATTGATGATAAAAACTTCTCGTAAAACGCTTAAAAATAAATTAAATAAGATCACTTAGTTCATAAAACATATTTTATTTTACGTGTAATAGCGTTTTAGTTGCCTAAATTCCAAGCTCTAAATATTTAGTATTCCATACCCTGGAAATGGTCTCAGCCCCCCCCCGAAATTGTTTTTATATACGCCCATGTACAGAAGGATCAAGAAGAAGTACACAAGATTGAGTAGAATACCCAGCCTAATATAGCCTATATAGAATAATATGTTGAATAAAACCTATCTAGTAAATACACAAGGACAAATAAAAGTCTTGACGAATAACAAATCAAGAAAAAAAAACTTTATTTAACAAAATAAAACAAAGTTTAGTTGCCCAACTACAATAGAATAATATACCTAATTAAGTCTATGGAGTAGACACAAATGGACCAAAAACAAGTCTTGTGGAATATTGTTTTTTTTTCTAATTAAATACTTTTTATCAATATTTAGTATATAACCTTTGTTGAAAACTATTGATTGCTAATTGATGAATCGGTTTACAACTAAGTAGTCTTTATCAATATTTAGTATATAACCTTATGTTTGGATCTGAGTTTTTGGGGTGTTCTCCGCCTAGGCTTTGTATTTGTGTCGGCAGATACCTGGGGTATATTTACAGCTCTTGAGGATTAACTCTTAGCAGGTAAATTTCCTGCGGCCCCCTGGTTTCTACGGGCATTGAACTTTAGGAGGATTGGATTTAGGACTTAATATACGTATGTAGACTAAATCATAGCAAGAAGTAATCCTCCGTCGTCGGTTCTTAACTATGTAGACTCGCTAATGTTATCCAATCTTAGATACATCGTATTTAAAATCCACAGCAAAAACACGACATTTCATCAGAATCCCCTGCTGAATAAAACTTATATAGAATAATATGCAAAATAAAGCCTATCTAGTGGATAAAAATAGAGGAAAAAAGCCGTTCGTGGTGGTAGAAAATCTTAAAAGTATTTCGCTCAGAAATCTCCGAAATATTGTCACTAATTATACGTATCCTGTTTTATAGCCAAATAGATTAATGTTCTATAATCAATAAGAAAAACCTACTAAAAATAAAAAACTATGGGTAACAGATGAAAATAGGGAATA
Organism: Gonocerus acuteangulatus; assembly: GCA_946811695.1. NCBI lineage: Eukaryota > Metazoa > Arthropoda > Insecta > Hemiptera > Coreidae > Gonocerus > Gonocerus acuteangulatus. The sequence goes on along the minus strand of OX328123.1, from coordinate 106,260,341 downwards.
CCAAGAATAATTCTAAAGAACGAAATCAACACCAGTACTGTCACATCTAGATATTCATACGGCATCTTCGAATTCTAACAAACAAAATATTGATTCTAATTATACGTATCCTGTTTCATTGACAAATACATTTGACTACTATAAGCAATTAAAAACACTAGGGAATATGCCAAAGAACTCGGAGTAGGAGCCTCGACAGTTTCAAGACATTTGAAGGAAATCGACAAATCCAAAACTGACATTTCATACGGTATTTCTCCGATTGACATCGCCTAATCAAAACTTTCATTAGAACTTTTTTTGTAGAGCATTTAGTAAGCTTTCTAATGGTATTCTTCCGTTTCCCAAATTCTCAACCTTTTTCGAGATATTAAGGAAAGTATACAAAGTTACCAAAACTTTTTTATGCCTGTTAATAAAATATTTTATTCTAACCCTTCCTTAACTCCAAACGCAACCAAAATTTCAACATATTAGTTTTAATGAAAGTAGAACATGCAGTAAATGTTTCAACTGAATCCCTTGATTCTAAGTACCCAAACCAAAAACGGCATTCAAAAATTATTTTTTCAGTTTTCTCGAAAACGGTTAAAGCTATCGCCTTGAAAATGGTTCCATTCGTTTTCCTAGCCCAAGAAGCCTATAAAAAGAGTACTTAAAAGCTTATGAACTCAAAAACGTAAGCGTTACGATTTTTTTGCGCGAATTTCGCCCCAAACGCCATCTTCCAGTGGGCGGATTTTGCTGGTTAACGAACTTGACCTTTCAAATTGGACGACAGATTTTTGCACCAAATTTCATCAAAATCGGACCATCAGGGAAGCCAGAAATGAACGAACAGACAAATATATATATATATATATATATATATATATATATATATATATATAAATAAATATATACATATATATATATATACAAATTTGAACCACCGTTATTTTCGGTCTCTAGGGGTTCTGAAACGCGAAATTTTCTTGTCGGCACTTCCGGATTGTTTCATTGTATCAACCTTATAAGCGGGGTTCCTCCCTATGGGGGTGGGAGGAACCGCGCTAATAAAAAGCAATAAAAAACCAAGGGAAAGAGACGAAAATTACAAAAAGAACGACAAAAACCCGTTCATAAGAACAAAACAGACGTATTTGAAGTTTTAAGCATTTATTTCTCCGATTGACATAACCTAATCAAAAATAGTTTTAGAATCATTTTTGTAGAGAATTTAGTAAGCTTTCAAATAGTTTCAATCCACTTACCACGATTTCCCAACCGTGTTCGAGATATTAATGAAAGTATACGAAGTTTCCAAAACTTTTCATATCTGTTCATAAAATATTTTATTCTAACCCTTCCTTAACTCCAAACGTAACATAACTTTCAACATATTAGTTTTAATGAAAGTAGAACATGCAGATAATGTTTCAACTTAATCCCGTTATTCTAAGTACCCAAACCAAAAACGGTATTCAAAAACTATTTTTCCAATTTTCTCGACAACGGTTAAAGCTATCGCCTTGAAAATGGTTTCATTCGTTTTTCTAGCCCAAGAGTACTTACAAGCTTATGAACTCAAAAACGTAAGCGTTAAGATTTTTTCTGCGCGAATTTCGCCCCAAACGCCATCTTCCAGTGGGCGGATTTTGCTGGTTAACGAACTTGACCTTTCAAATTGGACGACAGATTTTTGTACCAAATTTCATCAAAATCGGACCATTCGTCTTCTATTTAGAGAGCGAACAGACAAATATATATATATATATATACAAATTTGAACCACCGTTATTTTCGGTTTCTAGGGGTTCTGAAACGCAAAATTTTCTAGTCGGCACTTCCGGATTGTTTCATTGTATCAACCTTATAAGCGGGGTTCCTCCCTATGGGGGAGGGAGGAACCGCGCTAAAAGCAGATCAATCCTGAAGGGCGCAATTAACACTGTGAATTACCAAGAAATTCTAAATAAAAAAATAAGACTTATTACATAAAAGCAGATCAATCCTGAAGGGCGCAATTAACATTGTGAATTACCAAGAAAACGACATAAGTAATTTGCAGAAAATCGCAGAACAAGAAAGAAAACAAGTTTTTATTTTTGTACTTTCTAATTTACATTCTTAGTGGTAGTAAATTGTCATTTCAAATTGTTTCAAGAAACCAATTACTAAAATTTAATCTCTTGGCGCTGATTTAGTTTTCCTGTACGACTTCGGCAACGGTAATTCTTTAGAAGCGGTACAAGAGTTTGCGCGCCGATTCCCAAATAGAAGACTAATCGACAAATGTTTTTGTCGACGTTGTTTAATAGACTATGAGAGATTGGGACATTCCTGAGACCTAGCATCAGCTGCCTTAGGAATATTGGCAGGAAATGTGACAAACTTTGAAGAGTGATAATTGCTAACCCGTGCTAAATTTATTACCTCAAAATTACGGCAAGAGATAGAATTTTATTAGAATTTTATTTGTTTCTTGAAACAATTAACGATTACAATTTATTTTTTAAACATGTAAATAAATAAATTAAAAAATTAAACCTTGTTTTGTTTTACATTTTTCTCGTGAACGAAGCAAAAACGATTCTCTAAAAGGAGCCATATTGAACACCCTTCTCTACTTCCTCTCTGGTCTTATCTACTAACCGCTATCTGTCCACAGTATTCTTCAAGCAATGGTAAATTTCTTGCCTCACTACTTTTCCAAAGGACGATTGGTTCTGAATTTCACGAAACAAGGGATAATCTCGAACAAAGATGTCCCTGAAATCTAATTGGAAGGACTTCCAGTCTCTTAGTGCAAAAAGGACCAAGGTGTTTGGTACACAGGATCCCACGAAGATATTGGACTTACTTAGACACTTCACATTGACATCAAAGTACTTTGAGGAACACTTCGCAGTCTCTCCATACTAAGCATTACAAAATAATGATCCTCCCACGCTCAATGCAGTATACATAGATCCCCGGTAAAAACATTAGACTTCTTCATTATATTTATTGCCTTTCTGGGAAATGACCTAGCTTCACAAAGCTTTTTTTTTCTTTTTTTTTTTATTTATTTTTTTAATGTGTCGTCAACCACCAATAGGTCATTAAACACAGGATTATAGATGGGTATTTGTTTAATTGATTCTATTGGCGTTGCGCGAAATTAACCAGAAAGAGTGGGGGGAATGGGATTATAATTTTTTTTTTAATTATTAATTTATTTATTAATTTAATGATGTATTATTATTTTACATTCTGTAAAATAATAATACATTTTGTAATGTGCTCACATAAACATAAGAAAAAAAAAATAAAATCACGTGCGTCCGCACCAGCTGCCCCCGTGTCTCCTCGAGTAAGCGAGATGACTAGGGGCAGCCGTACTCCAATCCTCAACCAGCAGCGGTACGAGTACTGGAGCTGGAAAAGGGGACGAGAGAACTGCAGACACTCTAGGGGCTTGTGGGGAGAAGATAACCACCGTTATCACTCCCTTGTGTTGCTTAAAGCAGATCGCGGGGCCACATCCTGTTCAACCGTCGTGGTGGGGAATAGGGATGGTTGGGAGTGGACAGTGACTGGACAGCAGGATTAGGGTTTAGGGATAATATTATAAATTTAATGGAAGGTTATTATTTCGAGTGATTTTAATTTTAAGTTTAATGTTTTCTTATTTATGATATTTTTTATATCATTTAATTATTTAGTTTATGATATTTGTTATGGAGTCACAAATTTGTTTTTAAGTTATACTTTTAGATATTATTTATTAATTCACTTGACGTTAAAAATTCGAATAGCTCACCACTTTTCAGAGTGGAAAAGCATTTATTCATAACTTTTTTATGGACAGTCAAATATTCGGCAGATTCGACCTTTTGATAGTTGAATACTTTCCCTTTAATAGAGTGAAGTCAGATTGAAGAATTTGCCGTAAATAAGTCCAGCAGAAATTAGTAAAGATTGACAATGAAAGATGCATTTTTTCACATTCGTTACTCTGCATTTGTATCGACGATATGTTCATGTATGTAGATTGGTTTTTGGAGTTGAACAGTTGAAAAAAATCTTGCTCCATATAATTTGGCCTAATCGTCAAAAATTTATTTCTAAATTTTTCATATAATTCGCAGTATAGAAAAACACGCAGGATATTTTCTTCCAATTTACAATGTTTGCAGTTTAACTTTGGGTTTATATTGTAAGAGTGGTTTTTAAATGTGAATCGCATATAATATTTTCCGGAAGTTCTAATTTGGGCTATTATTTTTACTATCGGGAATGGCAAATTCATATTCTGGTAATTTTGTGGAGACTTTGTTAAAACTGTAATGTGTGTGTATATAGGGCTGAATGTAGAGTTTCTATTGTCTTGAAGGTTTTTGTTTGTTAAATTAGATTTGTAAGCACCAATTATGAGGTTGCTATTTATGTAAAATTCTAACGGATTTTGATTAAACCAGTTGTTTTCCTCATTTATGCTATAAAATATATTCTTAATTTGAATATTCTTCTTCCTCTTTGACCCAATTATATTTCTTCTTATTTGACGGACTTTGATCCAATATGACTAGCTTGTTGTAGCATATCCGAGTGAGGCGAGAATTGTTCATAAGTAGTATTTTGCTAAGCCAGTTAATCGTAGCTTTCAGTATTTGCAGACTAATATAGTCACTTCCGGTCTCCAGCCTCACCATGTGATTTGGAGTTGAGCGAACCAAGCCTAGAAGCCGTTTGTAGAATGTTACATTGGAAAATGTTACATTTGTATATTTGGAAACCATTGAAGTAAAACTACTCTTGATCATCTGTGATGTGGCTTCAATTATTCTCATAAGTTATGCCCATCAGCAATTATGATCAAACAATAGTATCGCCCTCCGTTCCATGCAAGAAGAATGGTCATTCACTGAAATCTGTATTCACAATTGAAATGAATCTATCGAAATGAACAAAAATGCATATTAATGGAAAGCGACTGTCTGGGGGGGGGGTGTCGTGGGGTAGGGCCAATGGAGGGGGTATACTTGTTTTCCAAGGGGTGGGGGTCGGTCCTGTCTGGGCAGGCGCGAATCTAGTATATGACCGAGAGTTACTCGAGCTCTGAATCAGTCTATCTGGCGGCAGAGCTAGTTGGACACGGAGAACAAGCAGAAGACCAACAACAACAGGATCAATCCTTCAAGACAGAAGAGACGAAAGGTAAGGTCGCCGACCCTCCAAATCCTGCGAGGTCCCATCCCGCCAGAATCAATATCAGCTGATAGGACTGCCTCAACTCCCGCCAAGTTGAGGTCAACCACGTGCCAGTTCAACAGTCAAGGTCTCACATGGAGTCCTTTCACCGCCTGTACAATTACATTCATACCGTCGTTTTAGATATGAAATATATCATCATTGTTCTACGGTATATTTGGAATTAAAAACTTTTCACCTTTATTCATTTTCATTATCACTCAATGACAAATCATTCCAACATACTCAGAAGGAATTGTCAACATTGGAGTGTGTCATATTAGTTTTCGTCTCTTTATCGTGTTCATAGATAAGATAGAAAAATATATAAAAGTGTAAATTCAATAATTCCCTTATTATTGACATTCCCTTTAATAAGACATCTTAATATTCACTAACAACAGAAGTAAATGCTGACAGCTGGGCTGTTGTTATTTAATGATACAACGTAACGTCCATTAACAGATATTTTGTACTCTCTCTCTCTCTTTCTCTCTATGTATGTGTGTGTTTTTGTGTATTTTTATATACCATTATATTGATTTACTAGTAACTAGTTGTTTTTGTTTTCATAAGTAAAAATTTAGCATCACAAAATAATGATAATATGTTTGCTATTCTTTCAAAAGAATATTTCAGAAATTCTTTCATCATAAAATTGTTCTAAATTGTTTTCATTGTGGCCTTTATATTTCGTTGTTGTAATTAGTTTGTTTTTGGACTAAATAATATGAATACTGGACTATTATTATTCTAGCACATTCTTCAATTTCTAGCACATTATTGTTTCTTGTAAATGATAATTTTTAAACTATTCGGACTGTCTTTTATTACATTTCGCATCATTCATTATTATGTTCTACAACTTTAAACCATTTTTTACTACTTAATTTCTTATTTACCAATAAGCAACAGTCAGGGTTTTTCTTTTCTTAAACTACAATAATTAAAAAGGCTTAACAATATTCAAGAATTGTTTTATGTTTGTGACATGTGTTTTAGAGGCTCCCCGACTCTTGCAAAAACCTTTTTTTTTATTTCTGTTTAACAATGAGTGAATGAATTTTTGTATATAACCTCATTATAACAATTATTATAGATACCTCAAGGATCCTGTAAAATATAAAGATCCATACTAAAGAAACTGTTACATATATTCATTTAATTTAGATACCTTATTCTAAGAATTTTAATCAGCTTAATATTTGTTAGTTACGTTTTTATTATTGTTATAAAGAAAGGTATGCAACTCTATTCTTTTAATTAATATATTTTTATTATGTCGTTAGAAGTATATTTAATGATTCGAAGAAAATTATTATTTATGACTAGCATAAAGCACTTGTTTGATTGTCTATAATATATTTTAAATGGACCTACAAATCTTAAAAAGGCTTCATGATTTTCACAGAAATTTGGAATGTCTAATAACTATACTCGAAATAATAACTATTCTAAGCAGACAGGCTGATAAATACCTGAGCATGTAACCAATTTGTCTGTCTATTGGTTGTCAGTGTAATGCCTAGAGTGCTTTAATAAAATCAATAATTAGTTTTTAATAAACGTAGATTTAATAGCTTGCTAATCATTAGAAAACTTGTATAAAACAGAAGGATCTATTCACTATTTCCTCAGTATTCAGTATTCTTATTCTCTTCATTTTTACAACTTGGTCAATGATTTAAACAATCATCCTGCAAAAATATAAATGTAAACTAATTTCCTAAAATAAGAGACTCCAGAAACTTGCACCGAACTGAAAGGAGGTTTAATAAGTCAGGAACTAGTTAGGATTCAGCTAAGATCGACAAAGAGATTTTAGTAAAAATGTATATTAACACCAAAGTTAGCAGTTAAGTGACCACGGTGTAAATGTGATATATTCCACTTGGTCACTTAACTGCTAGCTTTGGCCTTCATTCATCCTCTTCCCGTTCATTGCTGAAGAAGAATATCAAAGAACATCCTAAAAGGTTCTAAATAAAGATTTTTACGGACATCATCAGAACCTATGTACAATCCACCCAATAACCTACCACCGACGGCCGGCATCCCTTATCAAGCCAACTAAACATCGTCAGATTTGACGTAAAATCCACCCAATAACCTACCACCGACGGCCGGCATCCCTTATCAAGCCAACTAGATATCGTCAGATCCTATGTACAATCCACCCAATAACCTACCACCGACGGCCGGCATCCCTTATCAAGCCAACTAGACATCGTCAGATTTGACGTAAAATCCACCCAATAACCTACCACCGACGGCCGGCATCCCTTATCAAACCAAGTAGACATCGTCAGATCCTATGTACAATCCACCCAATAACCTACCACCGACGGCCGGCATCCCTTATCAAGCCAACTAGACATCGTCAGATTTGACGTACAATCCACCCAATAACCTACCACCGACGGCCGGCATCCCTTATCAAGCCAAGTAGATATCGTCAGATCCTACAAACAATCCACCCAATAACCTACCACCGACGGCCGGCATCCCTTATCAAGCCAAGTAGATATCGTCAGATCCTACATACAATCCACCCAATAACCTACCACCGACGGCCGGCATCCCTTATCAAGCCAAGTAGACATCGTCAGAACCTATGTACAATCCACCCAATAACCTACCACCGACGGCCGGCATCCCTTATCAAGCCAACTAGACATCGTCAGATTTGACGTACAATCCACCCAATAACCTACCACCGACGGCCGGCATCCCTTATCAAGCCAAGTAGATATCGTCAGATCCTACAAACAATCCACCCAATAACCTACCACCGACGGCCGGCATCCCTTATCAAGCCAAGTAGACATCGTGAGATTTGACGTACAATCCACCCAATAACCCACCACCGACGGCCGGCATCCCTTGGCCGGCTAAGATCAACATAGAGATTTTAGTAAAAATGTATATTAACACCAAAGTTAGCAGTTGACCACGGTGTAAATGTGATATATTCCACTTGGTCACTTAACTGCTCGCTTTGGCCTTCATTCATCCTCTTCCCGTTCATTGCTGAAGAAGAATATCAAAGAGGTTCTAAATACAGATTTTTACGGAAATCTGATATCTGTTCTTAGCCGAACCCCAACCGTTCCCTGACTCCTTGTCGGCTAACTATCTACACCTCCTTATGAAGGGAGGTTTGTTACACATCGCCGGGGTAGTTGTCATACCCCGAAGAAGGCCTTCAGAAATACTGTCGCAGGCTGGTGCGTCAAGTACATTTTCCATGGACTCTTTCCCAATAACTTCTTTCATTTTTCATGTCGTTTTAATTTCTATTTAATGTCCTATCATCAATAAGGTAAATAATACAAAGTAAAAAATCGACTTCATTCTTATATTCCAAAATACATTCAGAGGAATACCTCTATTTTCAGAGCTCGGAAGACACAATTATCCAAAATCACATACATGTTTGGAAATATTTATAGTAGTTGTTTTGGTATTTTAATGATTAAGGAATTCCTCTGAAAGTACTTTATCTATCTATCTATTTATTTATTATTTATATATATATATTTATTATTTATATATATATATTTATTATTTATATATATATATATATATATATATATATATATTTATATATATATATATATTTATATATATATATATATATATATATATATATATTTATATACATATATATATATATATATATATATATATACATATAAATATATGTATATATATGTATATATATATATATATATATATATATATATATATATGTATATACATATATGTACATAAAGATTTATAAATTTGATAAAAAAAATGTTTTTATAAATACGATTTGAACTCATTTTTATAATATTCTATATGAGTGAATGAATATATATATATATATATATATATATATATATATATATATATATATATATGATGCTCATATAAAATTCTTCAAAAGTACTTAAACCAATAAAACCTTCGAGGCTTATGATCATTTCTATACATTACTAAAAAAGAAGAGTCAGCGCCAAGCTATGTTGATAAAAAAAAAAAAATGTAAATATTATTTCTATTTTGGTTTTCCATTTCTTACCTGTTTTTCAAAAATATTGAAATTTTAATGATATTGTCATAGTTTTACTCATCTTGCCATCGTCAATGGCCAATTCTTATAATTTTCCTATCTATCTATTTATTTATTATTTATATATATATATATATATATATATATATATTTATATATATATATATATATATATATATATATATATATATATATGTATATACATATATGTACATAAAGATTTATAAATTTGATAAAAAAAATGTTTTTATAAATACGATTTGAACTCATTTTTATAATATTCTATATGAGTGAATGAATATATATATATATATATATATATATATATATATATATATATATATATATATATGATGCTCATATAAAATTCTTCAAAAGTACTTAAACCAATAAAACCTTCGAGGCTTATGATCATTTCTATACATTACTAAAAAAGAGGAGTCAGCGCCAAGCTATGTTGATAAAAAAAAAAAATGTAAATATTATTTCTATTTTGGTTTTCCATTTCTTACCTGTTTTTCAAAAATATTGAAATTTTAATGATATTGTCATAGTTTTACTCATCTTGCCATCGTCAATGGCCAATTCTTATAATTTTCCTATCTATCTATTTATTTATTATTTATATATATATATATATATATATATATATATATATATATATATATATTTATATATATATATATATATTTATATATATATATATACATATATATATATATATATATATATACATATAAATATATGTATATATATATATATACATATATGTACATAAAGATTTATAAATTTGATAAAAAAAATGTTTTTATAAATACGATTTGAACTCATTTTTATAATATTCTATATGAGTGAATATATATATATATATATATATATATATATATATATGATGCTCATATAAAATTCTTCAAAAGTACTTAAACCAATAAAACCTTCGAGGCTTATGGTCATTTCTATACTTTACTAAAAAAGAAGAGTCAGCGCGAAGCTATGTTCATAAAAAAAAATGTAAATATTATTTCTATTTTGGTTTTCCATTTCTTACCTGTTTTTCAAAAATATTGAAATTTTAATGATATTGTCATAGTTTTACTCGTCTTGCCATCGTCAATGGCCAATTCTTATAATTTTCCTGACGTACCTATTTGCTATTGAACATTTAGATTCTGCTAAATGGGTGGACAGTTTTGCACAATGATTTTTTTTTTTTTGGTGTATGTGTTTTTTTATTTATTATTCAGAGTATTGATTTTATAACTTTTCTGAGGATATAACATATTAATAGATCTGTAATACAGAAATACACCTGACCAAGTGTCATTACATGCACCTTAGGAACAGTCCTAATGTAAAATGAAAAAATGCCCTATTTACTGGAATTATAACTTTATATGTGTTATGTCAAGAAAGAATGTTAAATTGAAGGGAATTTCTTCGAACAAGTTCTATGATTCATGAACCTTGATCTGTAAAATTCATGATACATAAATTCGTAATGATCTATTCAAAAGAGGATTTTTAAGTACGGCCGGCATCCCTTATCAAGCCAAGTAGACATCTGCCTTGTGCAGCCTCCGAGCGGTTGTACAGAAGCTTTTATCTACAACATATCTTCCTGTACAAAAGCCAAACAGTAATTGAATGAAATTTCAATAAATGGGCATTTTCAGCATGAGAGTACAAAAGAAACGCAGGCAAGGATCACCTAAAAATATGCATAAACTAGCTGACTACCCGTGCTTCACCACGGCCGATAAGTAGTTTTTATATTGCGTTAAATAAGGTATGACCAAAATTAACGCCCCTACATAATTTTGTACAGCTTATTATTGCACGGACTTAAAGTTACCCAGGAAACACCATGTGGTGGTAGCCTTGCTTGTTTCCGTTGGGAAGTATAGTTAGGTAAACAGAGACAAATACACGTTGAAAAGACTAAAACTAACAACTTTGAAGTTTTAAGCACATCTCTTCGAATGACATCGCCCCACCGAACATTACAACAGAATCTTTTTTATAGAGAATTTAGTAATCTTTCGAATAGCCGCCTTCCACTTACTTCAATTTCCCAACAGTTTTCGAAATATTTTGAGATCCGAAAGCTTTGTATCACCATTAAAACATTTTTTCCTTAGACTTCTTACCTCCAAACGATACCAAAGTTTAAATACCTTAGATTAGATGAATGTCAAATACCTGGTACAAGTTTCAAGTGAACCAATCTTTTCTGAATACCCAAACAGAAAATTAGCTTGAAAAAGTATTTTATCAATTTTTCTCGTAAACGGTTACAGAAATCGATTTAAAAATGGTTTCATTCATTTTCCTACGTTAAGGAACCTATATAACGAGTACCTGCAAGCAAATGGACTCGAAAATGTAAGCTTCCGATTTTTTCGCACAAATTTCGCTCCAAAAACAATGTACCAGTAAACGGATTCAGCTGGTTAATGAACTTGACATTTTAAATTAAAAGAAAGATTTTTGTACCAAGTGTTATCAAAATCGGACCATTTTTGAGCCGATGAGGAACTTCTTAATAATTCACGCCCCCCCCCCCCCTAAAAGTACTTAAACATTTGAGTATCAAAAAAACCTTTCTTAGCGAGTGTTTACATTCTAAACGGATTGTCCGTGCAAAATTTCAAATTTTTGAGTCAAGTGGTCCGGGATATTATTACCTCGGATGGGCCATCACCAGGGCGTAAGCTCTATGAGGGACAAAATCACAGTTTATTTCTAGTAATTCAAGGACTGCCATCATAGTTGAATTTTTTTTTTTTTTTTTTTTTTTTTTTTTTTTTTTTTTTTTTTTTTTTTTTTTACGGCGCATCTACTTCTAGGTCATTAGCGCCGACATCCAGGGTGCAGCGAGGAATTTTCCCAGCGAGCCTTGAGATGAGAAAATTCCTGCCGGAGGTGGGAATCGAACCCACCATCTCCCGCTTATGAATCCAGCGCGATAGCCACTAGACTACGGGAGACCCCTCATAGTTGAAATTAACCTCAATTAAAAATAATACTATGAAATAGATAATGAAAGGTAACAGCTGTTCTTTATCGTCCTAGCAACGCCTAAGCTTGCCTGCTCTAACCAACTAAAACTTTAATCCCCTGTAAAAATACTTAAAAATTCGAATATCAAAAAATCCTTTCTTAGCGAGTGCCTACGTTATATAGGGAGTGTCCATTCAAAATTTCAAAATTTTCTGTCGAGTAGTTTGGGCTGGGCGATGATAGGTCAGTGAGTGAGTGAGTGGCATTTGACAAATATATAGTAGATATACATTAAAACAAATTATCCCATAATGGGCCACAATAGCCCAGAGGGGCAGATAATGTAGCGGTATCTGATTCTTGACCTTACGACACACTAGGCAGATAATATGGTCAGTAATATCTTCCAGCCACCTGATTTTTCCCTTGCAGATACCCATTAATAAATAATTTAATGGCTAGGTGAGCTTGGGACTCCAAAAAAACGAAAGTGATAACAGTAGGAAATAATTACATCTTCGGATTCCACTCGGAAAGTTAAATCTCAAACAACATACAATTGTTTCTCATTGAACTTACTCGTCCTACACAGAGTTGGGCAAACGCTGGCGGTCGCTAATATCTAATACCTTCTCGCTAATTTAGCGGTACTGATAAGAACCTGCGCTAACGATTAGCGCATAGCGACGGCAGAGCGCTAATCGCTAATTTATTTATGAAATATTTAAATATCGTGATAGCTAACAGCTTTAGCTATAGTTACATTAAGTCATCTCAAAGTTCACTTCCGGTCTGCTCTGAGCAAATTCTACCTCACTCCTGTTTCACTTTCCGCTTTAATCTAGATGATTTCCGATCACATCAATGTCAATTTCTAGGAGCCATGCACCGCTTATAACTTTAGGTAAAACTGAAGTTTAGCGTCCTCAAATCCGATTTCTTTCAAATTTTGTACAATAACGTATTTTGATGGACTAAACACGAATCCGTTAAAAAAAAGTTCGCATTCGACTAGGAATGAAGTTATTAAGAACGAACGTTCACTGTTAGGAAGATTATAAAAGTTGCTGCAAACAGCGTATTTGTAAACACGCGCATACGCAGATATGTAACATTGGGAAACAGAGAACTCTCATTTTAAATGTTCTTAGACCATTTATTCAAAAATATTGTCAATTTTAAGGGGATCCTCCCCATGGTTTTTGATATCTTCTTGAGGGAGCATAGCGAGAGGAAACGCATAGCATGTATGCCTAAAAGTCGTCCTAGACATTCTTCTTATCTTCCTAGACATCCTTCTTAGCTTTCTTCTTCTTCTTGAGACGCGATGTGTGGACAGAAATCCCCAATCGCACAGAAAAATGCTTTAAAGCGCTTTTCATATTTAAGAGCACGTTTGAAGAGAATAATAAATTCGTGCAACTTCATTGCTATTTTTTTAATAAAATAAGAGTATGTTGACAATTAAAGTTTAGCAGGCGCGAATTAGAACGAACTAATAATTTTAAAGGCATTAGCTAATTATTTAGGGATTTTTGTTGTATAATACTTTTCATGAACGAATGAAGAAATGTGAAGAGTGTTTCATTATTTTAAAAAAATGGTTGTGAATAAATAACTTACAAGTTTACAAATACGCTGTTTACGGCTACTTTTATAACCTTCCTAACAGTGAACATTAGTGCTTAATAACTTTGTTCCTAGTTAAAAGCGAACTTTTTTTTTAACAGATTCGTGTTTAGTGCATCAAGATACGTTATTGTACAAAATTTGAAAGAAATCGGATTTGAGGACGGTAAATTTCAGTTTTACCTAAAGTTAGAAGCGGTGCATGGCTCCTGGGGCATGCACCGAAGTTAACGTGATATTCATCCCTGAGTCGTTTACGGAAACATACCTGGGCTTTCGGGGCTCTTATGATAGACCGGAAGTGAACAAGCGGTGACCCGGAAGCCATTTTGAGCGACCGGAAGTGTAATCGGAAATGGTGAAAATAGCCCAGAAGTGACCCAGCTCGAAAAGGAGTTACCCAGCGATAGGCATGAGTCGACCGGAAGTAATAGAAATTGACATTGATGTGATCGGAAATCATCTAGATTAAAGCGGAAGTAGAACAGGAGTAAGGTAGAATTTTCTCAGAGCAGACCGGAAGTGAACTTAGAGATGACAAAATGTTGTAACTATAGCTAAAGCTATTAGCTATCACGATATTTAAACATTTCATGAATAAATTAGCGATTAGCGCTCTGCCGTCGCTATGCGCTAATCGTTAGCGCAGGCTCTTATCAGTACCGCTAAATTAGCGAGAAGGTATTAGATTAGCGACCGCTAACGTTTGCCCAACTCTGGTCCTACATTATATTTCCTCTTGATAAGACACTGTTGTCTAATTCCAGGAATTTATTGTTTCCACCCATACTTGTTCGATTTTACATTATTTTCCAAACACGCACTTCCTTAAGATAACTGTAACAATGTACCTTTGCACTTAGACACATATTTGCACATAGAATATATAAAATTTACAGCGTTTGCTTTTCCTAAAGCAACGTTTACAAAATATTTTAGCATAAATATGCTTTAGCGTTGACTAAACTGGAAAAAAACGTTACAGAAAAGTGTCACAAACAAGTGTCCGCTGGCGTTCGCGCAGGGGCAGTGTGGCCATGTTCGAAAAAGAAGACTATATGTTATACAGTACATTAGATAGGTTTGTCGGGTGGACCTAAAGCATATTTATGTTCGTGAATTTGAGCAGAAGGCTATAAACGAAATAATTTTTTTTTTTTTAAATATTGGTTCCAAACGATCCCTGACCTTTGTTAGCTAGGAATGAATACGACCTCTTGTAGACTGCAGACAGTATTGGGCGTACAATTCACTTTCGATGAGCTTTCGCCTATAAGTACTAAAGGAGTTGCGAATAGTTGCAAACTTCCAGACCTCATCCAGAGTTTGATCTCAGTCAAAGGCTATTATAGTCGACACTAATTAGCAACTCCCGATCTATTCAAGGATTAGGGACCTTAATTCTAGTTGCTAGTTGGCGAGGTTGGATTCATCATTCAACTCAAAGCCAAATACCTCTCGAGTCTCTTCGGGCTTTAATACTTCTTAAAATAGTTGAAAACACTCCACAAACAAGTTTCCTTGCAACAATGAATATGTAAAATTAACAGATTATTAATATATTTATTTATTTGAATTTAAATGTCCACTTAAGCCTAACAAAGGATTCTTTTTTCGAAAGAAAATCCACTATTCCTAGTGGGAATCAAACCCTCAAACTTTGAAATGGAGTACTCATGCCTTAGTACTCAAGACCATCGGGCTACCTAATTTCAAATTTTATATTGTTTTATTTAATTTAAAACAATATATAATCACTTTGAGCACCACAGGCGTTGGGAGCTAGTTGGTGAAGGTTTGTCGTCATAAAGGGAAATGAAACAGCCAAACGTCACTTTTTCCCCTGGACTGGAACCCACTCCCGTTTGAGAATCCAAGGCGTTAGACATTAGACCACGGGGAGACCGCATTGGTATATATCTTTGTTCATTCAAATTATAATGCGAGTAAAAAAAAAATAGGATAGGCCCTCTGAGACCACGGCCCCCTGACCCTTTATTCTCCTTGCCCCCGGTGGGGACAACTTCCACTTATAGTAATTTTATTTACGCCTACACACCACATTCAGGAACTATGTCTCATTATCAGTTTCTATAAAATGCATCTATGCACCCGAGAATTACGGCATCAGGCCCTTTCCGCGAATTCAGTTTAACACAGACATAGTTTTAGGAAACTGAAGAAGATAGCGCTTTGTAAGCGTAGAAACTTTACAGTGGATTTAGACCTTTATAATTTTTTCTTATATTATAATGACCTTCACTACTCAGCACATACTAATGTTTATTTATATTCTTAGAGTCCATGTAAATTAAGGTGTTGTATTGTTTTTGAATTATTTTCCCCTCAGCTAAAAATAGAAATAAATTCTGTGAGCATGTTCCTTTCCAGTGCTTAGTTTTGTCTCTACCTAGATGTCACAACTTAATGCCTGGCATCCGGCTTATTGAAGTCAGGGTACCCGTCCTAAGTAAAGTATAATGGGCATTAGACCCAAGTTATGCATGTTCTTTCTGGTATAATTATTAAATGTTCGTTAATTTTTCCTCTACATCACAGCTACATGAAGGTTGAGGATAAAGTAGCATACTAGTTCACTAGGCGATACTGAAGCGACACGGAATAACTTCTCCGCATGGTCTATATATCCCATAGCCCCTATTAGTCGTTCTGAAGTCATTGTCTGATCCAGAGATCGAGGAAATGATTCTTCAAGAGCATTGGAATTTTTATTCGAAAGCTTTTTAAGAGCGTTTAATGATAATGCCAGCCAATATTATGCCCCATTTTTTTAAAGCTGCTGTATTAATGACTCCATTTGACTTCTTTGCTTTTTATAATAAATGTTTGCTAGAGCGTATCAGAACTTCTGTGGATTGCATTTTTTGTGGCGTATTTCAACTCTAGACCCTCAACGAAATCGATATTATCAAAGCTCTGTGAATTTGGTTTGTCATAGCGTACGTTATCCCTTCATAGACACTAACATTTTTTGAACTCAAGATGAAAGCACACCATACCCAGTTAAATTACTTGAATCCATCCCTAAAAATTGGTTCGTAACCAAAACAGTTTATAAGAAGTGATACTATTTCGTTTCCTTATTTTTCTTCACATTGGATTTGTAAGACAGGTCTGCAACCAAATAACTAAATGAGATTTTTTTACTGTTTCCCATGGATTCATGTATGCTGAAACCTGAGAAAAATTCTCAAAGAAATCCCTTACGGCTAGTTTCTTAGTAAAACTGTTTTAACACCTATTATTTGTGGGTTTTTTTTTTAAATATAGGTGCTTCGACTACGAGGTTATTAGCACCGTGTTGTTATTCAGCATTAAAACTGCCAAATTGAGTCCCATGAATTGCAAATGTTTTTAAAGTTCATATAGAGCCATATCAGTCCCAGGAATAATACTAAATGAAAGAGAGGAGATAGAGAAGTGTGTAAGATAGGATTGAAGATGAACAGGTGTAAGGATGCCCAAAATCATGTCATAACAAGTCAATTTGTTCCTCTGAAGTCAGGGGGTGCCTCGTTTTTTTCTTTTTTTTTTTTGTTGTATATAGTTTGTACTTGATAATATTGACGGTGTTTTTTCTACATTTTTGTGCTTTTTATGTTGAAACCCATCATATTTTGCACGAACCCTGTGCGTGAGGGAATCATTTATGGATTCAGCATACCAAAAAAAAAATGAGCGGAAAGATTTCATGCGGCTCTTTCTTAGCAGACCTGTGTAATTTACAAGAATTGCAGCACGCTACAAAGACAAAATTAATCTGATGCTTTCTTGGGAAAACAATGGTATAATAAATGGACTTGTTAAGACAAGAGGCTAGACAGCCTGTTGCAGAGATCCAATATGCCGCCTGTTGAGGTAGGCCTCCCAAATATATGCCCTCCTTCTGCCGACCTGTTGATTCTTCCTTCCGTCCGCTGTGTATTTTCTACATTCAATTCGTACGGAGAGTTTATCGTCTGCTTAACTATAATAACGTTTGGTATATTACAGAATAAATATGTATACAGTGAACTTCATAATATAATGAACTTTCTGTTTTTAGCGCGGTTCCTCCCTCCCTCTTCTCCTTTTTTTTTTTTTTTTTTTTTTTTTGGCTTTATCCCAGCAAGAACTTGTATAAAGCATAATAAGAATAATTTATTTTGAGTTTAATACCCCATTAAATTAGCACTATTTGATCCAAGTTAAATTTGAGGTATTTTTGTTTGAATGTTTTCAAAGTCTCATAGAAACAAGACAACTCGATAGAGAAATGTCTGGTAAAACAGTTCAGTCTACTACTCAGGTCGTTAAAGCCATGTCGCGAAAGATAAAGCGCCGGTTTACCGAAATTCATCGCGATTTATCACAGTGAGCCGTGTCTAGGGCGAGTAAAATCGAAAAACTATCACGTCCGTGGCAAGAAAGAAGCGGCGTTTTTGAAATTGATAAAAAAATGGAAGGAAATTGATCCTTCTTGTTCGAAGTCTACTGTTCTAAAAGAATTTTAATAATTTGAGGAGTAGTTTTTGAATGGAAACAAAAAAAATGTAGGATTCAATGAGGACGGGATCCTCATTCCCGTTTAGTCTTCCGTCCTAAACGGGTTTTTTTTTTTTTTTTTTTTTTTTTTTTTTTTTTTTTTTTTTTTTTTTTTTTTTTTTTTTTTTTTTGCAGGGGGATTTCTTTCAACCAAAAGCAACTACCAAACCAAGAAGTGCTAACGCGTTGTCGTCATTAGTAGAGGCCATGTTGAGACTGAAAGATATTTCAGATTCGTCTTAATGTTTCGAGGATGGTCAGTCCATCCGGCGAATGGTCTTCAGGCGGACTGTTCAGTTCGAACCGTCAGGCCTGCTTGACCTTGTGTAGCCTGCTTGACCTTGTGTAGCCTGCTTCGAAGGTTAACACAAAACCTGCGTGTGTAGCCTGAACCTCGAAGGTTAACACAAAACAATAAGTGCCACGATTTACGCAAATTTCCCGAAAAAACAGAGATCTGATGGGTGTATTGAGCTTGGTCTGTTTTTGAGGCTAAGTATTTTTTGAAAAATACCATTAATCAATTTAAATTTTAACGTTCAATATTATTAACTATGAATTTTGGGACGGGTTGTCTATAGGTTACCACCCTTTTCTAGCCAGGATGGGGCTGATGCATTTTCTTTCTCTAAAGAAAAGTCACCACCCCATAGTGGGAATCGAACCCACGACCTTTGGCACGGAGTGGTAAGTGCTCACGCCTTAACACTCACGGCCACCGGTCCTCCTAAATACTATTAAAATCCATCGATTTTAGATGTTTTTGAGAGGCATAAAATCAGTGTATAGAATGTTGAACAAGTAGTTCCTGCGGCATCTATAAGTTTTAAAATATTTCGACAATTCTTAATAGTTATCCGGATCGAGTCGACATCGTTAGCGAGTTTTCTCAAATATACAACGAAGGAACTAAGCTGAAAGTATAAGAAGGCTAAATATAAATGTGTAAATTTAAGGCACTAAATGTGCAAAGGAATGTCGCACAAGAAATTATTTTTATTCATTCACGTGTTTTTACTTGTTGGCCTTCTAAATGATAAATAAATAAGTTAAATAATTTTTTTTTTCGGTTTTTACCCAAAAGGACCACAGTTGATTGTAAACCCTGGTTTAAGAAAAAGTGGGGAATCCGTTTGTTTGTAGTTTTAGTACAATTGAATATTCAATTTGCACTATTCAGCAAGCAATGCAATAATTAAACAGGAAGTTTGCTTTACTGTTCATTTAACTAAACCCATTTTAGTTGTGGTGGACGTTAAATTAATCTAGCAAACGTAAATTAAGGACAAATTACATCGTCTGGACTTGATTAATCCGTCTGTTTCTCGGGCACAGTTTGCCCTGATATCGATTGGAACTAATCAAATATATTTCAATTGAGGCTTGCTGTTCTTTCTCGTGAAGGCACGTGTACTCAGACGTAATTGAGTACCTAACATTATTATCTTTTTGCTAAGAGAAATACAAAACTTTTAGTAATGTGACAACTCTCAACAGGACGAACAAAATAAAAAGTTATCGAATTCTCTCTATATCTTGTTATGAATATGCACATAAATCCTACTATACCTCTTATAACAGTTACAAAGAAAAAAAATAGAATGAACTTTTCGTACCAATTGAAAGGAAATAGATTGCCAATATATAGGGGAGAAGGGGGTACATTGAGCCAAAAAACGTTTAGAATTTTTGTTCACATTTGAATTAAAATGGCAGTTAAATATGAATTTTAACATTCCCGATACATAGATCAGCAAAAAAATACTAAGGAGTTTTAAAAATTACAAATATTTGTAACCCCGCCGAACTAGTGGGCAATTGGAACACTAGTCGGGGTCAATTGACCCAAAAGTCCGTCTCGCAGGACTGCATCATCTTAGCGCGGTTCCGTTCATATCCCTAGTCTAATTTGGAAAGATTAAAATAGAAGCAGTTATTATTTTGGTTCCACCAGTCTTTTTTTTTTAATTAGTTATTATAATGGCGTGTCAACCCTTAAGGTCACTGACGCCATTCCTGTGAGTAGTAAAGTCTTTAAAGGTCATGATTTACAATCTTACCTGGAAGGGCCGGCTACACTAGAAACAGACCCGCTAGTGACAAGGTCTTGGAATCTTGGAAATCTATATTTCTAACAATAAATTGTTTTTGTTATTTTACTTAACCAGTTTTATTGTCAAATACATTATCCAACTATAAGCAATTAAAAAATAACAAGAAATAAAACAGACAAAAAGAACCATTGGAATAAACGAAATCAATTAATTTAAAGCTTTAAGCACTTTTTTCTCCGACATCGCCTAATTAAAACTTTCTTCAGAACCTTTCTTGTAGAGCATTTAGTAAGCTTCCGAATGGTAATCTTCCGCTTCACAAGATTGTCAACGGTTTTCGAGATACTAACGAAATTATACAAAGTTACCAAAACTTTTTCTGTTAATAAAATTGGAGACCCGATGGCCGTGAGGGTTAAGGCGTGAGCACTTAACACTTTGAGCCAATGGTCGTGGGTTCGATTCCCACTAGGGGTGGTGGCTTTTCTTTAGAAAAAAGAAAAGGCATCAGCCCTATCCTGGCTAGAAAAGGGTGGTAACCTATAGATAACCCGTCCTAAAATTCCTAGTTAATAATAAATGGACGTTAAAATTTAAATAAATAAAATAATAATATATTTTATTCTAACCCTTCCTTTACTCTAAACGTAACAAAAATTTCAACATATCAGTGTTGATGAAACTCGAACATGCAGAAAATGTTTCAACTGTATCCCATAATTCTAAGTACCAAAATCGAAGACAAAGAACCCTCCCTAGGAAGGACGCTAGGCAGTTGAAAAGCTATATATCTTGGAAATCCATATCTCTAACATTAAATTGTTTTTCTTATTTTTCTTAACCTGTCTTATTTTCAAATACATTATCCAACTATAAGCAATTAAAAAATAACAAGGAATAAAAAACAGACAAAAAGAACAGTTCGAATAAGCGAAATCAATTACTTTAAAGTTTTAAGCTCTTATTTCTCCGATTGACATCACCTAATCAAAACTTTCATTAGAACCTTTTTTTTAGAGCATTTAATAAGCTTTCTAATGGTATTCTTCCTTTTACCAAGATTCCCAACCTTTTTCGAGATATTAAGGAAAGTAAACAAAGTTACTAAAACTTTTTATGTCTGTTAATAAAATATTTTATTCTAACCCTTCCTTAACTCCAAACGTAACCAAAATTTCAAAATATTAGTTCTGATGAAAGTAGAACATGCAGAAAATGTTTCAACTGAATCCCATGATTCTAAGTACCCAAACCAAAAACGGTATTCAAAAAATATTTTTCCAATTTTCTGGAAAACGGTTAAAGCTAACGCCTTGAAAATGGTTTCATTCGTTTTCCTAGCCCAGGAATCATATAAAACGAGTACTTAGAAGCTTATGAACTCAAAAACGTAAGCGTTACGATTTTTTTGCGCGAATTTCGCCCCAAACGCCATCTTCCAGTAGGCGGATTTCTTTGGTTAATGAACTTGACCTTTCAAATTAGACGACGGATTTTTGTACCAAATTTCATCACAATCGGACCATTAGGGAAGCCAGAAATGAGCGAACAGACAAATATATATATATATATAACGTCGTTTTATTGTTTTATCGAGACAAACGTGGTTTTTAGAAGAATAGTCGTTGTAGCTCCGTCCGAGGTGGTTCTACCAGAAACGAAGTGAAACCAATTGAAAGCTGAGTAAATTTACTATAAGACTAGTTGGGTGTAAACGTAAAAATGAATGAATGTAAGTATGTATATCTTACCAAAAGAAAGCTATTCTAAATTTCCTGACATTTTCTTGATATTTCTTTCCTGCGTTACTCCTCAATAGGCAGGATCTGAGATTTCCGGGTTTCAGAAAAACTTCCTAATTTAACCAGCTTTCCATTCATGTATCACAACCTTGTGTTATTGAAGGATGTGAACGATTTAAGAACAAAAGTTTTAAAAAAAACATGGATCAGTGCAAAGAAAATTATATTTTTTTCTTCAGTTTATTCAAAAAGCTGAAGAGAAATATTTATTTTTATAAATGTTTACACAATTATTAAGTAAATATTGACTTAAAACAATAAAAAAAATTACTTCCACGAATATAAAAAAAAACCTAAAACAGTAAATAAATAAAATACACATTTATTTTGAATTTATTAATTCAGGTAACTAATACTGGGTCCAGGAGGCGGCCATTAAGGAACCCCACCCATACATTAACCTCAAAAATTATTATTTTTACCTAGATAACGCATTTGAACACATTTTTACAGGTATTTATATTTAGAAAACAATTGCTTTACCTTGAATTGATACTGATGGCTACACTTGTGAACCTCACTTGGATTCTCGTGTGTTTGTTGTGGTAATTAAATATCCTATCCGTCATAAATAAGATGTACATAGTCCTGTAAAAATGTGTTCAAAATGAGTTATCTAGGTAAAAATAATAATTTTTTTTTTTTTTGAGGTTAATGTCTGGTTGGAGTTCCTTAATGGCCGCCTCCTGGACCCATTATTAGTTACCTGAATTAATAAATTCAAAATGAATGTGTATTTTATTTATTTACTGTTTTAGGATTTTTTTTATATTCGTGGAAGTATTTTTTTTTTATTGTTTTAAGTAAATATTTACTTAATATGTATGTAAAAATGTATAAAAATAAATATTTCTCTTCAGCTTTTTGAATAAACTGAAGAAAAAAATATAATTTTCTTTTCACAGATCCATGTTTTTTTTTTAAACTTTTGTTCTTAAATCGTTCACATACTTCCATAAAACAGGGTTGTGATACATGAATGGAAAGCTGGTTAAATGAAGAAGTTTTTCTGAAACCCGGAAATCTCAGATCCTGCCCATTTAGGAGTAACGCGGGAAAGAAATATCGAGAAAATGTCAGGAAATTTAGAATAGCTTTCTTTTGGTAAGATAGACATACTTACATTCATTCATTTTTACTTTTACTATCAACTAGTCTTATAGAAAATTTACTCAGCTTTCGATTGGTTTCACTTCGTTTCTGGTAGAACCACCTGGGACGGAGCTACAACGACTATTCTTCTAAAAACCACGTTTGTCTCGATAAAACAATAAAACGACGTTTTCTCCCTTATGGCCAAGAATTCGGAAAATCGTCATAGAACATTTTTTGTTCCCCTAAGGGCCCTCTATCACCTCTCACAATATGACTAGACATTTACGGGACACCCTGTATATATATATATATATATATATATATATATATATATATATATATATATACAAATTTGAACCACCGTTATTTTCGGTCTCTAGGGGTTCTGAAACGCAAATTTTCTAGTCGGCACTTTCGGATTGTTTCATTGTATCAACCTTATAAGCGGGGTTCCTCCCTATGGGGGAGGGAGGAACCGCGCTAAAAAGAGTAGGACCTCGAACAAAAGCTATTATACAGGGTGTCCCCAAAATAAACGGCAAAACTTCAGAAATCTATGCAGGATGAAAAAAGAAAGAAAAAAAGTCCTTTGGCATTTTTCTCGTTTTTGCTTCGTTTCCGAGAAAAACGCAAAAAAATAAAACACAAGTGAAAAGGCATTCTTCCATAATGCCCATATAAAATTATACGTTTTATCTTTCTCACCCTCCCAGCCCCACCACCACCTCCTTTAGTCCCCCTCCCCCCACCCCAAAAATATAGGAGTGAGTATGCCCCTGATTTTGTGTGGACAAATGAAATAATAGGTCTCCATTTTTTGACCCCTTCGACTTGACGCAGGGTCGACTTGACGCTTCCTCGATAATAAACTCTCATTTATTAAAGACAGGAGGAAGTCTTCTTAGCACAGAGATTGGGAAGCTGGATCTTAGTCCAGCCCACTACGGGAGGACCGTCCAAAATAAGTTTGATCCTAACAATACATGGCGTTGGATAGGACGTAGTGGGCCGGTATCTTGGCCGCCTCGATCTTCAGACCTTACGCACTTGGATTTCTTAGCATGAGGACACATTAAAGATGTGCTCTCAAAAAAAACTGAGAGCAAATTTTTAATGTGTCCTCAGTTTTTTTGAGAGGCACTGAGCTCTTTAATAAAATATAATAAACAATTATTTACAAAAAAAAAATAATAATTTAAATATTGAAATATAAAACATTTCAATTAACTTTAATTTTTATTTAATCTGATCTTTAGTTTCAATATTAGTTTATTTTATTTTGATGCATAAATACAAAGCACTATGCTACTCTCCATGTCATCAAATAAGTATTGACAACCCACATGCAGAAATGTACACACTACGCCCTCAGGCCCAAAGACCATTCAGTATCAGATATGGAGAGATGCAGCATATTTCAAATGACCTAAACCTTCAAATACTGAGATGCGTTTCACTAGATAAACCTCCCTGGCTTTTAAGAAATTTTGTTATTAATACAACACTGTCAAAGTATGATAAAAGTGACCCAATTTCAAAAATAACATATAAAAAGAATTATGAAGCCTTTACTGTCGAAAATCATGGAAATCTCTTTATCTATACTGATGGTTCTAAATCAGATGAAGGTGTGGGAGCTGCAGCTGTAATAGGAGATCAAATCATAAGCAAGAGACTAAATAGCATTTGTAGTATTTTTACAGCTGAACTCTACGGCATCCTCATCGGTCTGGACAACATACCCGAGACCGACAATAGAGACGTTATACTATTTACTGACTCATTAAGCGCACTTCAAGCACTTACAGACAGTTACACGACTCATCCACTACTTACAGAAATTCTTAATAAGTCACAGACTCTGAACAGAAACATTACTATGTACTGGCTACCAGGCCATGAAGAACTTTGGAAAAGCTCCATAGCAGATTATTACGCTAAAAATTCGGTAAGGCATATGACATGTGACATTGAACTAATAACAGAAAAAGACCTGACGAAAACTATAAAATCATCAATATTACAACAATGGTACAACACGTGGACGCAACTAACTGAGAATAAACTTCGATCAATTAAAAGTACTGTCGAGGATTGGCCATACAGTCACAGAGAAAACAGACGTGAGGAAATAGTTCTGGCTCGACTACGACTTGGACACACTCGACTAACACACGAATACTTAATGACAATACGTAACAGACCAATATGTGACATATGTAACTCTGAACTTACTGTCAAACATTTACTGACAGACTGCCGCAGAAGAAACGATATTAATCTGCCGTATGATATGCAAGAACTCTTAAGCAATGATAGACAGTATATAAACACTGTACTTACATACTTCAGGAACACAGGACTGTACGACCTTATTTGATGACCGAAAGCGTGTTGTCTTGAAAGCATTAAGTTCCTATGAACTTTAAGTGATATTTTCATTTAAAACCCGATTACACTACCTTTACACATATATTTAAAAATATGCAATCAAACAAGCTGATTTCCTAGTAAGACTAAATTCAGAATATGCTGCTCACTGTGTTATTGCCAAGAAGCGGAACACTGATTAAATTAAATAAATAAATAAATATTTTATTTTCAACAACTTAATTTGTTTTGTTTTTTCCTCTATTACAATAACATTTACTTCAGTAAATTTCAATTGGCAACAATGACCCGTGTGGTTAAATTGCCTTATGAAAAAAAAAAAAAAAAAAAAAAAAAAAAATTGCTCTACAAGGGCCCATTGGCTCAAGGGAGTACCTCATCCATCGCACAACCGTGACCTATTTGGGGTCATAAATTATTTCATGAAAGGTCTAACCAAAATTATAACTGTTTCTATTTCAACCTTTCTAAATGACAGGATAGGAACAGAACCGCGCTAAGATGATGCAGTTCCTGCGAGTTGGACGTTGTTTAACCAAGAAGTTTTTTCTTTTTTTATTTTTGTGGGGGAGAGGCGAGAGGGTTCAGAGGGGGGGAAATAAAAAATATACTTTTAATGATTTTTATATAGGCAATATGCAAGAATACCTATTCACAATTGTGTTTTAGTTTTTTCCGTTTTTCTCGGAAACGAAGCAAAAACTAGAAAAATGGCAAAGGGCGTTTTTTCTTTATTTTTTCATCCCGCATCGATTCCCGAAGATTTGCCGCTTATTTTGGGGACACTTTGTATATTAAATCATAATATAAATATTGCACATTTTTAATGAATTTTTGGTATATAATATGATATTTTTTTTTAATTATAAAGCTCCGACTGTTCGCTCTCAAACAAGCTAAAAAAATGGATCGATTTTGATGAAAATAATAATTTAGATACCACATCCAGGAACACTGTTTTAGAGGCGAAAACATCGTTCCGCTCACAAATATTCGTTTGTAGGCTTCGAAACACACTTTGTGTAGGTTCTGTAACGTAGGGTAACGAATTCAACCATTTTCAAGGCAATATCTGCACCCGTTTTAGAGAAAAGTGGAATGATGCACTTCCTGACTATTTTTAATTAGTTCTGTCGATTAAAAAAAAAACATACCTACAAATAGTTCAGGTTATGCGCTTATAGTCTTACCGTTAACATAATTCTCGGAATTCCGCTATCGGCCAGAAATTTCCACATGTAGTGGACGCATAAAACTTTTACCAAGGCGTCTGAATTGTTCATTAGGGAATTGTTGATTTTTTTTTCTAGTCCTTATCGATCTTATCAAAAATGAGCCCTGCTAAAATTTATATGGATATAAATATAAACACTCCTCAGCAGGAAAAATGTAAACCGGACTCTTTTAATATTTTTAAGTTCGCTTGCTGATTGTGAGTGATGTTTTCGTTTGTGTCAGTAATTTGGGTATTGCTGAGTAAAAACGGATTAAGTTCACTGAAATAATCCCTTCAGTATTAAAAGGACAGAGGAAATAAGGCTCGGGATAGCTATTGGTCCCGAAGCTGGGACTTCAATGCCTGACAGGGTCAGGACCTTTCGCCGTACAAGAGGGGGTAATACTGCAATTTAAGGAGATATCCATTTGTCAAAAAAGTGGCCTACTTGTTTCAAACAAATCTAAAAGACCAAAACTACTTATGTTTATTTTGTATTTATATAAGTACCACTTTACTGTGGAATGCGCTTAGGTATGCAGCACCGCTTTGACTTTTTTTTTTTTTTTATACTGGCAAGAGTAAACAGTGGACGCTCTTAATCTGGCCAAGGTTAATGTAATCAACCATTTTATGTGATCAAAATGTCTTGGAACTTTCATTATAATAATTTTCTAATTACTACTAATCTGTATTACAGGGGCTTATCAGAGTAAATTCGTGAATTTATTTATTTAGTTTTTCGCAACTATGGCGACTCAACAACAATGTGGCCTAATGTTAAAAATGTATGAAAATAAAACAATAATTCACATTACTAAAAATTCATGAATTATATTCAGAAATAGGTGAAATATTCAGGTCTTCAGATGGAACTATAGTAGCATAAAATATTTAGTTGCGTTCAAATAGGATCGTATAATTCTTTGTTGTGGAGGTAATGTAATATTGAGTTTGAGACATACTCCTAACAAAATCATTTCATTAGCTCAGTCTCTTCGTCCTCTAATTTGTTCGGGTTGAATCCTTTGAAGATTTTTTTTTTTTAATTGAGGTAAAAGAAGGCACCGTTAGTAGCCACAAAAGAACAGCCATCAAGAAATAAGCCAACAAATTGGAACAATTGATTATTCAGCCTCAGAAGTCTGGGATTTACCGGCGGAAGATCTACTAAAATATGTAATCTTGTAATCACATCCTGTGAGTCCCAATGTCATGAAGCGGCGCCTACTGTGTGACTTACCGCAGTGGAGGAGGTCTTAAGGGGATTGGGGGTGAAGATGAATGGCTTTTAGGACGAGCATGGAAGGTGTAATCCTATCTAGCCCCTCATTCATGCATTTGAAGGTCATTCAACTAACTTCATAGAATCGAAATAAAACCTTTAATCATTCCACCACAATGACGTATAGCTTTTAAGTCTCGCAGTGATATTTTGTCGGCATGAGGAAAAAAGAACTGGATCTGTGTGGATTATGTATTCTGACAGTATATATTGAATAATAATATATGGATGCATAAGCAACTTCCGATAAATTGTGAAGAAAAACTTAGTTATGAACATTTATTTTTATCCTTGTTTAAGGAAAATAAAAAAGTAATTAAATTCTAAGAATTTATTGTACATTATTTTTTATATATTTATAATAATAATAATTATATAATATGTATATAGCCAACGAGGTGATAATAGATCAACGAATAGTTGGGATTTGGCTAAGAAAAACAATCACATTTTCGGAACAGTCTATCATTTGAACATTTCGGCATGCCATTTGAAAAACTTCTTCACCTAAAAAAGAAAAAAAAAACAATTATACAGCATTACTGAAGGGAATAATTAAAAAAAGTAAGCAATATATTAGATGATAATTATCGCTTATAAAATATTCTTTATGTATCTATTAAGTAACAAAACTTTAGGAAAAAAAAAAAACAAACAAAAAAAAACACATATATACACACATATACACACATATATATATATATATATACATTCACACATACACACATACATATATATATGCTGTCACCCATACAACACTGGCTCCCACTTGCAATTTATGTCAGCTGTATCCTTTTGAAAGAAAGTACTCGATCAATCACTGAATCAAAACCTTAAACTAAAGAGTTGTATTTACATATTTACAGTTACAACTATACACTCGTGCTAACACATACACAAATGTACAAACATATAAATGCAGCTATTCATATAAACACACCCACACACACACACACACATACACACACACACACACATACACACACACACACTAACTCTCTGACATGCCATTTATTTCGGTTGTATCCTTTTTTAAAATATACTGGATCAACCTCTAAAGCTAAAACTTATACCTAAGCAATTATATTTACATATTTACAATTACTCATATTATTATATGTAACGCATTCACACAATAAATAATCACATACACACAAACATAACAAGTTTAAATAATTAAACTTGTAAGCAAATAACTACGCACATACGTAGATATTCACACAAATCTGTATGCACCTATAGAAACATCCACGCACATATACAGATGCTTCAATTCTTCATTAACTCTTGATAGACAACTTCCTTATATAAGGCAGTAAACCTCAATTTCTTTCAAATACTCCATCAGCCTTTTTACAGATGGCTCTGTTCTGTCTAACTGCTCTTTTAGTGTATTCGGTAAACGATTCCGTCGCCTTGCATCCTCGAGGTCCGGGCACTCCACTAGGATGTGCATTACATCTAGTGGAGCACCACATCGCTCGCAATGAGGTCGGCGACGACCAACGAGATGGTAACCATGAGTTAGACGTGTATGTCCAATTCTCAAACGGGTCACCACCACGTCATCGCGTCTTTTTATTTTGCAAATAGGGCTATTGGTCACTACAGAGCTCTCGACGTTTTTAATAAATAAATCTTTTGTGTTAAACTCCTCTTGCCATTTGTTTTTAATTAAGAGTTTCATGTGTCTCTTTGCGTCCTTGATTTGAATTGGGGAGACAGGGTCAACTGCCTCTGCAGCCGCCTGTCTTGCCAATTCATCCGCTTTGTCATTGCCTTCAATGCCTTTATGCCCTGGTACCCAAAGGAAAGAGACGGTCGTTCCCCTGGAGTACATGGCAGCTATTACATCGAAGACTTCTTGCACATGTGGCTCTTTGGAAAACTTATTTTGGAGCGCAAGAAGGGAGCTATGTGAGTCTGTGCACACTAATATATTGACGTCAAGAGATCCGTAATGCTCAAGAGCTATTTGTATGGCCTGTAATTCGGCACTGAAAATGCTGGACTCTGGGTTCAGGGGAACAGGAAGATTTCTCTCGCTGTCAATAAAAATACCACATCCAGTTCCCGTGTTTGTTTTTGAGCCATCTGTAAAAACAATTAGATTATTTGAGAATCTTTCGACTCTTTCTTTAAACATAGCCTTGTATACGAAGGAGGAGGTTTCGTTTTTATTAAATCGAGTCAGCGAGAAGTCAATATTCATATCAGGGAGAATCCACGGAGCTACAGCTGAGTGCCGCATCTCCGATAATAGAGAATAACATTATCTTTGTGAAATATATAAATAAGAATACTAAAATATAACATATCTCATAATTTTCAACAATAAATAATCTCAAAAATGTCGCCTTTTTTAAGTATAATATGATAAGTTGTCAAACCCGCATCCTGTAGACTCACTTGAACTGTTGCTATTACTTGCTTATGCAGCTAAGTACGCTTGATCATGGGCGTAGATAAAGGAGGGGTTGAGGGAGCTGAAGCCCCCCTCCCCCGAAATTTTTATTCTATCGGTAAAAAGCTGTCATAAACACCGTAAAAATAAATTAAATAACATCACTTAGTTCAGAAAGAATAACTTTTTTGGGTTTAATAGAGTTTTAAATGGCTAACTATTCCAAGTTCTATATTTTTAACATTGCATACCCCCAAATGCTACTAGCCCCCCCCCCCAATTATTTTCGATATACGCCCGTGCGCTTGATAATTCATTTCAATGATTTCCATGAGAAAGGTTAGCTATTCATATCTTACAGACTTTTTCAAAGCAACAATTTTCACAAGAACTTTTTATTTTTTAGAGGAGTCTCAGGTAAAAATAAAATAAACTTGATGAAAAAATAAATGTCTATATAATGAAAAATAAATCACTTTTTGCAGGAAAAATAATAATTATTATCTTCTTGAAAATAAATAAAATAATAAATAAACAGTCCACTGCCAGAAATGAAATAATAATTTAATGAATGTCTATAAATAAGTCCTCGCCGAAATAGGCACCACTTTGTCGCACTTCTAAAACACAAAACTTGGCTTGGTAATTTTCGGGTTACCTCAAAGTCGCGGGATGACATTTAAATATTAATTAATAAATTATTGTTGCACCGGCAATACTGACTAACCCCACGTAACCTTCCCGTTGTTGACAGTCAGGTTACGATGTTGACAGTTTACGCTTGTGGTGCTACAATTTTTTATTACTTGTTGCAGATAACTTGTTATTTACTAGTTATTACCTATTCAATTTGTGTCCCCTTCTTTGCAAGATCGTCATCATTTGCTTTTTCATTGCCAGTAATACCAACGTGGCTTGGGATCCATTGAAGACTTACAGCCATCAAACTTCACACCAAAAAAGTACATGAGGAAGAAAGAAACGGGCCCCACTTTACCTCATCGGCCCCCTGCCGTCAACCACCGACAGGCCAACCGCCATAGCACATTGTCGACTGTTGACTGGCCATGACTATCTCCAGGCACACCAACACCGCTTTGGTTTGGCAGAAGGTACTATGAATGGGTCCCGAACTGGATCCCCAGCTTTCAGCCAAGAGCGGGCATTGGCTAATAAAATAAAAATAAATAAATAATTTATTACCTACTAGTAACATAAAAAAAATGAATAAAGAGTATTGCGAAAATTATCACTGATGAAGGATCATTGGCCAATTTTTTTTTTTTTTTTAACGTTAATTTAGTTCCATGTTTCCCAACGTCATAATAACGTCGGATATTACCTTTTATGGCATTCTAGAATCCAACTAATTTAGCCAGAAACTCAATTAAACCGCAATTTGCATATCATTTCTACCTAATTCGCTCTCTGCCAGAAATGTATTACTTTTTTCCATCCAGTGGTATCAACATCGCAGAACGAACCACCTCCACAAGCAGTGACAAAAATCTCAAAAATTCATCTCAGAAACTAAATTGTAAATTTGTTTTTCTTCATTTTTTTTTTTTTTTTTTTTTGCTTTCCAAGCAAAGGTTTTTTCCCCAGTACCCACTGAATGTTATATAAAAAGAGTAAATGGATTATTTTATCAATTATGTAAAGATTACCGCTAATAATCCGTTCAGAAGTCAAACAAGGTAGGTATGTATGTATACACACAAACAAATATAAATTTGAACTGCCAGTTTATTTGAGACGCTATGAGCTGTGAAGCACCCATATTTCTTTTCGGGAGTTTCATATATATATATATATATATATATATATATATATATATATATATATATATATACTGGGGCGTGCGCGGGATTTGGGGTCCCGCGCACGCCTGGTCTTTAATTAATTTATTAATCTGCAAAGGGGGAAATCAGGCGTCTGAAGCTTAGTACTAACCACACTATCTCCCTAGCGTGCCATATAATCAAGAAGCAGATACCTCTTCAGTATCTGTCTGTATTTTATACGTATGGAGAAGAACTAGGATGATGAGGAAAATCGTTATTCTACAAAAAAGTTTGATTGACCAACTAAATTTGGTTGCTTCATAAATAACATATTATTCAACTTTCTAGATATTCAAAATAAAATATAACTAAAAAATAAGTAGAAAAACAAGAACTATATACATTACTTAAATAAATGAGACTGATAATGATGAATCTATTTATAGAAATGAGCAAAACCAAAAAGAACAACAAAATAATATTAAATACAACTAATAAATATACCAAAAAGTTAAGTAATAATTAAATTATTATTATTATTGATTTTTTATGCATCGCTTTGGTAGCAATGTGCATTTTCTTCAATACGTTTCGGTAGAGGGCAACATAAAATGGTCTGTTAGCTCATCTTTTCTTTAAATGAGTGTACATTTTTCTTATATTTGCTATGCTTTTATTAGAAAATTTGACTTGGTATTCGTTCAGGTGTTATATTTTATTGTAGATGTTTATGTTCGTTAAATGTTTCAGTATTGTGTCAATATGGCGGCTGTCATCTCCAAGGAGTTCTGTCATGTCATATGGGAAATCTAGATCATAATTAAATTAGTAAGATGGTTTATTAAATTAAAAAAAAAAGGTTTATCATTAGGCGTGAGTAGTTAATGTTCTCAAATACCTCGAAAACAGTAGGAAAATCGTAGGAAGTGGAAAAGGAACATGTGAAAGCTTAATATATTTCCTTCGGAGACCCGGTAGCCGTGAGGGTTAAGGCGTGAGCTCTTAACACTCCGTTCCAAAGGTCGTGGGTTCGATTCCCACTAGGGGCGGTGGCTTTTCTTTCGAAAAAAGAAAGGGCATATTCCCTATCCTGGCTAGAAAAGGGTGGTAACCTATAGATAACCCGTCCTAAAATTCGTAGTTAATAATAAATGGACGTTAAAATTTAAATAAATAAATAAATATATTTCCTTCAAAGCATTTGAAGATGTAAAATTCGATAGAGCCCATCTTAGTCGAAGAAAGCGGTATCTGATATTTATTAAGTGTTGCAATGAAAGCGAAATGTCTTCCTCTTCTAATCTTTCCAAATCTCTACAAGAATTATCATTATTTGAAAACACGCTAAGCTGAAACAGTTCCTTCGAGTCAGTAAATATCTATTATCCTTTTAAATAGTACTCAGTTAGGAGTAATCGAATTTTTGTTGATATTTATATTCAAAACAAAAGAAAACATTTGTAAAGCTCTTACGGATAATAAACTTTAACTTACGTAAATATTCGGAGATCAGATGGCCGTGCTTTAAGTAGTTACACGTGGAAGTAATCGCCACACGTGGAAGTGAGGTTTCTTTTTTTAAAAGAAAAAAGAAGCAACGAAATCAGTATTGTTGTCCCAAAAAAAAGGAACTTTCAAATCAATTCAACATTAACAACGTCCCTGGGATCTGAACTCCAAACAATCGTTGTATATTCATATATACAGGGTGTTCAAAACTGGATTGACACCCTTCTTTTTTTCCCACAATTTTTGACATTTTAAAACGAAACTTGGTGGGTCTTAACGTGGTCAAATGAGCTTTCCTTTTACCTTATGCACGACCCTTCAACTTTCTCCAGTTCTTCTCCAGAGACCCTTACTCTGGAATCTCCAATGGAAAGGGGTTATTTTTATGACGGATTATTGTAGAGAATTGAATTTTATGTCGATTTTATAACTGTCATTTTTTCGCTAAGGCGCAATGAGTAACAAATTGCCAAAAACCGATAAAACCCTTGTTTTTCGTCACTTTTCTGCCAATTACGTCGAAAGCATGCCCGTAATGAAAAAAATAGTTAATATAAACGTTGTAGAGGATTATATTTACTTTCCAAAAAGCATCTTTAAATGCCTAAAATGTTAATAGGAATAGAGCAAAACACACTTTTGTTTTTGAAGTTTTCAGAAAATTTTATTATTCACGTGATCTACGCTTCAGGAAAACTTAATAAACATTTCCTAAACTATTTTTGCTCCACCTAGTTTTGGATTTAAGAACGTTTGATGAAAAAATCAAATTCAATTACTACTTTATAAAGGCATTAAAATAATAAATTTAAAGCAATAGAACTCACCTAATGATTAGAATTTCGTAGTAATTATTTTTGTGTTGGACGATTTTTTTTTTTGTTTTTTACGGCGCCTTGACATCTAGGCTATTAGCGCCGACATCCAGGGTGCAGCGAGGAATTTTCCCAACGAGCTGTGGGATAAGAAAATTCCTGCCACCGCACAGTGGGGTCAAACTACTTTTTGTGTTTCAAAAAGGCTACAGCCTCCAAATCTTAACCGATTTGAATGTATTTTTTTAAAAAATGAAAGCTAATAAACTTTAGAACAGCCTTGTCAGACCAGATTTTTGTTTTTTGTTTCCACTGTTTATTAAATTACGTGTAAATAATTCACAAATTAAACATTCAAACCCCGATTAAACTTAGAAAAAATCAGACTGACGCCTTTAAAACGTAAATTTATCATAATTCAACAAAGAGAATTATTGAAATAATGTGATTTTTGATTGAGTTGATAATAAATTTTGATTTTTTCCAAGTCTAATCAGGGGTTGAATGTTTAATTTCAACGATATCAGTGCTGATATTAAGTTAGATGAAAAATAAAATATTATTTTATGTTTGATTGTAAAAGTTTGTGAATTATTTACACGTAATTTAATAAACAGGAAAAACAAAAAACTAAATTTTATTAGCTTTCATTTTAAAAAAAAATCATTGAAATCGGTTAAGATTTGTAGGCTGTAGTCTTTTTTGAAACACGAAAAGTAGCTTAGATCACGTTGATAATAAACGTTTCTGAAAATTTCAAAAACAAAAGTGTGTTTTGGTCCATTCCTATTAACATTTTAGGCATTTAAAGGTACTTTTTGGAAAGTAAATTTAATCCTCTACAACGTTTATATCAACTACTTTTTTCATTACGGGCATACTTTCTATGTTATTGACAGAAAAGTGACGAAAAACAAGGGTTTTATCGGTGTTTGGCACTTTGTTACTCATTGGTGCGCTTTAGCGAAAAAATTACAGATATAAAATCGACATAAAATTCAATTCTCTACAATAATCCGTCATAAAAATAACCCCTTTCCATTGGAGATTCCAGAGTTAGGGGTCTCTGGAGAAGAACTAGAGAAAGTTGAGAGGTCGTACTTTAGGCCCAACGAAAGTTCATTCGACAACGTTAAGACCCACCAAGTTTCGTTTTAAAATGTCAAAAATTGTGGGAAAAAAGGGGGGGGTCAATCGAGTTTTGAACACCCTGTGTGTATATATATATATATATATATATATATATATATATATATATATATATATATATATACATAGATAGATAAATAGAGATATATAATATACACAGTGCGTGTCAAAAGTATTGATGCACTAAATTTATTTTGAAGTACTTTTTAAGGATCACCACATTGGTAAAAATAATGTAAAGGGCACACGAGTGATAATTATTTTATCAACAATATATTTCTTAAAAAGTACTTTTTTTCAAAATAAACTCACTGTGTGTCTATACAAAATAAAATAATTACAGAATAGTATAAAACTTATAAACTGAAGCACTAAAATATTATTAAAATTTCTTGAATATTACATAGTAGAACACATCGGATGCTTGGAAAATTATTAATATGTACTTTTGAAAACGCACAATTATAACTAAACAATGTTATTTAACGCTAGAACCTTATTTTGTTTCTACGTTTTAATTTTCTTTATGCTAAGTTCAATAAATTACTAAAAGAATTATTTCTAACGCCGAAATGTGCTAGAATAAAAAGTTTGTTCCAAAGAGAAGATATTTTTTATTTGTTAACAAATAATAACAAAAGCTCCACGTTGCACCATTCGTAACGAGAAAGAGAGAGAAAAAATTGTCTATAATCGCAAAAACAAATAGTGAAAACACAATCCGAGTTGGGTTGATATGGTGGAAGGGATCGGGAAAATTGTCTTCACTTTCCCTTTCGACTAGCACTATGGAAACACATTCTCAATATACATTGGCCCTCCTGATTCCGCCTTCTTTCGGCTATCCTCGGCTGTAGTCGGAATAGATGCCACGCCCACGAAACCTCCCACATATCTTCTATTACAGAAGTGCTCTTTTGGTCATAAAAGTAATAAAGGAACCTGCTGATTTCCTTTAGTCACTAGTGTTAATAACTCATAGCAGTTTAAAAAAATTGATAAAACTGCTAATAAATTCTCTTTGTAGAAGTGAAGAAGACGTAACGGTATTTCTCTTAACGAAGTCAAGGAATGCTTGGGATTCGGTGAAAATAAAACAACAGATTTTCAATGTTTCAGCTTATTATTTGGCAGTCTTCTTCAGATAAAAAATAAATATACATAATTACAAACGTGAATAAAGAGCAAGGAACATTTTACATCATGACAATAGCTTATAAAAGAATATATTAAGTGCATATTAGATAAAAAAAAAAAAAAAAAAAAATTTATGAACAAATTTATCAGTAGTTTTCTACAAAACGTAGTTGAGAGTAAGTAAAATATTAGCAGAGGCCCAAAGCACAGCAAATAGCAAAGAAACAACCAGCACAAAATTACAATGCTTTTAATTAAATAATTTTTTATAAATAGATAGACAATTTAAAATTTTTGTTTTTAAATACAGTTATTTCTGTGCTTATGTGTTTCTTTGCATTTGATGGTCAGGGGTTTCTTTGTCATTGAAGCTTATGTGTTTCTTTGCCATTTTTATTTGGTTTGGACACTCTTAATATGTTTTACTTACTCTCAACTAAGTTTTGTGTGGAACTGCAGATCCATTCGTTAAAAAAAAAAGAAAAAAAAATCGTTTATCTTATATGCATTTAAAAAAAAATGTATAACTTATTGTTATCATGGGCGAATACAAGGGCTGCACCCCCCCCCCCTTACGTTTCATTTAATCGGTAAAATTGTCCCACAAAACCCCAAAAATAAATTAAATAGAACCACTTAGTGCAGAAAAAATATTTGTTTGGGGTGTTATAGCGCTTTAGTTGGCTAAATAGTCCAAATTCTAAGTTGTTAGTATTCCATACCCTCTAATTAATCGCTATTGACACCATCAATCCAATAAATCACCCGAAATCGGGTTCATCTTTGGTCCGAATCGGGATCCATAAGATGTCACTTCAAAGTCGGAATCAACAACTTCTTGATGCACACTACTCTATACCAAAGCTCGATGAAGTAAAAAAAAACAAGTAACTTTTCTACACTAGACTTGTACAAGTTGACAAAGAAAGTGACCACGCCAAACTATATCGAAGTATCCAGGAATGTTTGCTATGAAACGTCTAAGTTAGGGAAGTAAATTAGAAACCAAATTTTATCAGGTCTGAAAGTGAGTGCGGCTTATATCGATGAGATGTTATGTGCTAAATAGAGACGAATGTAAAATAAATCTCAAAGCATAGAAAAACCACAATTTGAAATGGTCAAATACGTGAGAACGCGCTTTAAAAATTAAAGGAACTTCTGGAGAGAACATGGCCAATCTACTACAGAAATCATCCAAGTGGTCAACCCTTCAAGGACCCCATATAAAAAGGTCCCTCCAAATAACAAATTCCATCAGGTATCAAGTCAAACAGGAGGATAAGTGAAATTGCAAAAATTATAAACAACTGTACAAAAAACATGAAATCGATTTACATTCAAACCACGAATCGTCCGCACTATCTATATCTTTAAACTAAAGTGGTAACTCAGCAAAAGTCAACTTCACATTTCAGAAACTCCTCGCACAAACAACATCAAACAGCAAAGCCAGTAAAATAAACCGCTGACATAAAGTATTATTAATACGGTCGGATGAAATACGCACCACACACAATGATCAAGAAAATGTGTACCTTCAACACGGATACACTTGATGTTCAACATACATCTTACAGGATATCATGTACCTATTCCCTGTGTATTATGAACTTTATCGTACACAATTTCTTTATTAATGTATTACAGATGAACATATAGCACTAGTATTTCTAAAGTGACACAGCTAAAAAATCGGTGTTTTTCAGTTATGACTATGAAATAAATGATAAATATCTCTTCATCAACTATCAACACTGTATGTACCTAGCTTCAGAGCTTGTGCACCAGAGGGCAGTTGTGTCACTCTTCCTGTCTTAATGCTATTCCCTCTACCATGGGCGTATATGAAATAACTTCGAGGGGGGCTGGGGAAATTTCGGGGGGGGGACAATTTCCGGGGTATGGAAGAATGTAGAACTTGGAGTAGTTTTAGGCAACTAAAACGCTATTATTACACCTAAAATAAAATATTTTGTTATTAACTAAGTAATCTTATTTAATTTATTTTTAAGGGTTTTATGACACATTTATACCATCAAATCAAAATTGCCGGGGGGGGTGCGATCCCCTCAGCCCCCCCCCCCTTATATACGACCATGCCCCCTACATAGGCCAGAGTGACACATTTTCAATTGAGTTTTTTTTTTTTTTTAGTTGTGTGACTTTAGAAATAGTAGTGCGATCTGTTGGATTTACTGTAACAGCATCTTAGAACATTTATTTTTCAGCACTAATCACGAATCAAATACCATAAGAAGTGAATAGCTATTACCAATTGTTATTATATTTTGCGTACATAGATTCATATATTAAATTATAATATAACTTTATTGGTGTACTTATAAGAAAATTTGTTTTTAATGTATATTGTCAATATTTTCATACTTTGATCACATATTCTTATTGTAAATATTAATTTACATAGTTATTGTAAATATCTATATCTGTTAAAATAGAATTATGAAATCAATTTAATTATTCTGAGACCTTTCAGTGGACCATTCAATTTGATTAATTGTAATCAAGGTAAGCATTATGCTTCCACACATTTTTTGAATTTTACAATTTCACTATCTGTTCTATGATTGTATACTTTTCGATTTCTTGTAGCATTAACAACAAAATTTTTAATTTTTGTTCAACATTAAAGTTAAATATTTTTAAAAATTGTTAAAAGAAAACCATTTTGCTGCTAGAATCTCTATACAGAATACAGGCACGATGACGTCATAATGTCCAGATTAATTGGCTTCTTGTACTTATAACTTTTCACTCATGAAGAATGTATAAAGTATCTGTAAATCATGTAATGTGACTTTCGAAATCACTATTGTGTTGCTTTAAAATTACGTTAATTTTTTTTACTTATCTACATCTTTGGTTTCGAGAGGAATTAATTATGTTTATAAATACGTAAATCGTCGAAAGCTTTTTACATAATCGCAAGTACTGATAAACGGATTAATGTTTTCATCACTGTACTTTCTGAAGTATAAGAAAATCAAGAATTTTGAAGAAAGAAGCTCAAGATTGATTGCAAGAAGGCAACACAAGACGTTGCCTAGGAAAACAGAAGAGAGAACTCTGAAAGACAAAAAAACTAACTACTTACCACATAGTATCTACAAGTATATTTGCAATTAAAAGAACCTTTAATTGCTTTTAATCTTTAATAGTTAATTTCGAAACGTATGTAATCTAATATGATAACACTTTTTTTTTTTATCACGAAATATATTAAACTTACAAATTATAAATTTTGGTAATTGATATTCACTAAAATAATATTAATACCAATTGTTATCGCACATTCATTTTGCAAACTCAAAATAAATATTTTAGAATTTATTATCATGATATAGTTAGCCTTAGTAGCGAAGGAGCCGCCATTACCTGATATAAATGGAATTTAGGCCTTGGAAGGTAAGGTTTATTATTATTTATTGTATTTATTTTGAATTATCATTTTCCATTACCTCATTTACTATTGAATAATTTTCGTCTGTCGCATACTGTTATTACCCTAATGCAAATTTTTGGCTGTGTAAAAAATTTGCCAGGTATACTTAGTCCTAGACAACTTTGCCAAAATGGCTACGTTGACATTTAGATTATTTTTTAGAATTTGAATCAATTCGTTATACAATTTCCGTGCATTGTCATTTAGAACGTTTCTTTTCCATTTTATATTCGTTTTAACGTCCTTCTAGGTCTTAGTTTTCACCTGCACACGTAGATTTACCTGAAATACCAATTCGCCAAGAGGTGAATGACCTGTTTTAGTAATGTTAAAGGCCTCCCTCATCTTTGAAATGATTGTCAGTTTTTTGTAAGCTTTATTTTTAGTGATCAAAGCTTCTTTGTTGTGCTTTACTTTTTTATTTCTGTTTTCAGGTTGCCCAAGGAATCATTTAATGATGGAACAAGAATATTGCCTGAGGTGGAACAACCATAAATCAAATTTAACTGATGTTCTTTCAAAATTTCTTGAAAAAGAATCCTTAGTAGATGTCACATTGGCTGTGACTTGTGATAATGAAGATTTCAAAACA
Source organism: Gonocerus acuteangulatus (assembly GCA_946811695.1). Classification (NCBI taxonomy): domain Eukaryota; kingdom Metazoa; phylum Arthropoda; class Insecta; order Hemiptera; family Coreidae; genus Gonocerus; species Gonocerus acuteangulatus. The sequence goes on along the minus strand of OX328123.1, from coordinate 106,219,200 downwards.
TTCAAGGCCCATCAGGCTATTTTATCTGCATGCAGCCCCTATTTTGAAAAACTTTTCTTACAAAATCAGCATCCTCATCCTATAATATTTTTGAGAGATGTTACAGCAATGGAAATGCAAGTTTTATTACATTTCATGTATAACGGTGAAGTGAATGTTAAACAAGATGAATTAGCTGGTATTCTAAAAACTGCAACTGCCCTTCAAATTCGCGGTTTAGCTGATTCCAGAGAAAGCCAAAAAAACGAAGAACCTGCTGTTTTTGAACAGAATTCAAGGATTAGCCATGATAATAGAAATGTAAGACCAAGTTCACCACCTGAAAGGCGGAAAAGAAAATTGTCAGGAGGATCTGATCAAGCTGGTCCATCCTTCCAAGGCTGTACTTCAGAGAAATTTTCGCCTGAACCTCAGGTATTCAATATTTAACTATTCTTATTTTGAACCACAGAAAGCAAGTGGTAAATAAAAAAGATAAGAATTATAGTACAATATTAACCCTCCTGTAACGAGCCTGTTTTTTTGTTCTTTTAAATTATATTTTCTAAATGTTTTCCACCATATGATATTCTGTGGGTAGTTCTTATTTAAATTTTAACTTCAATGGCAGAAATTATACATTTTTTTTTTTTTTTTAGGAAAAAATATTTATTAAGATGAGGCTGGATATTAGTTTTTTCCTTGTAAAATTATTATAATTTCAATCCTACAAAATTTATCATGCAAGTAATTAAACATCGGTCATTATATAATTTCTTAATGGATCATAATTTATTTAACGACATTTTAAATGCTTGATATATGTTTGTTGATTTAATGCTTGTAATTGGCAGCTGATTTTCAACTTCTTTCTTACATGACCTTGAGTCTTTCTACTACCCACAAATGGGATATCTGAGTTGTAAGATTGTTATTAGGCCTCGAAAGTCAAATGTGTTCCTCTTTTTGTATATTGTTAAATGCATTATTCATTTATTGGGGATGATTTTTCTTTGCTATAAATTTATCGAAAATGGACATAACAAAAAATTGTATTAATCAGTAACGTTATTGTTTGATCAGCCGTTTAAATATTTTAACTAAAAGGAAATTCTATCGCCATAGTGTAAATGGTTGTTTTGCCCAGATTCTTGTTACTTTTTTCCCCTTCTTCCAACAGACAGCAATATTTTGTGATTTACAACTAGTAATGAATACAGAAACATTATAAGCACTCATGATTAGTGTTTATTTGTCTAAATGTTATAAAGTAATAATAAAATAAAATAAACATTTTTTTCTGTACATAGCACAGAATCAACCAGTTTCATTATATCATCATTATTCTATTTCATACATTGGTGACTCCAAATTCATGAGCTCAGCCATGGCTAATGATAAACCAAATTTTGGCAATGTTTGTAAGTTTCCTCGGTTTAAAACATAGGCATTAAATGAATATAAAATGTGGAATACTAATGAAAGGTTGAGTAATTAAAAACAACAAACTAATTTACCTGTTTCCGTAGATCACCAAAGTTAACGGTCAGCATGACCAGTACCTGAATGGGTGGCCGACCTCCTACTTTTTTTTTTTTTTTTTTTTTTTTTTTTTTTTTTTTTTTTTTTATGGTGCATCTACATCTAGGTCATTAGCGCCGACATTCAGGGTGCAGCGAGGAATTTTCCAAGCGAGCCGTGGGATGAGAAAATTCCTGCTGCCAGTGGGGATCAAACCCACTATCTCCCGCTTATGAATCCAAGGCGTTAGCCACTAGACCACGGGAGACCCCTCCGACCACCTACTGTTGTTATTATAAAAGGGTGGCAACCTGTAGATAACCCAGTGTTAATAGCCTTATAGTTGATACACAAAAAAATAAAAGTATGAAAAGATTTCACATATTATCAGTTACATTCTGAACATATTGGAGCCCCATTTGTAAAGACGTGTCAAGAAGAAAAAGCATTAAAAATGGGGAGCATTTTTGGTGTTGGTCTGAGCGTACATATTTTCTGCCTGATCTTGGGGCATTATACATTGCTCTGCCTAAAATCTCAGATCAAATTAATAATTAGCCGTGAGCATTTTAAATTATCTTTTCTTTTCTTGCATGGAATCTCTGTGTAACTAATGACAGAGGTGTATTATGACAATAAGTAAATTCGGCCCATTACGAATATGGATTTATCCGTAACCCACACATGCGCCCCACTGTGGGTTGTTTCAGCTTTGACATATTAAAAGTAACTATATTCCGTTTGAACCTAATAAAAACAAATATTCAAAAAACCAGCAACATCAATTCAATGGAGTTGTTATTGAATGTATATTTCACTTGTTCACTATTATTTAGAGCATATAGGGCAAATAAGAAACAGAAAAACTTTATTTATTTTTTTTTTTTTTTCTTTTTTTTCTTATACATATACAATATGCATGTATTAACACGTATTAAACAAATTTATTAAACTTGCAAGTTATTCAAACAAAAAATATATTCAAGATAAGTAAAAATTAATAATGGTAGTCATTATAAAAAAAAAATCAAAATGATAGGATGACTTTGGTTTCAGCGAGGAGATTGCTCAAAGTCAATGGTGACAAAAGTATTCGTAGCAGACTACCCTTCAACATGCGTGTCTCTTGGTAGGGAAAGGGTTCAACGATATGGCTTTCAATTTTTTTTTTAATTTATTGAAGAAAAGTCCGACTCGCAGGAACTGTGTCATCTTAGCACGGTTACATATCGAAGAGATGGAATAGATAAGCATCACAAATCACAGGAAACTGACAGTAGCCAACTTACACAGAAGCAGATAATTCTTAATCTGTATAAGTCAATACAATTATGTACTGAAAACGTACTTACTCTTTGACTACTGCTGAAAAGGCTCTATTATAAACAACCAAAAATTCGTTGTCATTTTAAGTATCTCGTTTTATTAGCAAATTCGTTTTACTGTTATAACCAACTGTAAATATGTGCTTCATGGCGAATAAAATTCCATTCTTTCGTGGGTTAAATCTTTCTATAAAATAAGAAATAACCTTTCACCGTTTCTTAGCTTATTTTACTAATATACTAATTTTACTGATAAATGCAATTTAAAACAAGAAACAACCATTTAAAAAGTGAGATAAACAAAGAGAAAAATCCTTTCAAAACAACAAAACAAACACTTTTTAAGTTTTAAGCGCTTATATCTCTGATTGGCGTTGCCCCATCAAATATTGCTTCAGAACCTTTTTTGTAGAGAATTTAGTAAGCATTCGAATGGTCACCTTCCACTTAGCACGATTTCCCAACCGTTATCAAGATATTAAATAATTTTTTTCGCATACTTAGTTAACTCCAAATATAACCAAAATTTAAACATCTTAGTTGGTATTAATTTCCAAGTTGTAGAAAATATTTTAATTGAATCCCGCGATTTTAAGTACTCACAAAAATATAATGACTTACAAAAACATTAATTCCACTTTTCTCAGGAACGGTTACAGATATCGCCTTAAAAATGGTTTCATTCGTTTTCTTATGTCAAGAAACGTATAAAACAAGTACCTGCAAGCATATAAACTCAAAAACGTAAGCGTTACGATTTTTTTTTGCGTGAATTTCGCCCCAAACACTCTTCTAGTGGGCGGATTCTGCTGGTTAATGAACTAGACCTTTCAAATTAGACGACAGATTTTTATACCAAATATCGTTAAAATCGGACCATTTTTGAGCTTGCTAGAGCGCGAACAGACAAGCATATATATATATATATATATATATATATATATATATATATATATATATACAAATTTGGGCCACCTATATTTTCGTGATCTATAGGGTCTGAAACGTGAAAGTTTCTAGTCAGCAATTCTGGATTGCGTCATGAGGTCAACCTCATAAGTGGGTTCTCCCTATGGAGATAGAGAGTAACCGCGCTAAAAAAAAATGTCTGTGATTTTTTGCTAAGTATAGTAATTTAATTTTTTTAATTTAATTTGAGTAAATTGCCTATATGATCTGGTCATCTGTAATACACACCAATTATATATATATGTATATATATATATATATATATATATATATATATATATATACAGGGTGTCCCGTAAATGTCTAGTCATATTGAGAGGGGTGATAGAGGACCCTTCGGGGAACAAAAAATGTTCTATGACGATTTCCCGAATTCACGCCCATAAGGGAGAAAACGTCGTTTCATTGTTTTATCGAGACAAACGTGGTTTTTAGAAACATAATCGTTGTAGCTCCGTCCCAGGTGGTACTACTAGAAAGGGAGTGAAACCAATCGAAAGCTGAGTAAATTTACTATAAGACTAGTTGGGAGTAAACGTAAAAATGAATGAATGTAAGTATGTATATCTTACCAAAAGAAGGCAATTCTAAATTTCCTGACATTTTATTGATATTTCTTTCCAGCGTTACTCCTCAATGGGCAGGATCTGAGATTTCCGGGTTTTAGAAAAACTTCCTCATTTAACCAGCTTTCCATTCATGTATCACAACCCTGTGTTATTGGGGTATTTGAACGATTTAAGAACAAAAGTTTTAAAAAAAAACATGGATCTGTGAAAAGAAAATTATATTTTTTTCTTCAATTTATTCAAAAAGCTGAAGGGAAATATTTTTTTTATAAATTTTTACATAAATATTAAGTAAATATTTACTTAAAAGAATAAAAAAAAAATACTTCCACGGATATAAAAAAAAATCTTAAAACAGTAAATACATTTATTTTGAATTTATTAATTCAGGTAACTAATACTGGGCCCAGGAGGCGGCCATTAAGGAACCCCAACCATACATTAACCTCAAAAATTACTATTTTTACCTATATCACGCATTTGAACACATTTTTACAGGACTATGTACATATTATTTATGAGGGATAGAATTTTTAATTACCACAACAAAAACGCATGGGCTCAGAATCCCAGTGAGTTTCACAAGCGTAGCCATCAGTATTAATTTAAGGTAAAGCATTTGTTTTCTAAATGTAAGTACCTGTAAAAATGTGTTCAAATGTGTGATCTAGGTAAAAATAATAATTTTTGAGGTTAATGTATGGTTGGGGTTCCTTAATGGCCGCCTCCTGGACGCAGTATTACTTACCTGAATTAACAAATTCAAAATAAATGTGTACTTTATTTATTTACTGTTTTAGGATTTTTTTTTATATTCGTGGGAGTAATTTTTTTTTATTGTTTTAAGTAAATATTTACTTATTATTTATGTAAACATTTATAAAAATAAATATTTCCCTTCAGCTTTTTGAATAAATTGAAGAAAAAAATATAATTTTCTTTTCACAGATCCATGTTTTTTTTTAAACTTTTGTACTTAAACCGTTCAAATACTTCAATAACACAGGATTGTGATACATGAATGGAAAGCTGGTTAAATAAGAAAGTTTTTCTGAAACCCGGAAATCTCAGATCCTGCCCATTGAGGAGTAACGCTGGAAAGAAATATCAATAAAATGTCAGGAAATTTAGAATTGCCTTCTTTTTGTAAGATATACATACTTACATTCATTCATTTTTACGTTTACTCCCAACTAGTCTTATAGTAAATTTACTCAGCTTTCGATTGGTTTCACTCCCTTTCTAGTAGTACCACCTGGGACGGAGCTACAACGATTATGTTTCTAAAAACCACGTTTGTCTCGATAAAACAATGAAACGACGTTTTCTCCCTTATGGGCGTGAATTCGGGAAATCGTCATAGAACATTTTTTGTTCCCCGAAGGGTCCTCTATCACCCCTCTCAATATGACTAGACATTTACGGGACACCCTGTGTATATATATATATATATATATATATATATATATATATATATATATATATATATATATTACTTTTAGCACTTTCCTCCGAAGGAAAGTAGCTATTGAGGTTGCACTCATGACGGAATTTTTGAAAAATTTCTTCAAATCTTTATCGATCCTACCTAGTAGACACCGAAAATGACCCCCGTTAAAATTTATATATATATATATATATATATATATATATATATATATATATATATATATATATATATATATATGCTATAGCGTTGTAGAGCATTCCATTCGCTTCAATAATATATATTACTTTACTATTTTATGTATTTTCTTTCAAATGTTATATACTCCCTCACATGGTCTTACCAAAACCATTGCCAATATAATGGACAAGATCTTACCTAATTGAGTATGAATACCTGGTCAGTGGGCCCAAAATTATATATTTTGTGCTATTTATACGTCCAGTACTCACTATATTTACATAATGGAGTATATTTTGGACAATACATTGACTGGAAATAGTGAGAAATTGAAAGGTTCATTGGTCGACAGTTGTCGCCAGATATCACGATGAACACTAAAACTGTTTTCACGTTTCAAAGAAAATACATAAAATAGTAAAGTTATATATATTCTTGAAGGGGATGTAATGCTATACAACCCTATAAACGGCATTTATTTTTTTGGTTTATTGTTAAAGAGTTATCCGGCCAAAAAGGGCAAAAAGTGTGTTTTTTCCCAAAATGACAGACATTCAAGAGTGGATATTTCGAAAACTAAAGATATCTCAAAAACTTTATTCACTTGAACTTGTAGCATATTTAATCAGCTTTCATTTGTTATAGAATGGTCACGTTGCTAGGACGCAGGGTTTCCGAGATATAAGTGTAAACCCGAAAATTGGGGCCTTCTAAACCCCCCAGCACAAAGGCTACAGGCGAGGACTTTTGATATGTTGACCTCCTAACTAGCTGAAACAAAGTTATGAAGTCAAAAATTGTGTTCCAAACATTTACATCTATAACTCTTAGTTACCTGGACTATTAGTCGCTAAATTTTAGATTTCACGATGAACACTGAAATTATTTTTACGTTTGAAGGAAAATACATAAAATAGCAAAGTAATATATATTATTGAAGGGAATGCAATACTCTACAACCCTATAATCGTTATTTATTTTTTGGGTTCATCGTTAAAGAGTTATCCCGTCAAAACGGGGGAAAAATATGCGGCAAAAGTGTTTTTCCCCAAAATGACAGACTTTCAAGAGCGGATATTTCGAAAACTAAAGATATCTTGAAAAACTTTATAGAATAGAAAATGTAGGAAATTTAATCAGCTTTCATTTGTTATAGAATGGTCATGTCGCTAGGACCCAGAGTTTCCGAGATATAAGTGAAAACCCGAAAAATGGGACCTTCTAAACCTCCCTCCCCCCGGCACAAAGGCTACGGGCGAGGACTTTTGATATGTTCACCTCATATCCAGCCCAAACAAAGTCCAAAATTGTGTTCCAAAAATTTCCACCTATAGCTGTTTTTAAGCATTCGTTGTCTGGACTGCAATGAGGAATTGATTTTTTCCAGACCCAGATTGTTTATCTAAAAGTTGTAATTTTTATTATTTGCCAACATAACTCACAATACAACGCCCAGAACTATTGAAATATGTGCATTATGAAAAACAAGCAACATTTGCTCTGTGGCTGTCAAAGTTTTAAGCTGAGGCTAATATTTATTTTGAAGAACTTAAACCATGATAACATCATAATAATTGCCACCTATTATTAAACTAGTTTTGAATACTAAATTTATAATAATATTAATTACATTTTATGTTTTTTCAGTCAGGTTTTCCACCATCAGGCACTCTGACCCCTCAGTCTCACTCTCCTGCCAAGTTTCTTCACCTCTCTTCCTCCGAAATTAATGATCCAAGTGTACCTGTGATAAAACATGAGTCCATTCAACCTGACGATGATTCATTTGATGAAGCTCAACAAGTTGTGAGTATTTTATTCTTTGTATTTTGGTTCCCATTTTTTGCTGAATAGTCCATAAAAAAGTTGGGTGTTAATAATTCGAAAAATATATTATTTTATTGAAAAATGTTTACACATTTAGTGCAGCATTGGTTAAATTGACTTTAAAGTTATTTTATTTTAATATAGATCTTACGTTTTGGATTTCTAATAGCATTTAAAGTATCTTAACTCTTAGCTTATGGCTGGCAGTATGGGCTGGCCGACCCTGCGATACAGTCATGCCTCTACCTGGCTACTCTATCTTGTTATGAAGCTATTTTGCCCTCTATTTATGTATGAACACTCTCATATAATTTCCTCCCTTAAAATTTCAAATTGTAGGAAAACTTGATTTTACTATTTATTTTTCTTTTAGCTCTAAATATTTAGGTCGAATTATGTAATTATATGCTCCAATAATTTTTTTTATTCACTATACTTTCTTAATAAAAAAATAATCAATGAAGCAAAATTAATAAATAACCTCTTTTTTATTAAAACAAAAGAAAACATCTTCCTTTTCAATTTGCAGTTTTGGATCTAATTCTGTCGGAGTTAATTTTTTTGAGCTGACCGAGGTATTCTTAATCCCTAGCTCCCTTGCCGCAAAGAGTTAATTTCCCCGAGAACTAGTGATGAAAGAAATAGCTAAAGCTCCCCTCAATCCTTGCTTAGTAGCCGCAAGGTCGAGCTGGAAAAGTCAGCCTTAGGGAGCCAGTAAACGATAGAGGAGGTTCAGACTGTTGTACAAGTCCCTCGTGCTGAGGGCCCGGCGGCTCTCCACTGCTAGTCAAGTCCCTCGTTCCAGAGACATGGAATGCCTCGACTTGTACAGCAGTCTATAATAAGGAAAGGGTTAAATAAGTATTAACTTTTTATTTAATGGCAATGGTCATAATAACATGTACTTAACTAGAGATTAAAATATTTATCTTGTAGTACAATATGCCTTCATTGCATATTGTACTGAGGTAATTTGACCTCAAAATTCAGGTGTTCCATGATTTACCAGGTTAGCTTTAGCTCAGGTTCGGCCTCTGGAGTAGAATAAAAAGCAAATTTAAAGAAATGAAGTAAATTCCTCAAACAGGGCTTCTCAGTAGAAAAAAGAGTGATCTGTTTCAGAACAACTACAGCTTCAGATTCTCTTAATTAACCTTTCCTCAAATTTGCAGTATTTATTAAAATATTTAGGTTTTTTTTTCTCTCTTTTTTAAAGATACACAATACACTATTGAACTTAATTTTATTGTTGTGTATTAGGCTGCACCTACATTGGACCTGTATTTCTCCCGATGAAGTGAAAATTAGTGATTAATTTAATAAATACCACCTAATAAGCATAGAAACCTTCAATTAGGTTGAATGTTGGCGGTATGAAGGAGAAGTTGAGAGGCCAATCTTCTGGAAGTATATCAATCCCAAAAAAATAAATCTTAGTGTAACAGTTAATTTTTAACTGTTGCACTACGATAAGAGAAGCATTAGTATTCATATTTTTAAATTATTTATACGAAAAGTAGCTAGAAGGTTAGAAGCATTGGAAGGTTATAAACTTTGGATGCTTATAAACATCTTTCCACGTAATTTGCTAAACAAGGGAAACAAAAAACAAAAATGTGAATTGACAAAGTTGTTTTAAATTTTATTTGCTGTTATTAAAAAAGAAAAAAAAAAATGCATTGAAATCGGTTAAGATTTAGAGGCTGTAGACGTTTTTGAAACACAATATGTCATTTGGTGCCATTTTGTGTCGGTCGTCCAAATCGGTCGAGAAACATACAAGTTTGAACGGCCAAGAATCTGTGGCCATCAGATCGGATCGGGTCGGGCCCAATGTAGGCACCTCCATTACAGTCGTTGGCTATTGGATTGGATCGCATCAGATCAGGACTAATGTAGGTGCCCCCTTACTGAAGATTTTATTTTATAATATTTCTAATCTCTCTTAAATATTACAAAAGTCTTAGAGAAACAACTTGCTTTTACCAATGAATAGTGTGTATAGCCTTTTTTTTTACCTTTCTGAACACTATTTTCTAGATTTGGGCCAGGGCCAATATATGAGTTCTGAGAAAGAAGTTTCAAACTCATTTTATGTGTAGTAAATCTTATGATTGTGGCTGAAGTGGTACAGCACTTGACTCGTGTATTAGAAGTCCTTAATTTGATCCTCAAGCATGCATTAAAGATTTTATATTGTAGTTTTGCCATTTTGGTCTCGGCATCGGGGTCCCAGGCTGTTTTCCATACTTACCCAGCAACCGAGAAATCAGGGAGCCAGAGCAGAGTAATTTTTTTTTCTTTTTATATGGTGTGTCAAGCCTTCAGGTCATTAATGTCATTCCTTTGTTGATTTTAATCATCAAAAATTATTTGCTTAAATATCCACATCAACATTCAAATTAATTTTATAATAAAGCACAATTCTTTGAGTGGTCAAATCAATTAGTCTTTTTGCTTCTAAGAAGTCGTTATTTGTTTGGTGTCATTGACAAAACATTATCGATTGAGTCTGCCAACTGATATTGCTCTTTCAATTTTTCATAAGTCCTGCCATCTATCAGAATTCGTTTTACAATTAGTTGCACATTGCACAAAGGTGGTTTCTTTGACACGAGGAAGGAGTGTGTGAGGTTTTTATGTCCTATTCTTAGTCTAACTAAACTACTTCTTTTCTGCTTGTTTTTCTGGGCTTTATGCTTCTTTTAATCTCGAGAAATTTGTTATCCCAGACTCCTTCCTAGTCGGCTTACCATGCAGGGCCCTTCAGCGTGAGTGTTGTACTGCTCACACACTCTATTATGACATAAGGTCATGAATCAGATACATGAACAGCTTCTGCCCTCTGGGTCCTTGTTACCTCTTCATGAATGATGTTAACTGAAAGTTCAGTGCTAATTGAGATTGTCTTTAGAGTAGGAAGGTTGTACGAGCCAGGCTACTCCCAGAAGCAGAACTATTCATACCATAAAAATTATTATTAAAAATGTAACTACTAGACTCAAATTATGCGGCTGGTTTTGTTTTTGTAATTAAACATATATTCGACTAGAAAAATAGAATGACTTTAGCTATGCTCTGGCTTTCATTTTACTACTGATAGCATTTGGGTTTTAAAAGGTTCTTTGATTAGTCAATTCTTTATATGGGCTAAAGGAATAAAACGCTAATATTCTACGTTCATCAACAATTTTTTCAGTGCATCAACATCTGGGCCATTAGCATAGACGTCCAAGGGGCAACGAGGAATTTTCTTAACGAGCCGTGACATGAGAAAATTCCTGCCACTGGTGGGACTCGAACACACCATCTCCTGCATGAGAAACTAAGACGTAGGGAGTCCTAAATAAATCTTTTCAAATTTTGGCTTAAGCCTCCAATGCAGATACTACATATTGAAAATTTATGAACTTGATTTTCTATCCTGAGATCCATTACCTGCAGCTTATCTGAATTAGCTCTTTGCATTTGAATAAGTCTTTCACTCTCCCAAAAAATGAAAATGTAGAATCATTGCTAAAAACAGTAAGGTAGCTTCATAGGCAGAAACTCTTTCCTCTCATTCTGCAGCTCATTATTCTTATATCAAGTGTAAAATCTTATATATAATATTATTTTAACATATTTGAATTTATAAGTTTTAAGTTTATATATATATATATATATATATACTTTTTCTGCAATTTGATAACTGGAATTAGTCGCTCACTGTTATAATACTAAGTTTGTGCTACATCTATACCACCAAAATAAATAATTAAATAAAAATGATGTGTTTATGGTTTCCTGAATAGAGTTCAAGAACCTGATCGAGGGGTAGAGGCATCAAGAGAACCTCTACCCCTTGAGAATGAAATCGAAACTATCACCTCGCCTCTTCAAGCCTTTGTAAACCGATGTTAGTGAAGAATCTGGAGAATCAGATGACCTGAAAAAATCTCAAATCACGAGCTCTGGAAAATCCATCTCTAAACCTCTTAGGAAACCTCATGGACCCATAGAAACATATGCTTCACAATAGGCCTATAGGCAACCAATGACAAGAAGCAAGAAAGTTGGGAGCTGAAAGAAAGGGCTGGCATCCGCTCTTAGAGATCCCTATACTCCATTAGGGTACAAAGGAATTAGTAGTAGTTACTTGCTGCAGTTTCTTTTATATTATGAACTAATTCAATTTTCTCTGTAATTTACACAGTAATGAACAACAGTGATTAATTTAATTTTGACTTATATGCAGTCAATATATTTTTGGTATAGTTGATCATTTGAGCTACGACCAGCTTGGTACGAAAAAAAAATTAACTTTTCACTCCACATGTCACAAGTGAACATTGTGCCAAGACATTTGCTGCTGAAACTGTTTGAAGACCTTAATCTGTGTGACACCACCTAGAGAAAGTTGACGAGAGTGAATTTGTATACATTTCTGTGATTCATAGAATCTCATATCATATGAAGCTGCTTCTCAACTTGTGGCTTGGCTTACAAAGAAACTGATTTTCAGAGTACTTTAACACATTAACCGCCATCAAATATTTAAAAAAAACGTGTTGTGTATTTTTTTGTTTTCTTTGGTCAAATTTAAATATATTTCAATATTTTGGAGATAAAAAATTTGTTTTTATTTATTTACGTAAAGGATATTCATTGGTGCCGGTCACCTCTGCCCGCCTTGGTGGGAGTTGATAGATTTTAATTCAGTGGGCCGTGGCGGTCACTTTGACGGTCATATCGGTTAGAATGGGGACATGGGGAATGTAAACAAAGTTTATCGTATAGTAGTAGTGAAGATTCATTGCTTCTAAAAAATGTGCAGAAAAGAACACGGCGACAAATTTCATCTGACAGTGAAAACAAGCACGAAATATTACCTCAAGTCAGCACTTCGAATAATAATTTATCAAAATGGCAAGAACCTAGGGGATGTCAGCAGAGTGTAATCGCTTAAACTGAAATGTCAGGTATGAAACCTTTAAGTTTGAGATATTCCATGAACAAATCAAAACCTGAAGATTTTTATAAACTACTTGTTCGGGACAAAATTTTTAAAACAATAGCCTTTCAAACCAATTTATATGCCCAACATGCTCTCCAAACTTCAACTCTAAAAAAATGTTCTTGTCTTTATCAGTGGAAAGAAACTGACGAAAATGAAATCAAAACATTGTTTGGTCTTATTTTATTCATGGGTATTGTAAAATTACCAAAGCTAAGTGATTATTGGTCTAATGATGACATGTTAGAACAACAAAACATTAAAACCAAAAAGAGTCGGAATCGATTCGAAATGCTTTTACGCATACTTAATTTTGTAAATAACGAATCCAGTGATAGGAGTGACCGTTTATACAAAATAAGGAATTTAGTAAATGCTCTAAATGAAACTTTCCAAAAGCACTATACGCCTAACGAATCGATATGCGTCGATGAGAGCATGGTCCCATTCCACGGTAGAATAGTATGCTGGCCATACAACAAACGAAAAAGACATAAGTATGGCATTAAAGTTTTCAAGTTATGTAGTGTTCCCGGTTATACATATAAACTCCAAATATATTCTGGTAAACATTTTGACTCAACATACAACACACCGACTAATGTTGTTTTAAATATTTGCCAATCTCTATTGAATAAGGGGCATACATTATACAGAGACAATCGGTACACGAGTGTCCAATTAGCGGAAACATTATTGAATAACGAAACTCATCTCGTTGGTACACTCTGAAAAAATAGAAAAAATATACCGGAGTACATAAAAATTGCTAAATTAAAGGTTGGAGAGTTCAAGGCAAAGGAAAATGGTAATGGTATAACTATAATGAAGTGGAAGGACAAACGAGAAGTTTTGTTATTCTCTACAAAGCATTCCACAAAATTCGTAAAAACTTGTGATAGAAGGGGACAAGTAAAATACAAACCGAAAATTGTAAGAGATTATAACAGAACAAAATCTACTATAGATCTGCTATACTTCACCACTCAGAAAGACTGTCAAATGGTTTAAGAAATTAGGCATTGAGTAAATATTAAATACAGCTGTTGTCAATGCAATGATACTTCACAACATTACAACAAATAAAAAAATCCCTATGTTGTAGTTTAGAAAAACAATCTGCGCTGAAAGGAATCAACAGGAAAATGCCACAACTTCGAGACCAAGACGACTGAAGCATGCATTAAAATGCAAAGAAGGTCCTGCAAGGAAAACTAGAAAATGGTGCCAAGGATGCTATAAGATGAATGTGAAGGAGTATGACCGAAAATATGCCAAAAATAGGACGATAAAAGTCTCAACATTTTGTCCTGAATGTGAAGGTCAGCCACACTATTGTTTGGCATGTTTCAATAGAGAACATCGTCTCTGAATGTTTTTATGTTTCAATAATTATAAATTATTCCTTTCTAATTTTGCTGTACTTAATGCACTTTAAAAATTAAAAAGTAATTTCATTCGTTCTATTTTTTTATTATATCATTTCTACCTCATACATTTTAAGCCAACTATAAGCCATAGAGCTGAAATTTCCGAAAACCAACGTACTCGGCAGTTCAGGTGGGCCACGCCGGTCACCGCTCAACAATAGAATTCGAAGTATTTGTGCCCGGCAATGATGTGTAGTTGGGTTAAGAAAGGTCTTTTATGCCAGTCACGGGTGACCCCCATGGCCTAATTTATTTTTTTTTTTTTTACGGCGCATCGACAAATCGTGGCCATTAGCACCGACGTCCAGGGTGCACCCAGGAATTTTCTCAGCGAGCCCTGAGATGAGAAAATTTCTGGCGCCGGTGGGGATCGAACCCACCATCTCCCGCTTCTGAATCTAGCGCGCTAGCCACTAGACCACGGGAGACCCCCCCATGGCCTAATGAAATAATTCACTGCCGGTCACGGGTGACCCCCATGGCGGTTAATGTGTTAAATTAAGTAGATTGTGTTCATTTAGAGAATCACTAAAAGTGCCAACTAAATAGAAGAATTTAAAATCCAAAGTTACGAACATCAAGACCTTAAACAATATTTTGTAACATGTTCCGTCTAGACTCAATACAATTACCATCATTGAGAGATATCGCACTTCAAGAAATGTGTCTGTAAAGAAGGATATGTTCAGTGTTAAGAATAAACTTTGAAAGCAAAGAGAAAAAAGTAAGTTATAAATTTGTATTTATGAAAGAGAAATGACTTGAACAGGTTTTGAGTTTTTCTGATTCTTTAGATGGAACCGTTCTACTTAATTTTACACTTTCTCTACCTCTACTCCTCCATTTCTTTTTACACCCTGAGTGAATGAAGATTTATTGATTTCATAGGAAAATATTGGCAAAATGTTAATAAACCTTGATGATTGCAAAGAACGTTTTCAAGATAACGAAGAAACATCATATAACATCGATGAAATGGTTGACTTCTTGTAAAAAATATTATGAAAATTGTTTTTTGATAATCTTGTTGTGATTTAGAATGTGGATCATGTTACAATAAAACAAATAGTTATTGTAAAAAAGAACTACCCAAATCGGATGGATTGTACAAAACAAAACAAAAAAAAAAAAAATTGTGGCCACGTAAATAGAAAAATTTAGATGAAAGAATATTTGGCAACATATTTCTTTAAATCTATATCTATTCATATAATGAAATTGTAACGGATCGTTGTCTCTACATGGAAGGTATATGGGAAAAAATATTATTGGGGGCCTTTATCAATGCAATGATTTTTAGAATTTTGGTCTGTGCACACTAATCTCAGAAGTGGCTTATCCAAATAAAAAAGTTATGCATATGCAAAGAATCATTTCGAACATTTGATGAACTATCGTTAACCCAATACCTACCAAAGTTTTTGTTTTTTTCGACACGAAACTTGATATGTAGTATTCCCCTAGGAAACGATTGAACGAGTTTGTTAACCAGCAAAATCGGCTTCTGCCATACATTGACTCAGCTGTTCATTACAAATATAAAAGAGAAAAACTATTCATGTTGTTTATATCTAAACAAATAATAAAATTGTAATGGATCACTGCCTGTACATGGAAAATCTTAATAGAAATATGTGTTGTAAAAATAAACTAAATCGGTTCACTAGTAGGGGGAACGGGCCCGGACCCAAATTACCAATTTTGCCACTACCAGCCATACATTTTGTTATATTTCAACAAAACTCGGTATTCTTGTGATTATCTACAGTGAAAAATATGTGTAAAAATAAACTAAATTCATTTACTCCGTACCCAAATTACTAAATACTAATTTATATATATATATATATATATATATATATATATATATATATATATATTTATATAATTTAATTATAAATATAATATATTTTTGTATTCCTCGGATTCCTCTCATTCCAAACAATTATGTTTCACAATAAAAAATGTTTTTGCGAGGGGAACATATGCTTTGATCCCCGATGGCTATACGTCTTGTGAATAAAGAAGCATTACTGTAAAGCAGATTTTTTTTTTTTTTTTTTAAATACCCGACAGTGTTTATAATCCAAAATAAACCAAAAGATATATCCAAAAAATGCTACCCTAAACCACTATCCATGTGGACCAAGTCACGGGTACAGCTAGTTTTAAATATTTCCAATGCAAGACAGATATCAACTATTTCTACTGAACAATTTATAATGATGCATTATTTATTGCAGCACATTGGGAAAATAGAAACAGATCCAGAATTAGGGTTTCAACCTATTTTCTTTCCTCCACCACCTTCTACAATAGAAGTTTATCATATACCCAGAACAAGAAAAAAACCTGGAACCACGACAAGCCTAAGGAGAAAGTGCAAATTGTGCTATCAAGAAAAACGGAGAAGAGATACAATATATTATTGTGGAGATTGTTCAGGCGAACCTTATTTATGTTTACATTGTTTTCCGAAGTATCAACATAAACTGAGTTATTTATGACAATTGAAAATAAAGCTTCATTAATTTTTTTTCTTTTTTTTAATGGCACATCGACAAATCTGGGCCATTAGCGCTGAAAAAAGCTCCATTAATCAATCTCGTTTTCTTTGTATTGAATGAAATCCTAAAATTATTTCTACGGTGATAATGAAATTCTTAAATTTACTCATGGCATAGTTTGTGAGTGTGGCTCAGCATCAGTATAAAACTTCTTAAAAAATATCAATAAAATAAAGCGCTATAACTTAACTTTAATAAAGCGCTATTAAAACATTTTCTTTCTAAATAATATTTTATTATTAATTCATGAAATATCAGCATTACCCTTTTACTTCAAATTTGAGTTGTTTTTTTTGGGGGGGGGGGGGAGCAAATGTGCTCCAAGTGATTTAGCACTGAAGCACAGAGCTCATGTTCTGGATTACCTGGATTCTGAAACTGAGGCAATCATTGAAGAGTTCATCTTCTAGTGGCATCGTCCTAGGGCCTCCATTGGAGACAGGCAAATATGGTTACTGGCAAAATGGGAAAACAAGCCCCCGGAGCATTATGCACTACCTCCTTAGCCTCTCTGGACCCATTGTAGGCTGTTATAGGATTGATTAATTTTTAAGCATAAATATGCTTTAGCGGTGACTAAACTGGAAAAACCTGATACAAAAAAGTGTCCGCTGGCATTCGCGCATGCACAGTGGCCACGTATGTAAAAGAAAACTGTATATGTCACTAAAAAAGTGTTCGCTGGGGTTTGTGCAGTCGTGTTCGCTTGTGTGCAGTGTTGTTCGTGCATGCACAGTGGCGTTCGAGCATGCACTGTGGTGTTTGTGCATGTGCGCACAGTGGCCATTTACGAAAAAGAAGACTGTATGCTATACAGTACATAACATAGGTTTGTCGGGTGGATCTAAGTGTTACAAAAATGTGTCCACTGATGTTCGCACATGAGCGGTGGCCATGTACGAAAAAGAAGTCTATATGTTATACAGTACATCCACAAAGAGATTTGCAAGAGCTTACAAATAGACCTTTCCAAGTGGAAGTCTTAAGATGCTAGGTGCGTATTTTCCGCTATTGTAAGTTCTCTGTATATTGCACCTAAAATCTCACTTTTTTAAAGATGTGATTGGAGTAGCTGTTTACATTTTTCACAAAAAAAAAAAAAAAAAAAAAAAAAAATGTTCCAAGCTTTCCGAATGGCACTAGGAATAAGAACGTTACAGAAACACGTTATCCAAGATATCCAGTGACTTATTAGCGTGGTTCCTCTCTTCTCCACAGGGAGGGAACCCGGCTTAGGAGGTTCCTCATGACGAAATTTGGAACTGCCGACTGGAAAATTTCACATTTCAATGAGTGTATGTGTGTGTGTCTATATATATACATACACACACACAGAAGAACTTCTTTGTATCGAACTTCTATTTATTGAAAATCTCCATATATCGAATTTTCTTTGCAACCAGGCACATTTCATGACTTTTCGATTAAATATATATATATATATATATATATATATATATATATATATATATATATATATATATATATATATATATATATGTATATATATATATATGTATATATATATATATATTGTATATGTATACTGATAAATCAATGTATGTTTGTGGTTGCACGCATGATTTCTGGGTCAAACAATTTCTGATTTATTACTCAAATCATTTGAAAGTTTTAAGTTCCTGTCTGATGATTAAATTTTTAGATTTTTTAAAATACAGATAGATAAATAGATATTTACTTTAAACAAATTTATTTCCTTATTTTTTGTCTGTATGTCTTTAAAATAAAATACCATGAAACGTATTTTTATAGTTCTTTGTCAAAGTAAAATCAATATGAGTGATGTAATTTTATCAGATTTTTTTTAATTCTCATAGTTAGGAATATTTTACAAATGATTATAATTTAGTTTGGGAGACTATATTTTATTCTAAGAAAAATATTCAATATGAATACTTAGTAATAGTTTTATTATTATGCTCAATTATATTTATTTTTTGAAAGTATTGCATATTTATTATCTTTGTAAGAAGCCGTGTGCTGATGCTTTATTGCTAATTATTATGACATATAAGTTCACCATATTTATAAACTTCATTAGGGCAGCAACGGTTTCTATATATCCTTTATATTCCTTCTAAAGGAAGTGAATATAAATGCAAGGTGACTAACTGGTGGAATGTATGTGTTGACAGACGGATGTGGAAACCGTTGCTGGCCTCGAGAAGAGCAGTGAACCTCATGTGATGTTACGGCAGTATCTCGCAACTCGCCAGACAAAGGTAGATCTGCCAAAACTCCCCCCACCACAGTTCTCATCACATCGTGTCAGGGCCCCCCTTCGTCCTCAAGAAATCTCTGTGATTCAGTCCCTTGCAGGGGGAGCAAAGCAGACGTCGAACATGGCCTCAACGACGCCTCGGAAAGGAGGAAGATTCCGCCCTGGATGGCTTGACAATTACTTCTGGCTTCAGTACGACGAACACCAGAACATGATGTTTTGTAAGTATTGTAGGAAGTGGAGCGGCTCTATTCCAGACATGAGGACTTCGTTCGTCGAGGGGAACTGCAACTTCAGGTTAGAAATAGTAAACCATCATGATCGATGTAAATCTCATCAGCTATGCATGGCAAAGGAAAAGGATGCTAGTGAGAGAGTTGGTACAGATCTTACAAAGCTCGATCCGAGGCCTAAATCTCCACCTGAATGACCATATCCCTAACGAGGAGGCGATCCTCAACGAGGCACGTTTCTTTTCTCAACAGAGGAGTCTATAACTTGACTTCTTTCTGAAGCGTTATCTCAGGGTTTTCAGAGTTGTTTTCTTATAATTGTTAGCTTTCTTTCCTGTGCTAGTTCACCTTTAGTTACTGTGTTAGGTATATCATGCTCTTTGATTTCACTTACTACATTTTTTTCTTTCAATTCAATTTTTTTTTTTAATATTACTTAGTTCGCCCTATTTACTTTTCTGTTTCTTTACAATTTGAATTGATGGAAACAATTAAAAATAACTATTCGTTCATAGAAGGGAGGTCAAAAACGTTTTATGGATATACAGATTTATTTCTTAGCAGTCAGCCAAAATTTCCTTCTCAGCTAGTCTAGATAACTTAGAGCATACATTTAAATTGTTATGAACTAGCACAGTAATAAATATCATAAGCATTTTGTACTTCAAATAGATCTAATATGCAGCACTTATATTTTATAGCCTGTTCAGATAGATATTGCAGTTCTAAGGGAAAAGGTATGCCTATATTCACGGAGAGTAAATCCTTTGGAGAAATTATCTCTGTTAACCTTATGACAGGAACATTTTTCATTCAGTTCATTTCTATTATAAACTTATTTTTTAAATGAATTTTCATTTATACTTAAGTATGAGATTAATGCAAGGGATATGAAGTTACTAGTAAATTTTTCAAATTGAATGAGTTTTGTACTGTATTGCTTATAGTTCATTCTAATTCAGTTATTTTACTATCATAAGTACTTGAATACACACTTAAATTAATAATCAGCCTATCATTTTCAGTATCTGTAATATAACCATTAACTTTATATTCCTTTTCAGCTAGTGCTCGATTAAATTCGAATTTAAATATGTCCTTGCTATTTTCCCTTTTAGATGAATATATACCTAGTCTAAATAAACAATTTGCCTTTTTCCGGATTGAAAATAAGTTATATCCCTAATGAACCCTTGCAGTGACTGTATCTGCTCTATTAATTATTTTCTCCATTTGTAACCAATAATTTTTAAAATTTGATACAAATATCCCAAACTACACTGCAAAATATTTTCATTTGACAATTTCCTGTAGAATCTCAATAGTTAGCATGACTTTTTCAATAAAATACATTTAATTAATTATTATTAGTATAACACATTTTGTAAAGTCATCCACAGGTAGTTTCTGTTTTCTATCTGTATTTTTATTTGAAGGGGTTGAAAACGGCATGCAACAACTAATGTTTGTTCCTTCGTGATTTTGTACTGAAAACGAGCTGATTCCCCGGTAGCTTAGCTTGTGGAATCGGCAACATTATAGTTTAAAAAGTTTTCTGCCTTCGCTTTGGCTAAGTATTGATAAACTGTGAACACTATCTCCCTTGCCTAGCCATCCAAAGCTTTCCCTGAACCTAAAGAAGGCATAATTAGTTTCAAGTGATGTTATGTTCATTGAAATAGAAATTTAAAAATTGCAGAATCATAGGGAATATTTCTCTCCCAGAGGTTTGCACATTTGCTATTGAACTGCATGATCTACCTGAACAGGCTATAGGACTGAATTATATTTGACTTTGCAATATCAGCAGAGTGTTGACAACTCTGTTTCTTGCTCAAATTAATCCATAAAAAACAGTGGAAAATATTTTTGTCTATTGTAGTGGGAATGATTCTTTTTAAAAAAGTGTTTTCGCTACATTATTTAGTTAAGAATGAAAAAGGCAAAAATTATCCTAGTCTTTTGAAGAATATATATATATATATATATATATATATATATATATATATATATATATATATATATATATATATATATATATATATATATATATATACATATTTATATATAAAGCAAAAAATATGAGCTGAAAATAATTCTATTATGTTTATATTTTTAATAATACTTATTTTATTGGTGTATTTTTATTATGAGCGTTGAATGCTTCTATTGAAGCTATTGGCTTGACCTAAGGTCACTGTTAGGTGCCATTCATTGTGAATTGAATTCGCTAAGTTAGGAATTTGAAGAAGAACATTGCTTTAATGAGTGTGGCTGTGAATTGAGTATTGGAGCCAAGCTCCATCATAGGCTAGGATAAGGTTGGTAAATGAGTGACTTGGGTTTTATATTTGATATGGAATTTATATTTGTATATATGTTTTTATCTATAAAGTTTAAATTAAATTATTTTTTAAAGAACTTGGAAGTTTGGAATTCAGGGTATTTTATTTTTAATTCTGAACCTTCATACATTTTTTTACTCTTATGATTTTTTTTTTAATCTAAGTAAATTAAATAATGGGTATATTACAACAGGTTGGATCTGCCTTGAAAATTATTTAATTTATATTAACTCCCTTTACAAAAAAAAAAAAAAAAAAAATCATTAAATACTATTGGTCTTTTAATAAATTTATTTTACTATAATTGCTCTTTTCTCATTCTTCAAGCTTAAAATTATTCTTACAAAAATGTTAATATTGTTTTTTCTTTCGTAGTGATATAGAACGTATGAAATAATCATTAAGTTGAAGTAACCTAGAAAAATCCTAAAAGGCAATATATATAAACACAGATATGAAAGATGTTTATCCGCTAAATTCAATAACAATAAAAAATCCAATAATGGGTATTATAGGAAATTCTTCCTTCCTTCCCATGAGCACATTGTTAAAAGAATGACAAACGAGAAATTGCTTCCCATGGTATCCCATGCCAAATGTGGTCATTGTTGTAGAATGTTCACTTTCTTAGATCATGGTATGGCATTTCAATCTTAAGAGTAAGATTGATGATGGGGTATTAGTAGAACCAATTTTCAAAAGAAAATTAATGATATTAAAAATAAACTTTGGAACATGGATCAGAGAAGAAAATTTAAAAATATCAAATTTTCTATCGAGAGACTCACTAGGGGGATTGTGGAAGTTTTGCACTGTTAGTAAATTTACTTAAAAGTCCCCAAAAAACAGATGCGTAAAGTTTGGTAGATGAAAGTTCATTATCATCATCATACTCTAATCCTCTAGCATTTAATTCTTTTCGAGCCAAGCAGTGGGGGCTCGAATTTACTCTGAGGGCCAACCAGCCCTGGAGCTGACTTTCCTCCAAAGCCAACTAACACCAGCCCACCCTCCCGCGTCCGTCTCACGTTTACCTTTTAACAAGGCATAATAATATAATCATTTCCCTTCTTTTAGGCTGAAATAGAGGCAGGAGATTGTTTTTCATTAATGCTTCTAATTGTTTAAAAATGCTTACTTTATTATTTCAAAAATTGAAATATAAGTAGACAATTTTTATTTTGCGCAGAAATATTATATGATCTAATTACTGAAATGCATACGTATGAAATCGAATAATATAATGTATTTTACAATGCTAACTAGTCTGTTTTATGCTAAAAATAATTTACATAACTAGAAAACTTTGAAAAAAGAGAAGTCATCGTTTTAAATTTAAAAACAAAATATAAAAAAATAATTCGGTCTTTAATTTAAATAAAATAAGTAGTAAAATAACAAATTAGTAGCATTAAATTATCTCAGGGTGAAGGTAATAAATTACAAAATGATTCGGTAAATAGAACGAAAGAAAATCATACTCGAGGAGAGTGTGGATATATACACAGGCTTGGCACTCTCGTTATATGCATAATGAAAACATCTAAAAAAAATTTTAAAGGCATAAATTTTGATTGGGCCACCACAGTCGAAGAAAACGGTGCTTGAATTATTGAAAATGATTGTTTTATTCCAATATAAATTGCAATTGGACTTTTTTAAAGCTCTGGATTCAAAATGAACATGTCTTTAAGAATGTTGTTTTAATTCTGTTTGTTTCTAAACTTATATTCAAATTTAGTCTGGTTATGATAAAGATTTCTTATTAACATATTGCACTAGTATTTCTAAAGTGACTCAACTCAAATATCGTTTTTTTCAGTTATGACTAAGAAAGACATGGTAAATATATGTTATCAACCATCAAAACTGTATGTGTCTAGCTTCGGAGCTTGTACAACAGAGGGTGCTTGTGTCACTCTTCCTGTCTTAATGCTATTCCCCCTAAATAGGCAAGGGTGAGCCATTTTCAGTTGTGTTTTATTTTGAGTTGTGTCACTTCAGAAATACTAGTGCGATATTTTATTTGTTTTATGGTGCATCTACTGCCAAGACGATAATTGGCTCCAAAATTAGTATTTTAAAGATAATTTATGAATCTCATGTATTATCATCTTTTATAAGCATTACTTACTTAATTGAGAAGTAATTTCCGAGAATAACGGAGAGTAAAATATAACATATTTGAAATGTAAATATTAAAACTCTATTGTTTTTTCTATTTCTCTAAGATTACTATCTTTGTTCATTTTGGAGAAAACAAAATTAATATCTGGTATATTTAGAGATTTGTGTGAAATTCTATTTAAGCATACAACTACCTCCTATATTTCTGGTTAGAATTATACTTATAAAGTTATGTGTCTTTTCTATGCTGTGTTGGCTGGTGACTAAAGCTTGCAGTAAGAATTTATACGAAATAAAAACGAATAATTCGAATCTTTTCAACTATTTTTAAAAGGCACAATAATGAGTAAAAATTAAAAAAATATTATTCACTATAAAATTAAATGATAGCAGCAAACATATATTCTGATGTAATTTCCAAATTCCATACTTGGCATTTTTAAAAACCCTGGGTACTTAATGATAGGCCATAAGCATCACTGTGACCGCGGAAACCTCTGGTTTTTAGATTCCAAATGGTCTAATTTGAAACATTTAAACTCCTTTGGGAAAAGAATTTTCAATCTATTTATGTATAATACAGTCGAATTATTTAAATCTCCCCCAAGATCTGTTTTACTCTTAAAAAGAGGTAAACCTTTTAGAATAAATAAAGCTATTGCCAGTAAATACATGTTAGTTCATATCTGTGTCATAAAGGTAGAATCATTTAATATCATACTCTAAACATTCACTAAAATGTTTTCTTCTTTTTTTTAAAAAACAAAAATTCTTTTGTCTGTTTATTTAGATATATTTTTTGAACATAGTAACTGCAATTGTCTTTTCCTTATATATTTAAAATGTGAATTATTTATTCTAACTAAAGCTCACCTTATTTTAAAATTGGACTGGTTTCTGCATTTATTTTTACTGTTATCAGTCTTATAGCTGGCCATGAGGATCCATAGGTGCGGATGGATACTGTACGAATGTCTCATTCTTGACCACTGCCAGTATTTTTTTTTTTTTTTTTTTTTTTTTACGGCGCATCGACATAAATCTTGGCCATTAGCACCGACGTCCAGGGTGCAGCCAGGAATTTTCTCAGCGAGCCCTGAGATGAGAAAATTTCTGGCGCCGGTGGGGATTGAACCCACCATCTTTCGCTTATGAATCTAGCGCATTAGCCACTAGACCACGGGAGACCCCCACTGCCAGTATTGTCACTTGCTTTTCCCCATTGCTTCCATTAACCCGTTCTGTACCGTTGACTTGTGTACAAGTTGGAAGAAAGATGATCCACATGTCCTGCAGTCGAGAGCTCCTCATATCTCTTGCATTCTTTCTATTCTCATTTTTCGACTTTAGAGCTATTTAGTGTTACCTTAGTGTACTCCGGTCACTAGACGGTAGCTAAATGAAGTTTTTAGTGGTGTGAGCTATTCAGGTGTGCATAAAAAATAAGTTTTTAACTCGGTTGGCATTTTGTACTAAGTCACGGATCAAAAAGGAGGCTGGAAAACATATTGGCCATAGTTATTGAATATATATTTCACGTTTTTATTATTCATAACAATAGGACACATGGTAAACAGAAAAACTTCTCTTTTTTTTTTTCTTTTTTTTTTTATTTATTTTTTTTTTCTTTTTTTTTTTTTCTTTTTTTTTACATTCATACATAAAAATTAATATATTTTGTTTTTTGTTTAACGGCATAACAACATTTGGGCTTTTAACACTATCTACAGGTTTCTGCCCTACCAACAGCACAAGGTCAGTCACCCATTCAGGTACGACATTGCTTAACTTTTCAGTGATCAAAGGGAAACTGTGCATTCAAAGTGGCTATGGCCGATGGAAATAATGATAGTAAACTTAGTATTACGCTGTAACTAACTCCACTGATTTAATCTTCAATGATTTTACGTCATAACCTATGAAAATTTGATGGTTTCGATAGTACGGTAACCATGTGGGTTAGTCGCCTTAGCAGCAAAACCCTTGTGTACCATCGTCCGGAAGTAGCTGAAGCGTCACACTTCTAGCATCACACTAGGCTATAGCCAAGAGATATCCATGTAAAAAAAAAAAAATATATATATATATATATATATATATATATATATATATATATATATATATATATATATATATAATAGACGAGTTTTAATTCAGCCAGGTGATCACTTTAAATCAAGGCGCTATGAAGGAAAAGTATCCCGCACAGGGAGCCTGAGGCGAAGTGAGAGTATCCCATACTGGAGAACCCTTCTCCTCACTCAAGGGTGGCTAACCATCTCAGGATGTGATGGCCAACCTGTTCTAGCCCATGTCAGCATAACAGGATAGGCAGGTCAAGGGTGGTCAGCTGTTCACAAGTTAGGAACTAATTCATACTCGCGAATTTCATACCCCGTAACAAATAAAAATAATTCTTTATTATTGGGTTTTCTGTATTTCCAGTGCCTTTTTTATATATTTGCTTTTTAATTGAAATGATCTGAATTAAAGATATGAAAATATCTCACTTTAAAGAATTGATCTTGTATAATCAAATTTCTAACATAAACTCAAGTACAATTATTCTGCGTCAAGATTAACATTGTGAAAAATTACATGTTCCAGTTTATTGAGGGAAAAAAATGGAAAGAACCTTCCCTTTATGATCTACATAAATTATTACTTGGCTTTGATAAATTTCCTATGTATATTTTTGTGTATTTATCACTTACTGTGAGCTTAATACTTAAAATATTGCAAAATCATACGTGTAACTTAGAATTACATTTAACATAAAGCAGACTGCAGTTTCATATTCCCCATGCACACAAATAAAAATACATTATTTATATATTTTGAGTATTAGTTCTATTTTGTAGTTTTATTAGTATATTTTTGATTAATGATACATTATTTATCTTAAAAGTCTTACGTGCTTAGAACATTAATTAATTAATGGGCTGTGTAAAAATCTTGCGGGAAAAGAATTTGGTGGGAAAGCTTGTTTAGAAAAATTCCAACATTACTTCTGTTTATTTGAATACTGTTGCTTTTTCAATATAATGTATTGTGTTGATTATTGCATATTTTAATAAACATCCAAGAGAAAAATCATTTTTAAAGAAATTATATTTTAATGTCTGCAATTTTGTAATTTGCTTATTACGTAACAGTGTTTAATTGGTTAAAAAAAAAATTGTAAGTTAGTTGTTAATTGATATTCATTTTGACAATATTGACTATTTTGAATATCATTTTTGTTTTAAATTTGATAAAACTATTTCTTGTGCTATTTTAAATAGTATGTTGGAATGATGAAGCATACATTTTTCACTGAATTAAGTTATGAGATGATCTGTGATAGATGGAATATTGTGATTATTTAGTCTAGTACAAAATTATGAAATGTCCCATCAAATGGGTTTAGATATTGTTTTCATTATTAGTTAAACTATTTGTATGTTATTCATATATTTTTATAAGGTATCATCTGTTTGATAATTATGCCCATTAAGTCAATTTATTGTTTCTCTTCCTTGTATTATTATTATGTTGTTTTTATCCAAAATTTATTTATATAGAAATTTCTTGATCTGTGTCTGTGTTAACTTCTAAATAAACCTAAGTGTGCCTAATTTTGTATTTTTTCCTCATAATTTTGAAGTAACTTCTCTTTTTTTTTTCTTCTTCTTTTTTTTTTTTTTGCATCTAATACCTTGACTTCCTCCGAACCAGAAAAACTCTTGTGAACTTCTAAAGGAATAAATGAACATCATCAATTTATATTATAATTTTTGTAGATTCATTTTTTAACCTGACAAATGCTTAGATTTTTTAACGCGGTTGTTATATTATTTATCTTAGTCATTGAGTCTGACGTATAAATCTATCTTTTCTTTAAAAATGACGTTTTTAAATATGACTTCTCTTTAAATATGACGTATAAATCTGTCTTCTGATAAAAATTAAAAGAACGAAGACCTGCATATAATCGTATAAATTAGCATATCATTTAATTTTCATAATAAAGTCGATTTTATTTATATATTTATGTCAAACGACATCCACCGTCCTGTGAGTTTTAGAGTGGTTTAGTAAATTTTTATTCTAACAGGGGTACCCACTGTGAACCTTGTAAGGCAAGAATATTTATTGTTGGGCTTCACATAAATATGGAGTTGGTATATGATTGGCAATGCATTCAAGCGTAAAACAGGATATTCATTCTGGGTTCAAATCCCAGAAGGCGAGTTCAGTTTTCTAAAAAAATTCAAAAAATAAACAAGGAATGTACTTTAATTTTTTTGTCTTTGTATTTTTTTTATTCGGCTAATTTTCACTCAAATCTAAGCCTATTCCCAGCTCAAGTATTAACATTTGGAACATCAAATAGTTAAATGTTGGATGATTTTATAGAGTGATATATTTTTCAACTGAAATGTTACATTTCTTCTAAAATATGACTGTACTTCCTTCTCATCCAGTCTTTCTTCCTTATGGATAATTAAAAACAAAAAATCATATTTTATTATGGAGTTTAATTCTTTTCGAAACAATCTCAACACTTTACGAACTGGTCCTCCACTAATGCAGTAATAGAATTTACAAACAGGCTTAAAGGAAACCAGCAGTATTTTGAAGCAATGAATATATAAATGAAATTTTCCCTTCGACCCAAAGTATTACAAAAGTTAACAGAATTTTACAATTAGTACAGAAAAAAATGATTAATTTTATATATATAAAAATCAATATGCATTGCATTAAAAGTATATTAATGAGAATCAGGAACACGATTATCGAAGGGCTTTTAATAGTAAAAAGTAAAGGTCTAGTTTACTATTTATATTTAGGTGAAGTGTGCTACTTTTTGTCTAAACCAATGTTACAGTTAATTCTTTGGAGAACTCACAAATAGTTTTCGGACGAATGATGTATCACTCTCTTCTGGCTCAGAATTGTGCCTAATTGATTTTCACATATAACAACACTAGTAGGAGATTATTCTGCATTTGTTTTTCTTGTCCCTGTATATATATAAATTTTGTAGTTCACTAAAAGTGCGACTATGTCTTATTAAGTACGATGCACAACTTCACCATGTAGGTACTGCTGTGACAGAAATATTTTCACCTCTGCAAAGTTTTAACTGGTGAGCGGTTTATCCAGTTTTCGTACAGTACACCAACTTTGCCCAACTATCTATAATTATATGCTTTCTATTTTTAATTAAGTAGAATATTTTTAAAACTTTCATAATCATTTCTTGTCTTTTTTTTTTGCTTATATTCTACAGCTAGCTGCCTTCTATTACTTATTAGGTTTTATTATGTTCTTTGAGCTTAATTGACCCTTTTTATAGGATGATGGGAAAGATGAGCAGAGTCAAGGGTCGTCAGTCAAGATGGAATATGATCAAGGAGGCTCTATTCAAGATGCCTCAGAGCTCCTGGATGGTGAGTACATAGGTGTTTTATGGGCGCTGATCTCTTACATCAATTTGATTCTCCCTCTCTCTCTCTTTTTGTTAATAACTCATCAAAGAAACATATTTTTGATAGTTGATTTTATATAACTATGAAAAACTCATTAAAGACAGCTGTTATTGTTTTTCTTTAGTAGGTTATTTAAATTTTAACATCTACTAGCCTGGATTGGGCTGAAAAGGATAGTAACCCTCGTCCCTTGTTGTTGGTATTAAAATTCATATATTTTTTTAATTGTCACATCCTCATAACACGGATTTTTGGGATGGGTTACTACACTTTTCTAGCCAGATTACTGCTAATGCCTTTTTTTTTTTTTTTTTTTTTTTTTCTTTTTTTTTTTTTGAAAGACAATACATGACCTCTATTGAGAATATCTCGAACCATTGACCTTAGACACAAAGTGCTTATGCCTTAATACTCACAGCAGGCACAGGGTCTGCCTTTAAGTTAGCAAAAATAATTTTAAAAAAACCCCCAATGACAGCTGTTTTTGTAAAATAAAATAAAACGTTAAAATTTTACAATTTGAGCCAGTCAAATTACTTGAAGTCCATTTTATTTTTTTGCAGTTAGAACCAGCCTGCAAAGTATTGCTGTACAATTATAAATGTTTAGGTTTCTGTAAATATAAAAACTGAAACTAATATTCTGCCACGTCTGCTTTTTATTATTAATTTCTACTAGTCGCTTAAAAATGGTGGAAGTTACTAACCCCAAAGATCTTGGTTGATCTAATGTATTTATGTAGAGTTCTGAGAAGACGTTCAGGTGTTGTTATAATAGTCGGAGAGCTGGTAACGCAATTTTCATGAAGTGTTTTATGCACCTTGAAATTTTGCTATAACGTACCTCTGGGGTAGTTAAGAAGGTAAGTATGTGTTTCCTGGACATACCTTAGAACAGCAGGTACTGCGCATAGGGGAAAGGTGCAAAACAATATTGCCCAAAATTCAATGTTTTATTCAGAAGCCAAGTATCATAAATGTAAACTAATTGCAAATTAAGGCAGTTTTACAATGAATAATAAATAAGGCAGACACTTTTAAGGGGGTTAAAATGAAAAAAATAAATAAGTCAAAGTACCTAGTTTTTATTTTTAATATTAAATGAAGTGCTTTATTCACGCTGCGATTTAAACAGCGTCTTCAATAAACATCTTTGAAAATAATTACAAAAGGGCAGACAATTTTGTGGGGTTTAATTATCAGGAAACATAAAAAATAAATGTTGCCTATGATGGACTGCAATAAACTGCTTGTAACCGTAAGAGTGAATGAAAGAAACGCGCAGTTGTGGTTGTTCTCTGTGCTCTCATTGGTTCTTGCTCGCATGATCTTGTACAGCTGTCCCGGTTTAAATGGCAGCGTAAATAAAACTCTCATTTAATATTAGAATAAAAACAATTTTTTTTTTTTTACATGTTATACCCCTTAAAAGTGTCTGCCTTATTTATTATTCATTGTAAAATTGTCTTAATTTTACATTAAAGATAGTTGGCTTCTGAATATAACTCTATTTTTGGGAAATATTTTTTGCACCTTTCCCCAATGCGCAGTACCTGGTGTTCCACCGTGAGTCTAGCCAACACATATATACATACCTTCTTATCTACCCAAGAGGTACATTATTGCAAAATTTCAAGGTGCATAAAACACTTCATGAAACGTGGCTCTCGGACTATAAGAGATATAAAGTCAGGAAGCATTGTTGGGCTTGGAGGATGGTAAAACTTCCTGGATGAGAACTGATTAAGAAAGACATGTTGCCTCCAAAGAATAATTTTGGAGGTGTGATTTATCTTCAGTGAACATGAAGAACTTAGGTAGGATGCAATGGAAGTAGAGGGAGTCCACTTCCCTAATGGTAAGACTTCTGGACGTGTTCACTAAAAATGGAGCTTAGTGTCAATAATACTCAAGACCTAAATCATATTTAGTTGTACATTGCTCCTGATAAACATGACACCTGAGGCTCATCTAATGGTGTCCCATCACCTGCACCATTTCATTAAAGTGTGTGGGGAAAAATCTGACGCTATGAGGGTAATTTTTTTTAACAAAACTTTTAACAGTAAAATTCCATTTCTCCTTGAAGTTGACTAAGGTCCCCTTGTGTTTTGTAGTTTTCAGATGATTCATTCATGAATACTATGTGCCTTCGGCAAAAGTCTAATGTTTTGTTTTAAAATATTCAATTTATAACATATTGAAATTCATTCTCTTCCAAGCCAAATACAGTACCGGATTGCAAACGTTATTTCAATGTCCTTAATCTTACAAGCTAGTGTGGCATCAAGGCACTGCTCCCATGTCAATGGCATGACACATTTTAAAACTTGGCTTAAACAAACAAATGTTTACATAAATATCCTTAATTTACGGGGGAAATTATGTATAAATGTGATTTCGTAATAACACAGTAGTAATATGTTTCATAAAAATATTTGTCTTATTATCAATCTGATGAAAATTATCTCTTTGGTCTTATTGAGAACAAGTTGTTTGTTATTTTACACCATCATTTCTAGAATTTCATATTAATTCTCTATTGAGCATAAGACAGCATTTAGACCGCCATATTTTCACTGATTGATTAAAATGAAAAGCAGAAAGACTAACAGTCGACCTCGGTATTTGTCATAGGACAGGTTTAAAAAGACAGTCTTCCAGCCTTCAACCCTCTTAAAATGTTTTTGAAAAATTTGGCCTTCGAACTCATGAAAGAGCATTTGCAAAACCAATCAGAAATTTTGTATTATGATGTACCTAAGTTGGATTTATTTATGAAATATACTTATATTTCATTTTTTTCACAGAAAGTATATTAAAAAATAGTATTTAAACTAATAAGAATATAATTTAATGCTTTAGAAATAGGCATTATTATTGTGCCTCTGTGCAGCCACTTACTGTCTTCAGTACATTACAGGATTAATCTCATATTTTACTTATTTTTAATAAGGAAATCCATTGACAAAAAACAAATATCTAGCATATCAACAATTATACTCTAGCAAAATCAGTATACACCAATTAGTCAATTTGAAAATGATATTAATTTATTTATAAATAAAAAATCAAATAAAAATATGAGCAAGCTATCAACTATCCTCAAAATTTTGTTTCCAGTTTGGTATTTTGTTATTGCTTAATCATCACCTACTAACCAAGATAAATTACAATGATAATAACATTTGAAATAAAAAAATACTTACATCTAAAAAGAATAAACTACAGCCTGTTCAGTTAGATGGAAACATTCTGGGAGGAATATTCCTGATGGTTCTACCATCTCCAACATTCCATTTCAATGAAGAAGTTATGCAGAGTTGAGCATCAATCAACTAATTTTTCATTCTTCCCAGCAAACAATTTATTTTTTAATCGCCAGATACAATTAAATTTACTCACGAACAACTCTGTTAATTAGTGTGTGCAATTAATTTATATAATTAGTGTAAAAAATTACGCTGAATTTTAACAAAAATGCCACTCAAAAGTTCACTTCTGGTCCTATTTTAGTTCACTTTGAATTTTAGTTCATCTCTGTCCACTTCGGATCACCAAGTTTTAGTTTGAGGGAAAGGGCATGGCTTATATTCCAGCTGCAGAAATTTAGCAGTAAAAATTCTCTCTGTCATAACGTTCTTATCACAAGGAGGTTTAAAACATTTTTAGCCTTAGTTTTGGCTAAGTATTGATAAATATTAAGCAATATTTCCCTTGCCTTACCTCTCAAAGCCTTCCTTGGTCTTAAACGATGCATAATTAGTTTTTATAGCGTTTTATGAATCTTGTTATTCCTTGAATATATAATGAAATAGGAATTGGCAAATGGTGAAGCCATCGAAAATATGTCCCTCAGAATTTCGTGCATGCGGAATTGAAGTTTTTGTCTATCGGAATGTGCTGTACTTAAATCTATAAAGAAATAGTCTGTTAGCAGGAGGTGTATCTAGGCATGTTTCTCAGTTGTTTACTGAACTAAGTATTTCTGAAAAATTTGTTTAAAATAACTCATATAATTACAAAATAAACATGAATAGTACAAAAAACTGATCACTATGGTCTTAACAGGCATGTGTATGTATGTATATATATGTGTGTATGTATGTATATATATATATATATATAAATTGTAGCGGAGGTCATTTTCGATATCTAGTTCATAGGATTGATGAATATTTGAAGAAAGTTTTCAAAAAATCTTTCATGAGTGGAACCTCAATAGCTACATACATTCAAAAAGTACTAAAAAATTAACTAATTACAACTGAAAAGAAAAATTCTACTGTTAAAAAACTGTTTTCATTTTTAATGTAAAACTACCAACCTACACCTAAAAAAAATAACTACTTGCACCTCAAAATGCTCCTAAAAATAAAAGCCTCAGTTGTGTTGTTCTGCAGATGAGGCTGATCCTAAGAAGTACTATCACGCCTCCTATTCTATGCATACATAACCTGCATCCCTCAAGTGCAAGTTTCTGTTCCGAGATGATGTTAAAATAACTTCAGCTTACATATCCACAATGTGTTTTTTTTTTTTTTTTCAACCATTTAGTAATTAATTCCCGCCCGTTGTTGTTTTCTTCCTTGAAAAATCTCCTACTCATGTCACCATACACAACAGATCGAAATAAATCAAAAATTCATATTGTTAAATATATATTTCTCATAATATATAGCAATTATTGGAGTAGGTCTACCAGTAGGGTTCTCTAGTAGTTTATGTCATAGGGCGAAAACAAGCATAATATTCTCAAAAATACGACAATTTCTTGCATTATGGGAGTCTTAGTAACTAATCAAAAGTTAAGTAAGTTGTTCAAAAAGTTTATATTAAGAAGAAAGTCTAGTTAGCAATCAATTTCCGAGAATAACTACTCTTCCAAAAAAACATTCTGCAAGGTGCCAAATCTTTCAAATGTTGTAAAATTGAATTATATCTTTCCTACGGTATACCCAGAACTGCCATTTAATTCTGAAAAGATCACAAAAATGAACATGATATCAGCTTTATTTATTAGGGTTTTTTTCTCTCTAATTTTCCAATTGAACTATGAAATTGAAAGATAATCTCAGTTCTGTGTATATTGTTAGATAGGTAATGAAATTTTATAATTTTTGTGGGTGAACGTTTTTGAAATAAGCAGGTCATTCTGAAGCCACTGAGGTAGTACTCTGAATAGTCATCAGATTATCATGTCAATAAGGGCTTGATGATTAATTACATGCTTATGTCAAAAAAAGAGCTTGACTTCATATTGATGCCAGTGAATATGGTCGCTACCACAATATACGGCAACAGAGATTATTTACTGTTTGGATTATAATTATATTATTGAGACTTAAACCTTAATCTTTCTGAGATAGTTCCTTCACTATAGATCTTACGAATATAATTGAAACATAAAATATTTACCTCTTCCTGGGTCTATATTTAATATATAAATTATGATTTTAATTCTTCTCCATTATATTTCAATGTTATTGTATCTTCTTCATTATTTTGTTATTAATGAAAATATATCTGAGAATTTTAAAATATTATTATTTTCATTTATTTTTTTTTTGCGTTTAACGGTGTATCAACAGTTAGGCTATTAACACTGGGCTATCTACAGGTTGCCACCCTTTTATAATACCAACAGCACGTGGTCGGTCGCCCATTCAGGTTCTGACCACGCCCGATGTTTCTTAACTTCGGTGATCTACGGGAACCGGTGCATTCAACATGGCTATGGCCGTTGGCTTTAAAATAATATTATTATTATTGGTTTTATGTACTGCATCTTTGGCGAATTGCTTTTTTTTTTCAATACCTTTCAATAGAGGGTGATGTAAAATAGGTTTAATCTATTATATTCTTAAAATAGTGGATTTCCTTAAATAATAATTTTAAAGCATTTTAACCAGGTATTTTGGCTTGGTATTTAACTAATATTTTTCCTTTGGATGTTGTTGTAAATGTCTATTGTGCTTGATTGTGAGTTCTGAGTTACATGTTCGGCACGTAGGTTTGTCATTGTTAGTCATCAAGTACTCGTGAGTCACACAACTGTAGCCGATACATAGTCTGCCTAATATGACTTATTCGTGCCGTGATGTTCTGTATGACAAAGGCCATTCTTTAACCGCAAACTTCACTTTTAAATTTTAAAATACAAGCCGATACTTTTTTTTTTTTTATTAATAATGTCTGAAGAATAAATTAGTTTCTTTAATGTTTTTAGTAATTATAATATAGGAAGGTTTGTTGCACATGAATTTTAATCAATCCTCTCTCAGACTTTAATTGATTAAACATTCCTTTGAAAGGGGAAATACCATTGGGCTTATGCTAAACTAGCGAATCATAAAAACACAATTATCCAAAAAATTTGTTCCTTACCTTTTTTTGAAATTTGTCACAATAAAGGGAATGATATATTACATGTGATCATAAACGTAGGTTACTTCAAATTGGTCTGTGTTTGTATATAATGTAAATATTATTAGCTTTTCCTTATTACATATACTGAATAATTTTTGCTGAAAGTAATGATTGTTATCAATCAAGAATTCTAGCGTAATGCTTCATTTCAGTATATTAGCAATTATTTCTATTCATTTTTCCCCAGTGCAGTGTTCTCTCTATCTTACTCACTTCTCAGTTATAGTAAAAAATGTAATGCAGTTTTATTTATTTGAGGTTACCTATTGTTCATATTCTATGTAGAAGTCCATAATAATAAGTTTATATTGGCATTTCCTCGATTTATAAGAATTATGAGCACATTTATATGTCCAATTGTGAGGATAGATGACACAAATGTGCTTAGGGAAGAGGCTGAGCGGGGCTAAGGCTAACGAAGCAGTATTCCGGCCCGATCCAACATCAGCTGGAATGTTTCATTGTCTCCTCTGCTCCAAAACCGTCCGGTCGCGATGGCATCACCTTCAAACACACTTCTCTAGGAATCACAAATGCCCATTTTGCGATGCTGTCTACTCTCGCATTGATACGCTCAAGTGCCACACAAGAAGAATCCACGGAGAGGCCTACAAACTATCAGGAATGTATAGAAGTATCTACGGAAACTTGCTTTCCCAGCCATCGTGTTTCTTTCCTAGTCAGCGTGCTGCATTCCCAGTGGACCTTCAGCGCCGTAGACCTGCTTTCCCAACTGAATTAGTTCCTTCTTTCAATGGACAATCCTTCGTTAAAAGTCCATTCGAATCAAAATGAAGAAAGAATTATTTCATTTTTTTTTTTTTTTTTGTTAGCATAATTTATTCTTAAACTTCAAGTTTTCATTTTTGTTATTACGTTCATTAACCTTATGTAATATAATATAATAGCATTGTATAAAAAGACAGTCCAAAAATTGTGCAATGCTTTATCTTAGTTTTTCTATAATCTGGGAATCACAATAAATGCAAAATTTTGTATAACCAATAGATAAAAATATGTTGTTTTTTTTTTTTTTTTTTTTTTTTTTTTTATTGATATAAAATTAAATCCATGAAAAATTCAGTGTTTAATACAAATGTTGAACAAGTGCGGTCTAATCCTAAGGTACCTTGTTCCTCATTTTATAAACTTTTCTTCCCGAAGGAAAAGAACACTTCAACCACTGACTACTTTTCTTTTAGCCTTTAATTATTTCATATTCTTAAAGGAAATAAACCATTTAAGTGGTCTTGAAGACCTTGGCATATATGTAAGTTACTGTGCTAGGTATTGATCAAGTTTGTGTTAATTATTCTGGGTCAAGTTTCTTAAAAAGCCTTAAATTGGCTTTCTTATCATTCTTACTATTGTTTTATCTTAGTTAAAAGTTAATGATTTTTTCCCTATTTTTGCATTTTAAAGCCACTAAAAGTGGTTATTACTTATTAAATTTCTACATTTTTATTGAATAAATTAAGGAAGAAGACAGGTAAAAAAAAATTAATAAAAAACCTCATGAGCTTAAGAAAAACAGATATTTTTTACAATCTTTCTCTAATTTGTTTTCTAAATTTTATCTTAATATCAATATCTAATAATGCCTGGGAGAATTTCTATCAAAATATAATTATCAACATCCATTAATTCATTTATAGAAACCACTTCAACAGGTTTCTCACCCTTTTAGGCACCTCTTCAACTAAACTCGATATATTACTAATGCAGCTTAATTGTATGAATACAAACCTTCCCATATACCCACATCACATGTACAGTATATTACATTTTTTGTTAATGCATTTGTTAGATTTGTAGCCTTGAATTTATTTTCTAGTAATTCTGTCCTGATTAATAAAATATGCTGTTGGCTATATACTCTACAAATCACGGCTCATTTAAATTGACTATTAAGTATATTATCTCCTTCATGCATGTGAGTTCCTATTTTAAAAAATATCCATTTTCAATATTTAAAAGTTTTTTTCAATTCCCTGTTTTAAAACATGGCATTATTAGTTTTCTTCTCCTTTAAAGAAGGATAATATTTGTTGTGCTATCCTATACAGTAAATAGTATGAAGGATTAATGTTAAGGAAATAATTATTCAAATTATTAAGTTTTGAGTAGTATTTTTTTATTTAGTTTAAAATTTTGCGTCACCAACAAACAAATTTTTATCTTTTTTTTTGTTAAAAAAGAGATCTGAAAATTTTACTTTTAGCATAATGAAATATTGTATTGCATAATTTATGGATGGCTTTCTAAGTTCAAATCTATTCAAGCAAAACAAAATTGTTAGTAACTTAACAGGCTGTTAGAACACTTGTTAAGATTTCTTTTTGAAAATTGTTTTCATCATTGCCTATTTGAGGGTAGCTTTTTTATATCCTTTATTGAAAACTAAAATATTTTACAAATCATATTATTTTTATTATATTTGTAAATAATGTTTTATATAAAAAATTAATATTTACGATTAGAGTTACCTGTTTCCTTGAATTTTGTTTCTAAAATAGGCTATAGATATTTTTCCCATGACCGAACTTGTATATCAGTAAGAATCCTGCCAATGCAACCCCACTAATATTCTTGTTAGGTTTACTTTT
The DNA here is from genome assembly GCA_946811695.1 of Gonocerus acuteangulatus. Classification (NCBI taxonomy): domain Eukaryota; kingdom Metazoa; phylum Arthropoda; class Insecta; order Hemiptera; family Coreidae; genus Gonocerus; species Gonocerus acuteangulatus. The sequence continues at coordinate 106,180,932 of OX328123.1, read as the reverse complement.
ACTTGTGTTTTGGAGACTTCAAGCCTGTATATACATAATAATAACAACCGAGTGTTATTGGAATTTACCCATAAACCTCTCAAATCATGAAGTAAGAGGTTGTCAGTAATGATTTCTGGGTACGTGTAGATTAGTTAATTAAGCTGTATGTAATCCAGCCAGTTGCTGTTATACGGAAGATGAGTTCATTAGCAAGTTCTACTTAAAGGAAAAGGACATTCACCATTCGAATAAGTTTGAGGTTTAATGTAACATGTAAACTTTTAAAAACAAAACAATCTTTTTTTTTTTTTTTTTTTTGAAAATAGTTTTTATAAGTTAGCTGTACTTTTAAACATGGCAGTGGCAGAAAGTTTATATTATTTGAATTTCTATGATGTGTCAACATTTAAACAAATTTTCCAGGGAATTTATCCATTGATGTTATACTCTGGTGCGGCAGACAGAAGCTTGTAGTACATGGACTTGGAATATTTTTTTGTGTTGAAAAATATATTAATGTGGACATGAAAGAAACCATGATTTATATAATAAAAAAAAACATATTTTATAATATTGATTTTTTTTTTTTTTTTTTTTTTTCTAAAATGCCTTAACATGAATTATTTCTCTTTTCTTGGAAGAGACTGAAAAGGAAATGAAATATGCTGGAAATTATATACTTATTATTTTCCTAATTTCCATTCGTCTACATTCATTTTTCTTGTTGGATGTAAACAGAATTTGATGTTGGACCAAATATTAAGATAATATTAAGAATTTATTTAATAGATCCTTAGTTGGAATACCTTCTTTTGTAATTGTGATAAGCAAGTGTAACATATCATAAAATTTAATAATGCTGTTGTTGCAATGTAAGATAATTTAAAACTTGTTAATTTAATTGTTTTATTTTTCACTTAAATTTTGCTTTATTATTATCGGTTATAACATGAATTACTCTTAATTCTCACGTTTTTATTGTTAAAATTTCAATTGCTCAGAAGCTTTAATGTGTTGCCTTCATGTGTATTTGCATAAATATATATTTCAGAGCTTTTTGTCAATTTTAATCAGTAAGTTTCTATAGTAAATTTCTGTTTATTTAGTTTGACAGAACAGTAAACCTTTTAATATATTTATTTTTAAATGTAAAAATGTACATTTGAATTTGTGATCTAGAATTAGATAAGCTAGTGCTTTTTAGACATAGCCAAACTGTTCCCCAATTTTTAGAAAATGAGAAGAAGAATATTGATGTAATAACTATTTCATAATGTCTGTTGTCCAATTAAATAACCGTTAATACGTAATATATTGTGCATATTTGTCATTGTGATTTAATTTTAATAAAGCTATAAGGTGGTTTATTAAATACTCTTTTTTTATCATTATAAACATAAAAGGACATTTTCTAATATAAACAAAGTAAAAAATAGTAGAGTAAAATGCAATGACTTTGAATGAAATAAAACATGATGCTGCTTGTTTTTTTGTGTATTTACCCAAGTTACTTGAGTTTAAAATGAAATTTTTTGTAAAAATTCTGGATGAACTTATAAAAATGAATTTAAATTACTTGATTTTTTCTCTTTTTTATGGATTTTAGAACTAAATCTCTGTCTATTTATCCATTTATTTTTATTTTCCTTCGGTGTATATTTCCTTTATTGTTTCGAAGTATTCGTTATTTGTTCCAGTGTGCCCTGTTGGGCGAAGGGTTTCGGGCTATGACAGTTTATTCGTCCGGCTGACACCTACACTCTTCGAGTGCTGTCTCTGTGGGAAAACAGTCACCAACAAGTGGCACCACTCCAAGAGCCATGCCTCACAGATCCTCCCCTGCCCATACTGTGAAAATAGTTACTCTCGGAAAGACAATTTGAAATATCATATTAAAATCAAACATCCGGGAATGCAGTTTGAGTGTAGGGGCACAATACCATATCAAGTCCTCAAAATAAAATGAACGTTCAAATTGCAAACAATCAAAAACAGAATTTTACTTGACATTAGAGGATAAGATACAAAATAAGTGAAATAAACCTCCTGCAATCTGACCAATTCTTTCTCCTTCCTTCTATTACACTCAAGAAAATTCAGGTTAGCTTAACACATTTTGTAAAACTTGTTCACATTTTAATTCAGTTGTGCATGAATTTATTTTACCATACAAGGCAATTAATGCCTAATGATTTAGTTCATGTTTGTAAGAACTTGCATGTGCATGTTTGTTATTAAAATATAATCTGCATGTACACCAATTTTTCATTAACTCTTAGAATTATAAAAGAAAATACATGAATAGATGCAATAAAGAACATCTTCAGGGTGAAAAAATGTAAATAGTCATATCAAGGCATATGATGTTATTGACCAAATTTGCAGAGAAATTTAGAGGTTTGGGTGAAGGTAATAACATGGAGTTTATATGAGCAGTAATAATGGCTTAAGAACAATAAAACTTTTTTACTTCAGTTTTTTTTTTTACTCATATATCAGTCCAGTCAACGAACAGTTATAGATGGAAATTTTTGGAACAAAATTTTTGACTTCGTAACTTTGTTTGGGCTAGATAGAAAGTGAACATATCAAAAGTCCTCGTCCGTAGCCTTTGTGCCGGGGGAGGGGGGGTTTAGAAGGTCCAATTTTTCGGCTTTTCACTTATATCTCTGAAACCTTGCGTCCTAGCGACATGACCATTCTATAACAAATGAAAGCTTTTAAATTTCCTACATGTTCTATTCAATGAAGTTTTTCGAGATATCTTTAGTTTTCGAAATATCCGCTCTTAAAGTCTTATAATTTTGGGAAAAAACACACTTTTTTTCTTTTCTCGACCGGATATCTCTTCAACGATGAACCCAAAAAATAAATGTCGGCTATAGGGTTGTAGAACATTCCATTCGCTTCAATAATATATATTACTTTACTATTTTATGTATTTTCTTTCAAACGTTATATAAGCACTCACATGGTCTTAGCAAAACCATTGCCAATATAACGGACAAGATCTTATCTAATTGAATGTGAAGAACTGGTGAGTGGGCCCAAAATTATATATTTTGTGGTATTTATACGTCCAGTACTCACTATATTTACATAATGGAGTATATTTTGGACTATACATTGACTGGAAATGGTGAGAAATTGAAACGTTCATTGGTCGACAGTTGTCACCAGATATCACGATGAATACTAAAACTGTTTTCACATTTGAAGGAAAATACATAAAATAGTAAAGTTATACATATTATTGAAGCTAATGGAATTTTCTACAACCCTATAGCCGACATTTATTTTTTGGGTTCATCGTTGAAGAGATATCCGGTCGAGAATAGAAAAAGGTGTATTTTTTCCCAAAATGACAGACTTTCAAGAGCGGATATTTAGAAAACTAAAGATATCTCGAAAAACTTTATTGAATAGAACTTGTAGGAAATTTAATCAGCTTTCATTTGTTATAGAATGGTCACGTCGCTAGGACGCAGGGTTTCCGAGATATAAGTGAAAACCCGAAAAATGGGACCTTCTACCCCCCCCCCCCCCCCCCCGGCACAAAGGCTACGGACGAGGACTTTTGTTGTTGACCCCCTAACTAGCCGAAACAAAGTTTGAAGTCAGAAATTGTGTTCCAAACATTTCCACCTATAGCTGTTTTCAAGCATTCGTTCCCTGGACTGTATGTGCATTTCAGCTAATAATTTATAATAATCTAAAAGTAAATGTTTCATGCTATATAAATACATATACTTACAGAAAGAGTGTCTCCCTGTGGTCTAGTGGCTAACGCCTTAGATTCTCATTCGAGAGATGGTGGGTTCGAGTCCCACTGGCAGAAGGAATTTTCTCATCTCATGGCTCGTAGAGAAAATTCCTCGCTTAAAGTCGCCTAATTTGATGCTTATTATGTATTATTGATATTATTTTACAAGCATTATTATTATTTGTTCCCACATAAAAAGCCGTTTGTTATCTTAATAAATTTATGTATTTTTGTTGTGTTATCATTAGTATTAAGGAAATTAAAATTTAATTTTGTGAGCCAACTCCTTGCTGTAAGTTTTTGTACTTAAAAGCAATAAACACATTCATTCATTCAAAAAAATTATTGATCCAACCGTTACAAAAACTTTCAAAATAGGCTCCGCCTGGGTCGATACAGTGCTGCCAGCGTGATTTTCAAGCTTTGAAGGCCTCACAGCAGGCATTCTCCGGAATAGCCTTTAGAGCCGCGGTATAAGCTGCTTGGATCCCCTCTGTCGTCTTAAAATGGTTTCCTTTCATCAGTCTTTTCAGGCGAGGAAACAAAAAGAAGTCCAGTGGGCCACATCTGGGCTGTAGGGCGGCTGGGGAAGCGTTGGGATGCCTACCAGGCTTGGTAGCTGGTCACGAGACAGGAGGTGTGAGCCAGGGCGTTGTCGTGGTGCAACTTCCAGTTGGCTGTGATGTACAGTCGGGGCTGAAAAAAATCTGTCCTATTACTTTCCGGACAGACCCTGTAGGCGATGAAAAATCTGAATTTCTACGACTCACTCACTCACGTGTCAATATTAAAAGGCACTTAACCGAAAAGCTAGAGACTTTAAATTTTGCAGGATAAAAGACATTAAGGTTTTATTAAAAGCAAAAACAGAAAAACCTGAAAAATTGTGTTTGACTCCGCTCCCAGGGATGGTGCCCATTTTGTACTTGTTGTTCCTTCGGAAATCCATGATTCCTTCTGAAACCCATCATGTGTGGTATCAAATGAATCGTCTCGGTAAGGAGAACCTATACTTGATTTTTTAAGAAACATTTAGAGGCATCTTAACATTTTACCCTAAGGGCTGGAATCTTTAAATGCCAGACATTTTACGATAAATCCGGTTGTTATAGTGGCCATAATTTAACAAAAACTGGCTAAGTTTGAATTGGGCAAATAAGTAAGAGGGTACTATTAAGTTCTCGGCAAGGTATTAAGAGCCTTGGCCCAATATTATGATATCATAACTTTCGACTGTCCCAATCTTTCTTCCCTTTAAGACCCATTCCTCCTGGCTTGGTAGATCTAGTCTGTTGAAACTACCGGAATCAATCTACTTAGCTCTACTAAACTTTTGTACATTTTCAAAACTACTGGATTTATTATTAAAATCTGTGTTTTTTTGTAGTTGTTTTGTTTTTTTGTGCATTGGCTGCCGAGGCCATTAGCACATAAAATCTGTGTTCGGAATTATGGATTAATGTATCATTGATATCAACCACATTTTTAGAATCTACATTACATTTCCAATAAGAAACACCCATTATTGAAATATTACTATGTAAATTAAGAGCTATATTAAAAGCCATATAGATGTGAATGTTTGATATTAGTTTTTTTCTTAAATTGTTCACTTTTTTCTTAATCTGCTATTTATACACTATAGAAAAAAAAAAAATCTATTTGAATCTTATTTTTTCTTCTAAGTCAAAACCACTAAATTTTCCTTAGCGTAAAGGAACCATTCTGAACACATTCTTTAATTTCACATGTTAATGGTGATGTCCCATCCTTCCCACACTACATGACGTGTATAATACAAGCCCATCTACCAAATATTAACTCACTCTGGTTACAAATGGATGGTTGCCCAGCTTATAATAGAAGAGTGATGACCGAATGCCTGAACAGTGAATTCCCTAACCGTTGGATTGGCCACTATGGACCAGTTCGCCTCCTAGATCCCCTGACTCCTCTAGATTTCCATGAATAAGGAACTCAGAGCCCGTGACGACAAATGAGTAACCCAGGATCCAGAAGCAATGCCAGCTAATGAGGACCCAAAGACAAGATGTCCTCCGTAATGCCCTAACAATTATTAGTGTTATTGGGCTAACAATTATTAGTGCACAGTAATAATCATTTTTCTCCCAACTATAGATTTTCACAGATTCAAAAAGATGTTTCCTAGGAAAACGAGATAACTTTGTATAGCTTATTAAATAAAGGAACTTTTGAGGGGGCCCTTCATTTAAATCTATTTTTTTTTTTTTTTTGCTTTTTGTCTGCAGGAGAGAGTTTTTGTATACAATTTCCAATGATTGTAATGAATAACCCTTTTAACTTATAAGCAGAAGTTTTATTAAATAGAATAGAATTAAACTTAGAAATTTAATTAAATAAGACCCTCAAGACATAACAATACAATACATATATTTATTATTTTTACAATAATTGTAATTATTTCCAATATTTCTTATGTCTTCTTTTACTCTTGATTCCGAATTGTTCCCCTACCCTTAAAAAAATAAGGGTGGGTCATCGCCATTATCGTGTGAAATTAAAGGATGTATTCAGAATGGCTCCACACTAAAGCACATTTATTGGTTTAGACTTAAAAATCAGAAAAAAATAGATTCAAATACATTTTTATCTAGAACGAGGTTTCATTTTAAAGCTTATTAAATAAAGCAACTTTTGAGGTGGAAGTCTATAAATAGCTCATTAAGAAAAGATTAATTAATTTAAGAAAACACTAATACCATAAGTTCACATCTGTATGGCTTTTAGTATAGCTCTTAATTTACATGATAAAAGATAATGGGTTTTTCTTATTGGAAATTTAATTTCGATTCAAAAAATGTGGTTGTTATTTACAATATATTAATCAAAAATCACGAAAACATAGTTTTTAATAAAAGAAAACAATAGTTTTGAAAATAGACAAAAGTTTGAGTAGCTCTGCTACATATTCAGATAGGACGCCCATTTCTGCATCACTGGACTACAAATGACGTGCAGGATAAACCCCTAAAGTTATGACTTCTCAATGCAGGACACCCTGTGTGTGTGTCCCATGAAGTCAACCTCATAAGCCGGTTTTCTCCCTATAGGGGAAGGAGGAACTGCGCTAAAAGGGACTCAAGTCAAAATAGGTCCAGGGTGGTCACAGTGATTAATGGCTAAAAGCAGCTCACATATTGTATCTCTCCTTTCTCCCCTGTTCTATGTAGATTCCCAGCTAATTCAGTATACATTCTGAAAATGAAAATGCATGTGTGCACATTAGAACAGTCATCTTCTGGAAAAATCATATATCCCTTCTTATTACTTACTGTTCCATTCCCATGGTCTAAATAAAATTCCTTTTTCTACAGATGCTTTATCGGCCTTGCCATTTCATTGTGAAAATACTCTTCCCCGTTCAATCAGGCACTCCTCCTCATCAATAATTTTGAAATTCCACTTCATTTCTTTACGTTTTTCTTTTTTAATCGTTATTTATTATTAGGAGCTTTGCCGACATTACTAATATTTGATAGTTTTAGTTTGTGTTTAAATTCCTTCTTGTCTGCACACACTTCCTTAATTAAGTAATTTACAATAATGGATGAGTCAACAAAATTTGCAAAAATAAAAACACTCAATATGGTGAGTGTTTTGATAAAAAAAGAACTTTTATCGGCTTTAGTCAATTTAAAGTATTCCATTGTCTTAAGAGCTTTGTACCCAATAAAAAAATAATTAGTTTCTTCACTTTTCCTGGATATATGTGGCATAGATCTATGAAAAAACAATAGTATTTTTTTTTTTTACTACTTTTAGCACTTTCCTCCGAAGGAAAGTAGCTATTGAGGTTGGACTCATGACGGAATTTTTGAAAAATTTCTTCAAATCTTTATCGATCCTACTTAGTAGACACCGAAAATGAGCCCCGTTAAAATTTATATAATATATATATATATATATATATATATATATATATATATATATATATATATATATATATATATATATATATGCAAATATATATGTGTCTGTTGTTAACACGATAGCGGCCAGAGTTTTTATATTTTCGTCACGAAACTTGGTATATAGCATTCAATTAGCAAACGACTGAACGAGTTCGTTAACCACGGAAGGGTCGGTCCACCGGAAGGGGGGGTTTACCCCGAACCCAAAACACTAATTTGACTATGTCAGCCGTAATATTTGTTATATTTCAACGAAACTTGGTATTCGTAGTGGTAATATAGAGAGAAAAGTGAGATATAAAAATGAACTAAATCGGTTCATTAGAAGGGAGGGGGGGTTTACTCCGGACCCACAATACCAATTCGCCACTACCAGCCGTGATTTTTGGTATATTTCGACGAAACTCGGTATTCGTAGTGGTAATCCACAGGTAAATATGTGTTGTAAAAATAAACTAAATCGGTTCATTAGGAGGGGGGGTTTACTCCGGACCCGCAATACCAATTCGCCACTACCAGCCGTGATTTTTGGTATATTTCGACGAAACTCGGTATTCGTAGTGGTAATCTACAGGTAAATATGTGTTGTAAAAATAAACTAAATCGGTTCATTAGAAGGGGGGGTTTACTCCGGACCCAAATTCCTAATATACTCATACCGGTCGTAATTTCTGCTGTATTGTAACGAAACGCGGTAGTCGTGGGTAACTCATGAGAAAGAAGTGTTGTAAAAATGAGCTGAATCGGTCAATCGGAAAGCGGGGGTTTAATTTGTAATATATTTCAATAGAAAGCCAGACGTAGGTTCACAAAGCCGCCGCAAGGAGCGCTTTCTACCACTAGAGTGACTGTATCCTGTTCCTGCATTAGATCAAAATACGATATGAGTTTTTTTGGTATTTATTACGTAGTGTAATAGGTACCATGTGTAAACATAACTCTGGAAACAAATTAATAATTGATCAGTTACTCATTACAAATTTAAAAGAGAACTATTCATGTTTTTATTTTATTTATGTAGGATATTTTAAGCAAATTGTTCTGGAAAGCAGTCTACACTACCCAAATTCTGAGGAAAGTGCTTAGTTATGCAGCTCCTGCATGACGGACTTTATTTATAATAGCCCTAAATGCTTTGAGTCCTCCGTGCCACCTCTTCAGAGGCCACAAAACATATAGGGTGATTATAAACTAAAGTAATACAAAAAAAGAAAAATAAGTACTATTTTTTTAAAGACCTACGTCACAAATATCTAGAAAAGTGAATATACTTACATGCATTACAAAAGAAATAATTAGGTTTAAAAAAAACAGGTTCACTGTACTAGAAGTACCCTGAGAAAAATATTATCATAATCATAAAGAAATTAATACATATGAGAATTATCTAGTCGAATTTTCTCAAAATAAGTTTTTTAATTGATCTATGGCTATAGTTATCTGCATTGAATTGTTTTAACTGTTCAGAAACTAACCTTACGATTGAGCCTAATGTGTCTCAAAATGTAATAAGCTTTAAACAAATTTATAAAAATGAAAACTAAAGTGCCTTCATTAATATTAATCTTTCAAAAATGTGAAATTCCAGAAAGAATTGTTTTTTTTTTTTTTAGTTTTTGTTTTTTTTTTAAATTTTTTGGGATAGTAGTATCAGAATTAAACTATTTTTTATTTAAAGCCATTTTTCTTTTACTTTCTTATAACTACAGATGCATCAGAATCTTTAATAATAATAAATAAATGCTGCACATTTGAATAAATAAGATCATATGTTTGATAATTAAATACATATATTTATGCCGGACTCTGTCGATCTGACACTAAATGTATAAGCTGCCTCATGAACTATTTTATCCTCGGAATCCCAAGAGACTACTGCTCACCTACTAACAGTTGTTGAAGTAGTACTTCCTTTCATTCCTTTACTGGCTCATCCGGTATCAAAGACTTCTCTAAATCTTTGTACTCCTCAAATTCAATTTTTTTTTTTTTTTTTTTTTTTTTTTTTGCTGAACAACTTCATTAGAAAAATCCTTTGTTTTTTCTATCCGCCATGCTCTCAACCTTGATACCTTAAAGTCCCAGATCCTCTTATTTCTACACATTTTATCCGACCTGTTTTATGGTACCTGTCATAAGTTAATTTTTAGATTTAGTCATAATTCAGAACAATAAATTTCTATAGTACTAACAATACAAAGCCAGGCCAAACTCAACACCATTTCCTAATACCTACATGTAAAATTGTTCCTAAGAGAAATAACTCAGTACAATCAAAAATGTGAAATCCCAGAAAGAATTGTTATCGAATTTAAAACAATATTACATAAGGTCATTACAAAGTTTTAATTGTTTGCCCTATTAGCATGGAGCCCATAATTGAGAGACAATTTTATTCGGGGTATACGAAAATAACAGACACACAGGAAACCCCTGTAAGGCTGAGCTTAAATGTAAAAATTGCACATGCCGTTTGTAACTACAAATGTTCTATTTTTCAAAAAGAAAAATAAATAAAATATATGATAATCAAAGACAAGCTGCAAAGAAATATTCTCAAAATTTTAATTATTGTGACGGAATCTCAACTACCTATATCCTGAAAAATAATATTTTTTTTCAACTGTACTTATATTGTTACTAAAGTATTTGAAAATGACATACATTTTTGTGTTTATACTTTTGAAGAACCTTATTCTAAAAATTTAGTGAAACCACTAACAAAAACAAAACCCCCACTTTATTTTTTTTTTACATAGAGTCGTACATTGGTCGTAAAGTTTTGGCAAAGTTTGCTATACTGCGGCCTTATTCCTCTACCATTGTATTTTTTTTTTTATTTTATTTATTTTTTTTTTTTTTTTTTACGGCGCATCTACATCTAGGTCATTAGCGCCGACATCCAGGGTGTAGCGAGGAATTTTACCAGCGAGCCGTGGGATGATAAAATTCCTGCCGGAGGTTGGGAATCGAACCTACCATCTCCCGCTTATGAATCCAAGGCGCTAGCCATTAGACCACGGGAGGCCCCTCTACCACTGTATTGTAACTAAATATTTAATGATAAAACCAAGGTTCATCAGAAGTCTCAATAAGACTCAGCTAATCAACACCTTCCACCTCCTATCAACCAAGATACCTCGAACAAATTCCCTGGTGTAATTTTTTTCTTTTCTTTCTAATCAGGACGAGGCGAGAAACTGACATAGCTAACAGTTTCCTTTTGGTTTACCATTAATGATTGTTAAATACTTCTGAAGCTTATTTCAATGTTTAAAAGAATTTTAGTGGAGAAAACCCCCTTATGACGCAATCCAGAGGTGCCAATAAGAAATGTCCAAAGGTCAAAATCATTAACCAGCAGAATTTGCCTCTGGAACATGGTTTTTGAACAAAATTTGTGCGAACAAAATGGTAGTGCTTATGTTTTTGCTTTACTAGGCTTCCAGGTAATCTTTTTAAAAGTAATTGGAGTAGATGTGTCTAAGCAAACCATTTTTAAGACCGCATCTATAACCGTTTTTGAGAAAAAAATTGAAAAAAACTAGGATTTTCTCGTTTGTTTACTATTTTTGGTAGAACTCCTGAATCCTTGAGATAGTTGCTTCTCCTAAGTGTGCATCATTTCTCAAAATTTCCGAAACCGTAGTGCATTCATTCACCAAACAACAATGATGTCTCATGGTGAACTGAAGCTATTGGTTGGTCTATAAAGTGTGATGTCTCAAGCTCCTTCTTTCTTATTTCCTCTCTTTGATCCGCCCTCTTCTTTCACTTCCAGAACTGATACTAAGTCCGGTAGAGATATTCTCATGCACAAATACAAAGCACTACGCTACTCTATGTGTGATCAAATAAGTATTGACAACCCACTTAGAAAAATACTCAAGACAACCACAGACACAAAGACCATTCAGTATTAAATACAGAGAAATACAAGATATTTCAAATTATTTAAATACTGACATGCGGTACGCTACAAAAATCTCACTGACTTTTAAAAAATATATTTATTAACACAACATTAGCAACATATAATAAGAGTGGTCCAATGTCAAAATTCATTTATAAAACAAATTATGAAGCCTTCATTATTGAAAATGTAGGAAAGCTCTTTATCTATACTTATGGCTCTAAATCATATGAAGGTGTGAGAGCTGGAGCTGTAATAGATGACCAAATCATAAGCAAGAAAATTAACGATAACTGTAGTATCTTTACTGCTGAACTTCATGGCATTCATATATATATATTTATATTTATATTGTTATAATTAAAATAAAAAGATTTATTTTTAATAATTTATTTACGTTACGCCTCTACGTTGGGAGCCAAAATGTTATAATATAAAATATAAAGAATCAATTAAAAATATTTTTAATTTAAAGAATTGCGCCACGTTGGGTCGACAAAATGTATAATATTTAAATTTAAAAACTCTTTATCTCAGGGGTCGGGTTCGAGTCCAGTAAAGTAAAACAAAGATAATTTTAAATAATAAAAAAACAAAAAACTCATGAATAAGCTACATCCAGGCATACGGATAAACAAGCATTACCTGATATAAAGCTAGCTTGGTATTAACTGCATAGGACAGGATCTTCTTTACAACTGTATCTTCATTAACAGATTGAGCCTAGGCTTCATGAAAACTGATGACCATATGAGACTAGCTGTGCACAGAACTAGAGCTGCATTAGGAATGACTGAAGCTTCTTTTGAACTGCACTACCGTATGAGACTGGACTGCACTTATGTGACCGTTTCTTCCATTACAACTCAACAGACTGAACTAACTTTCATGGCGGGAGCGTCCTACCGGTATGCAATGCTACCTGTATAGACTGCTAGACAAATATAACAAATAATATTTGTTTATCCCAATGAATTTAACATATCAATGAGCTTTTTGGATTTTCAAAATTTTCTGTGTTAATTTTAAAACTTTTAAATATGTAATGTAAAATATCATTACAAAGCTATCAAGGAAAAATATCAAGGAAAGCTCTTTATGCTGTAAAATATCAAGGAAAGCTCTTTATCTATACTTATGGCTCTAAAGCAGATGAAGGTGTGAGAGCTGGAGCTGTAATAGATGACCAAATCATAAGCAAGAAAATTAACAATAACTGTAGTATCTTTACTGCTGAACTCCATGGCATCCATATATATATATATATATATATATATATATATATATATATATATATATTCTTGTCAACCATAATTCAATAAAACGACAAGATAAAACATACCATGACTAATTTTTGGGAATATATATAAAGAGTTGGCTCATCTATAATGTGTTCAGTATCAGCGCTGAAAGTATGAGAAGTGTGCTATATATACAATACTTGGTTGAGCATATTGGTATGATTCATATCAATCCTTTTATTTAAATTGTACAAGCTGTGACATTATTAATGAAAATTTCTATGCTCTCCAGGATAGGCAGCTATAGAAAACTATTTATTACAATGTATAATAATAGTGATTGGTCAGCTTGCCAAAATCTTTGGCAATATTGCCTCTTTGCAGGACCCGGTGAGGCTGATCATTCATCAGATATTTTTTACATTATTGTAATTTGTTGCCTTAGTGCTCATAATAAAATAGTTTTGTGAAGTGATAATTTTCATATCTCCTAAACAATGTTATATCGCAAAAAAAAAATTAAAAACAAGAATGCATCACATTACAATAGGAATTTCATCACGGTATTTCGTTCGGCATTCCCAAGATATTTTTTAAGGTTGAAACTGTATTTGTCTCCTGTCCCCTTCCAAAATAAAACATTCCTATTGAGTGGGACTTCCCAACCAGGGGGGCACACCCCACTTGGGGGCATAGAGAAATGTCAGAGGGCATGTAATCATTTCTGCTGAAAATGCATTCCCTTTTTCTTGGCTATTCAAAGCAATTAATAATAAAAAATGGATAAAGATTTAAAATCTGAATAGAAACTCATTTACAAGCGTTGGAAAACGAATTTCACCGATACTATCGAGATGTTAATTCCGAGTCACCAATATGGCACATGACCATAAACCCATTTGTTGTCGATGTCTTACGATTACCCGAAAAAGTTCAAGAAGAATTTCTAGAAATGACGGCTGACTCGACCATGAAAGATGACTTTCAACTCTTGACATTAGGAAAGTTTTGGATCAAACGATTGCATATTAATCCAAAAGTTGCTTTTCTAGCTTTAAAAATACTTATTTCATTTTCATCCACTTTGTGTAAGACAGGTTTTTCAGCTCTAGTTTTTATAAAAACTTAACAGCACAATCGTCTTGCCGTTGATATCGATTTAATCATTGCTCAAGTATCTCATTAGTACTTTATTAGTGATTTTCAAGTGTTCTTTTCTGTTAAATATTCATAATAACTGCATGTATTGTATCTGTATTAAAAATTTAAATAAAAAAGATAGTTGATAAGAAAATGTGTGTTTCTTAGTTTTGTTGTGAAAGTTAAGGGGGTCATGTGGTTTGGGGAGGCTTGGGAAACCCTGCTATAGAGCAAGATCCCGAGTATATAAATTCTTCTTTGTGGAGAGAGATGTGTTGGCCCAAAGGTCTTTCATTTTTCTGGCTTTTAGAAATTGTAGGCTGAATGTTGAGAGAGGAGCATTTATTTATTTAATGGTTGTAGTACCATAATGAAACATGTAAAATTGTTTACAAAAATCTCATTTTTAAAAGATTTAGTGAATATTTTGTTCTCCACAAGTTCTTAGGCTTATCAAAAACCAGTAACTGTGTGTCTTGACTTTCTTCGTCAGATTCTTAAACTATTCAAACAGTATGAAGCAAATTTGGATTTTAGTTTTTTTTTTTGTTTTTTTTTAATATATAGCAGGTAGAAGGTAATAAAATATTCATGAATTTGGGGCAGCTTTAATACCTCTTCGGGAGCATTGCTTAATGCTACTTACAGCCTAAAGAGGAAAGTACACCTTCCTATACTACGGTCATGTCAGGACTGAGACTATGAACAATGACACCAATCATTCAGCTGATTGATATACCAAAAATATTGATAGAATAAAGAAAAATATCGTATTTCACTGAGAGCCTCAGACTTGCTGCTAAGGATGGTTACTTTAGGTTCGATAACAGTATTTTTAATTACAAAGTGGATTAAGTTTGGATTATGAATGGATAACCATGTTTCTGTTTCTATTCAAAGCATTCAGTTCATTTTTTTACTATTAGATTTAATATTAATACTGAACATTTATATAAATTTTGACATCTTAAAAAAGAATGTAATTAGGGTTTATGAAAAAAATTAAAGACAACATTAAAATAGCATTTTTAGGTATGGAAATACTCAGATGAAAATAGATTTAACTTTAAGTAGTGCTGAAAGAAAACTTTTTCTTTCGAATGATAAACTTTTATTCTTGCCACCCACTAAAATTTGAAAAGAATCTTTTATTTTATCCGACCCTCACTGCTTTACAAAACGATTTCGCCGCAATAATAAACAAGAATGCCGATTTGATTGGAACTTTTGGGATATTTTATTTGAGAATATGCTATTTATATATGAATAAACATATTTTCAATAAAAGAGAACTTTTAAATATATTAATATAAATTTAATCAAACATATTAATTTAACTATAATCCAACAAAATTTAAACATTCTCCAAGGATATTGGTAAAATTGCTTGGGCATATCAAAGCAAAATAAAAATAAATTATAATCATAACTGGTCCATATAGTTACACTTGTCTTTAGCTTAAGTGATTCATGAAATTAGTTTCCTTTTAGCGCGGTTACTCCCTATCTCCATAGGGAGAACCCGCTTATGAGGTTGACCTCATGATGATCCGGACGTGCCAACTAGAAACTTTCTCGTTTCAGACCCTATAGATCACGAAAATATAGGTGGCTAAAATTTGTATATATATATATATATATATATATATATATATATATATATATATACATATATTTATATATATGCTTGTCTGTTTGCGCTCTAGCAAGCTCAAAAATGGTCCGATTTTGATGAAATTTGGTACAAAAATCTGTCGTCTGATTTGAAAGGTCAAGTTTGTTAGCCAGCAGAATCCGCCTACTGGAAGATAGTGTTTATGGCAAAAAATTCGTAACGCTTACGTTTTTGAGTTTATATGCTTGCAGGTACTTGTTTTATATGTTTCTTAACATAGGAAAACGAATGAAACCATTTTCAAGACGATATCTCTAACAGTTCCTGAGAAAAGTGAAATCAATGTTTTTGTAAGTCATTATTTTTTTGTGGGTACTTAGAATCGCGGGATTCAGTTGAAATATTTTCTACATCTTGGAAATTAATTCCACCCGATATATTTAAATGTTGGTTATATTTGGAGTTAAGGAAGTATGCGAAAACATTTTTTTTATTAATAGACATGAAAATTTTTCGGATCTTTATACATTTTTCGTAAATATCTCGATAACGGTTGGGAAATCGTGGTAAGTGGAAGGTGACTATTCGAATGCTTACTAAATTCTCTACAAAAAATGTTCTGAAGCAATATTCGATGGGGCAACGTCAATCAGAGATATAAGCGCTTAAAGCTTAAAAAGTGTTAAAAAAAAAGTCTATTGAAACGATTTTTCTCTTTGTTTATCTCACTTTGTAGTTGGTTGTTTCTTGTTTTAAATTGCATTTATCAGTAAAATTAGTATAGTAGTATAATAAGCTAAGAAGCGGTGAAAGGTTTTGGTAATAATAAGTTTGGAGTGGCTGTGGTAATCAAGATGGCTATGGCTAATCATGATGACGTAGTTTGTTTTGAATTCTGTCTATATAACCTTCCTCATAGCCTCCAACTGAAGTTACTGTTATTTCTTATTTTATAGAAAGATTTAACCCACGACAGAATTGAATTTTATTCGCCATGAAGCACAAATTTACAGTTGATTATAACAATAAAACGAATTTGCTAGTAAAACAAGATACTTAAAATGACAATTAATTTTTGGTTGTTTAGAATAGAGCCTTCTGAGTAGTAGTCGAAGAGTAAGTACGTTTTCAGTACATAATTGTATTGACTTATTCAGCCTTCCTCAAGAATGAGGATTAAGAATTATCCGTATTATTCAGTGTAAGTTGGCTACTGTCAGTTTCCTGTGATTTGTGATGCTAATCTACTCTATTTATTCGAGATGTACGTAACCGCGCTAAGATGACACAGTTCCTGCGAGTCGGTCTTTTTTAATCCTGAAAGTAATCCAGCATCCAAACCTACCTCTAACTTCAATTCTATTTTAATTTCACCAAAAATGTCAGTTGAAAACATTTTTATTTGGGCTCTTCTTAAGGGGCCCTCACACTGGCAAAACATTTTGAGCACAAATATTGAGCGTATTTTTGTACAAAATATTGAATGGTTGTGGACCCCTTGCACTACAAAAAAATATTGTACAAATTAGTATAATTGTATAGCAGCCATTATTTTTTTTAAGGCACTCCAACCACTTGGGTCATTGTTTCCTATATAATCTAATATATAAATATGTCTAAAATATATATGTGCAATTGAAAATGCATTGACATAAAAATGCAGAAGAATGTATTTTATTTAATCAAATAAATATATTTTTAATAGACAGGATGAAAAAAAGGATATAAAATACTTAAAAATGTATTGGAAACGGACACACGCACAATTGCACAATATTTTGTCATCCCCCTCACACTGCACTCTCAAGTTACAAAATATTGAATACCCTTTTTTTGCACAATATTTCTCCTCACACTCGCAATATTTTTGCACAAAATCGACTTCTTCAAAATTTTTAGCAATATTTTTGCCAGTGTGAGGGCCCCTTTAGGAACACCTGGAAAAAGAACTGAGTAAAGGACTAAAAGACAGTAGCTGAGATAATTTGTGCACTAGATTAAAAAAATGTGGTATATTGCAACATTGCAGGATTTTGGTTCTGACGGTTCAATGCTGGTAATAAGAGCCTTCAAGATCAGGTTTGTCTTCAAAAGTGGGTGTTGCCTAATTACTAAAATTTTACAGTAGGTGTTATTTAAAGAAGGCCGACTCGCAGGAACTGCATCATCTTAGAGGGGTTTCGTTCTTATCCCTAGAGTCATTTGGAGTGCTTGAAATAGACTATTATTATTTTGGTTAGAACTTTCGTGAAATACTTTTATGGCCCCAGATACGTGACAGATCTGGGACCATAAACAAGAGTGCTCAGCCCCTACCTTACCTGGAAAAATGGCCTCCCGCCCTTCTCAATGTTCGCTCTAGGAAAACACTATTACAAAAATGTTTCTCATTTTCTTGTCTTCTTTTACTATAATACTAATTTTACAGATAAATGAAATTTATAACATAACAATAACCAATTAAAAAGAGAATTAATCAACGACAAAAACCCGTTCAAAAGAACAAAACAAACACGTTTGAAGTTTTAAGCACGTATTTCTCCTATTGACATCGCCTAATCAAAAATTGCTTCAGAACCTTTTTTGTAGAGAATTTCATGTCTGTTAATTAAATATTTTATTCTAATCCTTCCTTAACTCAGAAGGTAACCAAAATTTAAAACTTTTACTTTGGATAAATTTCAAACATGCAGAAAATATTGCAACTGAATCCCATGATTCTAAGTACGCAAACCAAAAACTTTATTCAACAACTATTCTTCCACTTTTCTCGAAAACTGTTACAGATATTGCCTTAAAAATGGTTTCATTCGTTTTCCTATGTGAAGGAACCTACATATACATGGTACTGGGAAATACCGAAATTGGAGAATGTCGACATTCACTGGTGAATGTCAACTAACACCAAATACGTCTGTGAATGATCGAATATTTCATTACTTTCGGACCCTCACTGGTGTATGTCGACAATCACAGATATGCTCTGATGAATGACCAAAAGAGAGGTGTTCATTAGGAGGCAACAGGTTGTTTCCCACCAAATCCTTTTCTCTGCTTGGATTCAGTCAACTTTGTCAGTCGTATGCAAGGTTTGATGGTGACAGCAACGTTTTGTTAACTTTTGTCCTCCTCACCCATTGTAGTAGTAGTAGTAAAGTAAATTTTATTTTATAAATGTACAAATAATAAGTCCTTGAGAGATTCACAATAAATTTACATAAGCTTGGATATAATCCTCACCCATTGTAACCTGTCGTTTATGGGCATACATGAGATGCGTTTCTGCTCGCTAAAATTAATAGAATTCTATTAATTTTAGCGAGTTGGATTGACTAGAGTGTTGATATCTTCTTTAGCGAGCGGAAACGCATAGCACGTATGCCCATAAGTGACAGAATACGACGGGCTGTCATTGCAAAAGGAAGTGTTCCACAAACAAATGCAGTTGTATAAACAAGGGCCTTTTGTGCAATTTAAAGTGTCATAACAGTTTTAAGTTGTTGCAATAAATAAGATTTGAATCACATAATTAAATAAGTTTTTTTTTTTACTATTATTTTCCTTTGTCATTTTGAATGTACTGTGTGTATTGCTGTTCTTACTCATTCCTCTCAGAAAGAGTATAATTAGAATTTAATTATCTTGAATAGTTTTTGAGCAATCCTTTCTTATTCATTAAAGAACATGACTATGTTAAAAAAAAAAAAAAAAACAACAGAAAATTGGACATAGCTCCTTTTCCTTTCGGAATCTGACCATACTTCAAATAAACTTTTTTGTTGGAAATTATGTTTACAATCACCTCCTAGAGTTTTGCTACTTAGACCTGAATCTCCCTGTATAGATATTGATTAATTTTGGAGCAGAGGAGGTGTCATAAAGTAAACACTTATTCAATAGAAATGTTTTGGTCCTTTATTCAGATATTTTTTTAAAATCTCAAAAACAGTTCTGGAAGTATTGAAGTCATTCCTTTGAAGGTGAAATTAATCTTTCCAAGTATATGCACTATATGGAAATAACTTAATATGAAAGAGCTCCTGATTAGATGTGAAAGAGAATTTTGTTATAGGTGTCACTTTAGATTCTCTTCATACGTAGTAAGGTCCAAAAGTTTACAGCCTGGGATAGAAGGAAAGGTGAAAGAAAAAAACTGGTTTTACTGTTTTTCAATATATTCTCCTCTAAGTTCAACACACTTAATACAACGATTTGGCAAAATAATTTTCTTCTTTGTTAAAAAAATGTTCATCCACTGCTGCTTGGAGCTCTTCGTCGGTGTTAAATCGCCTTCCACGAAGGTCAGATTTTAACTTTGAGAAAAGGTAGAAATCGCTAGGGGCCAAGTCTGGGCTGTAGGGTGGATGAGAGATTTCTTGGAATCTACAGTCCTTCACAGCGGCCTTGGAAATCAATGCTGTGTGGAAAGAGGCATTGTCGTGAAGGAGGCGGACACCTCTGCTTAACTTCCCTCGCCTCTTCTCTTTAATGGTGTCTCGTAACCGGTGAAGTAGGGCTGCATAATACTCACCATTCATTGTGGTATTCCTTTCTTTAAAATCTATCAGTAGTATTCCTTTACAGTCCCAAAAAATTGTGGCCATTACCTTTTTTGTTGACTGCGTGGCTTTTGCCTTTAAAGGAGGCGCTTCTCCTGGTCTTCTCTATTCCATGGACTCTCTTTTGCTGAGTGGGTCATAATATAGAACCATTGTCTCATCCCCAGTTACAATTGAGTCCAAAAAATTCCTTGGGTCGGCATTATACTCGCATAAAAATTCATTGCAGCAGTGAACTCGTTTCTGTTTTTGAGCATCTGAAAGAATTTTTGGAACCCATCTTGCACTAACCTTGTTCATATGCAAATGTTCTTTGATGATCCTCAAAACACTTGTTTTTGAAAGCCCTAACCTCGCTGCTATTTCCTTGGTTTTTAGTCGCCGGTCACACAGCAATTCAGATTCCACAAGTTGGATTGTTTCAGAAGTGACAGCTTCCAATGGGCGACCGGGACGTGGGTCATCTTCTAGACTTTCTCTCCCTAACTTAAATAATTTTGCCCATTCTTTCACTGTGGAATACGAGGGGGAGGACTGCCCGTATACACAATCCAAGCGCTCTTTAATTTGCGCAGGGGTAAGACCCTCTTTACAAAAGAATTTAATTACCGCACGGTACTCGAGTTTGAACATTGTAAAAATGGGGAGTTTCCTTCAAGGCTGGACACTGACTGACAAGACTGAGGAAGTGTGGGCGATGGGTATGGAGTGAGCAGGCATGGACCTGCATAGGCGTGCAGGTCCCGGCACGTTTGAAGGAGGGGAAGCAGGACAGTAAGCAGGAAACTTATGGACCTTACTACGTAGCTCATCATTTGAACAACTGTCCCAAACAACCCTTAGAAATTGAGAAATCAAATAAGGATGTTTCTGACTTGGGAAAATCAATATAGGTTGTTGTTACTTAACTTCAAAGCTAGCAACATAGTTGTTAACTATGACAATAATAAAATCTGCCTTCAACTATAAATTATTACATTATTCAATTTTTTAGCAAGTTATAAATTTTTAAAATTTGGGGTTGCAAATTTCCCGACAGCTGTTTGTAGAAAATATGTCCTTAGTTTTATACAGCATCTTAGATGTTATGTTGTCGTAGTTTTTTATATTAATGAGTTTTTAAGAATTTAAAATAATTAACTGTTTTAATCCTTTTCTCTTATATGTGCCTTAGTTTTATGATTTTTAATACTATAACTTTCTAATATAAATAAAACTTATTTTTCTTAATAGCTTCTCCAAAGGATCTGGAATAAGTATTGAACATTTACTTTTTTGAGTAGTAGTATTTAAATTATTTATTTAGATAATTTTTTTTTTCTTTACTTTGTTGAATGCACAAAAGGAAAGGTAATTTTCTTAGTGGGATATCATTGGAAATATACCTGCCACTTTCATAAAATATAAATATCATGGCATTTTTAAATGTCTGAAGCACATAAAGGACTATAAAAAAAATGTTCTTTTTTTAATAAAATATAAGATAGTCCTACCATTTCTGGCTGTAAATGGCGAATAATCCATTGACAACCCACCCATTGTTTATGAGCCATTTTTAAACAGATAAAAGCTTTCCCTTCAGGTTCTCAGGAAGAATAAATATCATTGATTTATTTCGAGTGGTATATTAGATTTATTTGTTATTTTTTTCTAGTTGTGCTTTACATTAAAGTAATTAAATTGAAAGCAATATTGCTAATTAAATAATATATGATTTGTGCCCATTACTACTAAATTAGTGAAGGTTTCAGAAACTACGCTTCTTTTGCTTATAATAATACAGGCACAAAAAAAATTAAAAATTTCAAGTGCCATGTCCAGATTACTTTTTTGATATGTATTGAGGGTTGAAGTATCTGATCCCAATGTTAGGGATCAGATACTTCAACCCCTCTTTAAAAATATTTGCATACATGTACTTGAGTATAATATGATTAAAGCAATAAAGTCTTTAAGACTCTAGTTATTTTTTTCTTCCCATTCAATGCATGCTCTTCAAGATCATCATCATTCACTTTGGTAAATACAGTTTGAATGAGCGGAAGACCACCGAGCACTAATGGGCATTAAGGTTAACAGGGTGTTTTTATTTTAATTTTAACACCCCTTCATTAATATTGGAGATTTTTTGGGATGTTATCTTTTGGATGGGACTCTTTTCTAGCCAGCATAGAGGTGAGCCATTTCCTTTGAAAGAAAAGCCAGTACATCCTAATAGGGAGTCAAAAAAAAAGATTTATTTTTCCATAATGTTTGTGAGTCAATTTGTGTGATTGCAATGAAGTTGAAAATTGTATTGTGTTTAACCCTTTCATTGCTGGCGAATGAAGGGGCTTGCAGTGACCTTTATTCTCAACGCACGTCTGTCTATAGCCTGTTCAGATAAGCCCAGGAGTTCGATTGAGCATGCACAAACGTCGGTGGGAATTTCTCCCAGCACTCTCCCTTCTGTTCCACCATTTGCAAAGCCTCTTAATTAACGTGAATCACAATAAAAACTGATTATGTCTCGTTTAAGACTAGGAAACACTTTGAGAGGTTAGATAAGGGAAATAGGGTTTAATATTTATCAATACTTAGCCAAAGCTAAGGCTGAAAACGTTTTAAATTTTATAGTTATAAGATTATGACTGAGAGAATTTTTACCATCAATTTCCCAACAGGAATAAAGGCCACACCCTTTTCCCTCACTCTAACCATCTATTTGAACAGGCAATGTTTGTCTAAATTGTTTTCAGCCTTAGCTTTGGCTATGTATTGATAAACATTAAACACTATCTCCCTAGCCTGACCTCTCAAAGCCTTCCCTGGTCCTAAATGAGACATAATCTGTTTTTATTAAGATTCACTTAGTGTGTTGTTCTATGAAATAGTAATGCAAATGGCGGACCTGTCGGGAATAATTCCCGCAGAATTTCGCCCTTGCAGGATTTGAACTATTCCATGTAACAGAATGGGCTATAGATCCCCTCGTGCGCTCGCCAATCTCTCCTTATATCAACCTCACCCCTGTTTAACTCTTTTGTCTGTCTCCGCATCATACTTGGAATTATCAATATATAATGTCAAGTGTTCTTTATATTGGTAATTTTATACTAAAATAAAATCAATTTTCTATCATGGAAAAGAAAATAATTCAGATAAGAAATTACTATATAAATAGGTTGCATGAGTTATCTTATCTGGAGCGTCTGGGGCCCTGCCAGTCAAGCATGAGTTAACTGTGCAGAGACATGAAAGGGTGAAACACACCACCCACATTGTATATGATCTAGGAATCAATGTAATACACATTATTTTATTTATTTTATTTTTTTCATTCCAGGTTCTAGAGCTGTACATATGAAAATGGCTTTTGATCGACTTCCCGGCTGTACAAATCTTCATCGGTGTCGGTTGTGCGGAAAAGTAGTTACCCACATTCGGAACCATTACCACGTCCACTTCCCCGGAAGGTTTGTCTGTCCAATATGCCAAGCTACATATACCAGAAGTGACAATCTAAGAACTCATTGTCGATATAAACACTCACTTTCAGAAACTTTGGCAAAAATTGGTGAATCAAAGCCTGACATAAGCACAGATGGGACAGTTTGAACTTTTGTTATTTTTGTTTATTTCCCTCCACTGATTGTGATATTAAAACGTGATGTTCTTGTTATAAGGTAAAGTCGACCTTTCCCTTACAAATTAAAGATATATTAAAATATATAAATATATATATGCATATATATATATATATATATATATATATATATATATATATATATATATAAATTTAAAACAAATTGTTATAAAACTTACCAGTGTAGCTGTTGAAAACAGCAGAAATGCCTTCCAAGTCATTAATATTAAGTGTGGAATAGGTGTTTTGCAAAGTCTTGATCACTGTGACTGTTTGAGAATAAATAGATTAGTATACCAAATGCTTCAAGTGTTTTGTCATGAAAAATATTCTGACAGTAATTTATTTACTGTCAATAAAATAATTAGAATTTAAAAATTCAATCAATTGTTGAAATTTGAATTAATATGCTTTCTAAACTCACCAAATAATGTTATATAATTTATTATGATATTTTCTATGCATAGCATTTAAAAATAAGTGTGCAATGATAACGGGTTAATTTTAAAGTGTGATTGTAGATAATTGTAATTATGAATGTGTGTGCACAAATACACTCACAAAAATTGTTTTATAGTGCAATTGTTATATTTGTATTAGTTGTTTTAATTGGTATTGAAAATACCTATGTTAACTGATATTGACTATTATGTCTGTCTGGTATTATATATGATATTCAGTTAATGTTTTTATTTTAAAGATTTATGTGGTTCTAATTGTGTATATAAGAATATATATATTTAGGAAATATATAATATATTTAAAAATAATTTATCATAATATAATTATAGATATATTGCTGTAATTCATGTTTCATTTATGTACTTTCATTCCAAACATTCAAGCCAAAGAATTTTTTCTTACAGAATATTGAGCTTCATTTCAATGTTTATGTTAATCAAAACATATCTTATCGTAATAAAGATGTTCTTTATTTTAATTATTTTTATTTTTGAGGTTCAAATATAGGATGGTCTTTTTTTTTTTTAGCACAAAGTGAAAAACAAATGTTGTTCAATATCATTGTTATAGCCTTAAAATATTTTATTTGAATGACATTATAAAAAATCATATAAACTGTTTAATTACCTTTATGCACATTAGCATCTGTTTTTACAGATTTTATTTTTCTGACCTAGTGTTTTATACATAACAAATATGTATAAAATAAATAATAAACATATATTTTATTTATAAATATTTAATTTTTCCTTTTTTTTCAATCTTATTTTTATATATTTGTTTAAAAAAAGTGCAGTGTATTGCCGCAGTCAATTGTACCACAGCAGCAATCAATTGTTGTAAGCACATTCATCATTTGGAGGATACAAATGATAACAAAAAGTCCGACTCGCAGGAACTGCGTCATCTTAGCGCGGTTACGTACATCTCGAAGAAATGAAATAGATTAGCATCACAAATCATCAGCGCTTATATCTCTGATTGACGTTGCCCTATCGAATATTGCTTCAGAACCTTTTTTGTAGAGAATTTAGCAAGCATTCGAATGGTCACCTTCCACTTACCACGATTTTCCAACCGTTATCGAGATATTTACGAAAAATGTATGAATATCCGAAAACTTTTCATGTCTATTAATAAAATAATTTTTTTCGCATACTTCCTTAACTCCAAATATAACCAAAATTTAAACATCTTAGTTTGGATTAATTTCCAAGATGTAGAAAATATTTCAATTAAATCCCGCGATTCTAAGTACCCACAAAAAAAAAATGACTTACAAAAACATTGATTCCACTTTTCTCAAAAACGGTTGCAGGTATCGCCTTGAAAATTGTTTCATTCGTTTTCCTATGTTAAGAAACCTTCAAAACAAGTACCTGCAAGCATATAAACTCAAAAAAGTAAGCGTTACGATTTTTTTTTGCGCGAATTTCGCCCCAAACACTATCTTCCAGTGGGCGGATTCTGCTGGTTAACGAACTTGACCTTTCAAATTAGACGACAGATTTTTGTACCAAATTTCATCAAAATCGGACCATTTTTGAGCTTGCTAGAGTGCGAACAGACAAGCATATATATAAATATATATATATATATATATATATATATATATATATATATATATATATACAAATTTGAACCACCTGTTTTCGTGATCTATGGGGTCTGAAACGAGAAAGTTTCTAGTCGGCACTTCTGGATTGCGTCATGAGGTCAACCTCATAAGCGGGTTCTCCCTATGGAGACAGGGAGTAACCGCGCTAAAATGATGGAGCTGGTCCAATTCAATTTATGATGAAAAAAGGTTTTGACTTTAATGTTGGTTCTTATAATTTATTTTAATTCAATCTACTAACCAAGCTTCTTCATAATTCCTTGAACATATATCTGAATAAAATCCAATCGAATTTAGAAGCTAATGAACAGGAAATTGTTTTGCTGGTTAAAAGGGGGTAGTAGAGTCTCTGTGTGAGAGACTTGATTTATAATAATCTGAGCTTCTAAAATAAAAAATTTAAATATTCATCTTATAAAACAAATAAATTGTTAAAAATAAAAAGTCCATCATGAAGGAGCTGCATAACTAAGCACATTCCTCAGAAGATAGGTAGTGTAATATACTGTACTTCTGAATAATTTGCTTAATATAACCAATAGAAATACATATGTATATGTGTGTGTGTATATATATATATATATATATATATATATATATATATATATATATATATATATATATATATATTGTAATGATATATTACATTCACGAAAATATTTTTAAAATTGAAATAACCATCGATATTTTGAAAAGCCCGCGCAAATCACAAACCATATATACAAATAACATCGTATTATATACGATCAAAATTAATAATATTTTTGGACAATATATCCATATTAAATGTACATTCAGATGGTAATAAATTAATTATTTGAAGTTACGAAAAACATAATTATTATCTTTATATATGAACGAACATAATGCGGAAGTTAAGAAACAAGGATGCAAAGTTTTCCCTCTAGCAAAGCGTCAGTTGATTCCCAGCAGCCCTGGAATGCGGAGCGTCTCTCTATTCTCAGCAGTGGTCGAATGCGGAGCTTGAGTCTATAGTTCTCCTCCGAGGAGTACGGAGTGCAGTCCATTATTAATTGACGGAGTGAGAAGACAACAGAATCCAAAATTCAAGATATCCATTTTAGGCACAAGACCTGGCAAAAAAGCGTATCACATTGAAGAAGGAACTACTGAAGCGCAGTGTATTGAGGCTTTGTTGGAAGCGGATTGATTTAGAGGTAAAAATTGTTTTTTTTTGTAATTGTTAATTTTTTTATTGTCATTTGTATTATTTTTGATATTGGTGTTTGTATCTCAGGATTGTCTGGAAATAAATATTATATTGTTCATTCACTCGGAACTTTAATCCCTGAGATTAAGTTAAATTCATATAATAAAACTTACTCAAGTAATTAAAATCTTTTTATTTCTTTTTATAAACAATAAAATCTTAACATTATTGGCGACCCAAAGAGGTGCAATCATTTTATAATAATTAATCATTACATTTAATGGCGCCCAACGTAGACGGCCGAGTGAATTGAAATTAAAAACGGTAAATAAATATTAAAAATAAAATTTTAAAAATAATTTTTTTTTATATAATAAAAATGTCTGACGTAAATATTGAACAATTTCAAAATAACGGTGAAGAAAATAGTGTAGAATCACCGGAATACGTATTTTTTACGCCAGGAGAAATAAATATAATAGTCCAAACACGTGAAAATGAATTGCAGGAGGATGATGCAATAGCATTCAGAGAATCGTCGGCGGGTTCCATAGCAACGGAAATTATATCCAATGGCGGGAACCGTACTTCCGAGAGGGATAATGAGATGCATCCTCAAGGCCTAGAACATTTGATGAGGCTATTATTGGAACAAAATAAAAAATTGGAAAATAAAATTGACGCAAATAGGATCGAACAATTAAGTAAAATTGACGCAAATAGGATCGAACTAAAGTTCGAATTAAGTAAAAATAATAAAATATTGGAAAATAAAATAGATGCAAATAGAATAGAACAAAATAAAAAATTGGACGATTTATGTGCATATTTAAATAATATGAGTGAAAATCAAAATGAAGAGACGATAGAGTTGGAAAAATCGAATGATAATTTTTTTAATAAAAAGAATATAAGTAGTGAAGGAATTATTGAGATTAATGAAAATAATAACGAAAATTTAATTAAAAATACCGAAAATGACGATACACAAATCAATAATGACGATTTAAGTGAATTAATAAAAGATAATTTAAATTATGATTGTAGTATTATTGATCAAAAATGTGAAGAAAATAAAATATTTGTTGAAACTAAAGATGAAAGTGAGTATGTTTGTTTAGTGAATGAAGATGATAAAATTAAAGAAATATTATTGAGTAATTTGAATAATAATAATGAGAAAATAAATCAAATAATTAAAAATAATATAACTAATGATAATTTAAAAAATAAAATAAGTACAGACGTTATGGATGAGAATTTGGAACAAAATAATATTAAAAAATTAGTTGATGATCATATAATTAGTTTAAAAATAATGAGTTATAATAATAATAATGGTAATAATCAAAATAATATAATGAATAAAAATGTTAACAACAATAATCATCTGAAAAATATGGACATCAAATTTGGTAATAAAGTAAAAATACTTTTTGAGTATCAATATCAAAATGGGATTGAAAAAATTGCAAAATTAAATCGGCCACCACTAAAGAGAATAAAACAAATCCTTAGGAATAATTCGGACAGATGCAAAAAAGATTTTAATGATAAATAGTGGATCCAGGACAATTTTTAAATGTAGTACTAGTTTAGAATTTATATCTGTTACAAAAATTAGTTTAGTATAAGATTTAATGGATAATAATAATATATAAAAATTTATCATAAATTTAATAATCATATTACTTTAGGATAAGATAGTTTTGATAATGATAATGTTTAAAAATGACAATGAAAAATGATAATTTAAATTGAGAAATGATAATGAATAAAAATTATGTAACGAAATAAGTTATTGAAAATTTGAATAAATTTAATAATCATATTACTTTAGGATAAGATAGTTTTGATAATGATAATGTTTAAAAATGACAATGAAAAATGATAATTTAAATTGAGAAATGATAATGAATAAAAATTATGTAACGAAATAAGTTATTGAAAATTTGAATAAATAACAGGCTGACCAATCTAATTAATAGTTCTATATTTCGAAACTCCAAATTAAAAAATTCAATTTTAAATTTATCTTTTATACCGGACTAAAAGCATTTTTTTTTTAATTTTTTTTTTAGACAGGAGTGCAAATGTAATGATATATTACATTCACGAAAATATTTTTAAAATTGAAATAACCATCGATATTTTGAAAAGCCCGCGCAAATCACAAACCATATATACAAATAACATCGTATTATATACGATCATAATTAATAATATTTTTGGACAATATATCCATATTAAATGTACATTCAGATGGTAATAAATTAATTATTTGAAGTTACGAAAAACATAATTATTATCTTTATATATGAACGAACATAATGCGGAAGTTAAGAAACAAGGATGCAAAGTTTTCCTTCTAGCAAAGCGTCAGTTGATTCCCAGCAGCCCTGGAATGCGGAGCGTCTCTCTATTCTCAGCAGTGGTCGAATGCGGAGCTTGAGTCTATAGCTCTCCTCCGAGGAGTACGGAGTGCAGTCCATTATTAATTATTCATAGAAGACGGAGTGAGAAGACAACAGAATCCAAAATTCAAGATATCCATTTTAGGCACAAGACCTGGCAAAAAAGCGTATCACATTGAAGAAGGAACTACTGAAGCGCAGTGTATTGAGGCTTTGTTGGAAGCGGATTGATTTAGAGGTAAAACTTGTTTTTTTTTTGTAATTGTTAATTTGTTTATTGTCATTTGTATTATTTTTGATATTGGTGTTTGTATCTCAGGTTTGTCTGGAAGTAAATATTATATTGTTCATTCACTCGGAACTTTAATCTCTGAGATTAAGTTAAATTCATATAATAAAACTTAAGTAATTAAAATCTTTTTAATTCTTTTTATAAAATCTTAACAATATATATATATATATATTGGTATTTTTGATAAGGCATTCTCCAGTGGGTGTTTTTTTAGTAATATTTTGCAGAAATCTCATTCTGCTTCATCACACAGTTGTCTAACTTTTTTAAGTTTGTGTTTTTTAATAACCTGTAATGGATTAAACTTATCACAAAGTATGTGGCCTTCCAAATGTGCCTTCTTGTATTGGCACCTGTATTGATAATAATATAAAACTCTTCATATATAAGCATGAAGAGTTTTGCACTTTCATATTCAAAAAGCTGACTCAATGTACAGTAGAAGCCGGATAAGGCTTCCATGTTCAGCACTCTTAATGGTAGAAGCAACAACCAATGCCCGAGCCACTTAATTCAATTTGAACCTAATACGGATTAAACACCAACTTCTATTGAACCAATTTAGTTTATTTTTTAAATACACCTTTCTCTTTAGACACCCATGACGTATACTGTATTTAATTACAATGCACGAGAAAGAATGGCTGGTATGAGTAAATTAGTAATTTGGGTCCAGGGTACCCCCTCCCCTAATGAACCGATTCAGTTTATTTTTACAAGGTATTTTTCTCTTTGTATAACCACAACAAATACCAAGTTTCGTTGCAAAGCATCAAAAATTACAGCTGGTATGGACAAATAAGTACTTTGGACCAGGAGTAAACCCCCACCCCCGCCCAGTTAAGCTAATTTGGTGGTTAACAAACTCGTTCAATCATTTGACAAGAGAATATTATTTTTTGTTTAATGGCATATCAACAATTGTGCTAATAACGTTGGGCTGTCTCATACAGCTCGTGGTTGGCCATTCATTCAGGTACTGGCCATGGTTAACGTTGCTTAACTTTGGTGACCAATGGGA
This sequence comes from Gonocerus acuteangulatus, assembly GCA_946811695.1. Lineage (NCBI taxonomy): Eukaryota > Metazoa > Arthropoda > Insecta > Hemiptera > Coreidae > Gonocerus > Gonocerus acuteangulatus. The sequence goes on along the minus strand of OX328123.1, from coordinate 106,150,163 downwards.
ACCAATGCATTCAACGTGGCTACGGCCGTTGGCTTTGGCGGCATGTAGCAACATTTTATAAATTTTGGTGTAATTAGTGTTTAGCTCCTTCACTAGAGGGCTTGTGTAACCTACTTTGGATTATTCAATTCAAAGAGGATTCTTGCAAAAAATACTTATCCATTTCTATAATAAAAATGTATGTTATTTATTGATGACGTTTTGTGTCATAATATTTTTTGTATTATGTATTTTTAGATGGAAATCACAAGCTACTACAAAGTAGCTATTGTAATAAGGAACATGGTGGAGCTCCTGAAATTGATTTATCTTAACCCTACAATTTTTAGCATGCTTTTTAATTTGCACCTCCAGGGTGTTGTACCTCTGATCACGACTAGTTGTTGTTCCTTTAACCAGGTCAAAGGTACAACACACTTGAGTAATTTTTTCATAATTCAACTTTTATGTTCTTCTGCTACAACTTTGTTTAAAAAAAATTAATTTTGGTTGCTTCAATTGTTCAAAAAATTAAAAAATAATAAATGAAATAAGTTCAAACTGACTTTATCAATCCTCAGTGTAGCAGTTCAAACCTATTGTTCCACTTAAAGTTGTAAGACCTCATCGAAAAGTGCTGGCAAGGAAAATGTCAAATAGGTGCCGGCCTAAAGGGAAACCTCGTATCCTGACAGATATTCCTTCAAAGCTAATTATTGAAGGTGAAAAAAAAAAAAAAAACGAAGGAACCACCCTAAATGTAAGTCACCACTTACAAATAAACCTCTTCCTAAAAAAGTGGTAAATAAAAATAAAATTATTCTAATGACAGTTAACTCTGATACTGACACCGAAATTTCTTTAGGAGAAAGTGACGTTGATCAGTCAGATAAACGTGAGTTAAGCCGATAACCAGCAACAATTTGAAAAATATGATTTGGAAAAAGGAAATTTTATACTTGTTAAAAATAAAAGTAAAAAGACTATTACATATTTAGTCGCAGAGATCTGTGGTATTAAATGTCCAATGTTTGAGATCCAATATTTGAAAAAACAAATTTTGAGTGACACGTTTACGAGAGAAGATGAAAATTTGTATGATATTGATGTTGAAGGCATTGTGGCTAAACTTCCATACCCTACTGTTGCTAGTGGATCTGCTTGACAGATAAAACGTTTATCGATTGAACTGGATTTTTCAGCATATTAAGCATTACATAATATCAATAATAGCTTCTTTATTATGCTTACATCCTTGTCCTGTATTTATTAAACTTACAATATTACTGAATACAATTTTTGCCTGCACTGCTGTGTTGTTTTTACGTGGTCAGAAGTACAACACCCCATGGTCAAAGGTACAGCTACATGTTGTACCTTTGACCACTGTACGATTATTTTTTAAAAAATTAATAAAAAATATTAAATGTAAAGCTAGAACCTTGAAAAAATTAAATATGATAAGCAATAGAATACTAATTACAATGAAATAAAAAGAATGAATTTGGCGTTAATATTCGAGCTAAAAAAAATTCAATTTTGCAAAATGGTCAAAGGTACAACACCTTCCCCTATATAGATACATTTAAATTTTAACGGGTGTCATTTTTGGTGTCTACTAGATAGGATCGATAAAGAATAGAAGACATTTTTCAAAATTCTGTCATGAGTACATCCTCAGTAGCTACACTCCTTCGGAAAGTGCTAATGTACTGTTATAGTTAGTTAAATAGTAACACTATTTAATACCATTTATTATATTGAGTAGGCTAAAGGTCCAATAATTACCCCTAAGTATGGTCTCCAAGTTTTGCCTGCTTTGATGCCTCTCCAGGAGTCAGCCTTAATACCAAGGGTAGCTTTCTAGTACCTGGGCAACATCAGGCGCTGAAGCTATTATGAATGGATGGTGCCAACCATTCAGCTGACTTTAAACTGATAACAACCACTTTACATCAATTCCTGAAAACATCTTGATTTAATTAAACAATGTTAATATAAATAAGTAAAATCTTAATTTTATTTTCTGCCGCACCGACATCCAGGCCATTTGCATGAGGCTATCTACTAGTTATCACCCTTCCTTAACATCCATGCAAGGAATCTACTCAACAGACCCTGAAATGAGAAAAATCCCTGCTGAAGGCTGGACTTGAAACCCCATCTCTGGGGAGATCTGAGACCAGTAAAATCTTAATATTTATTAATTTTGCAATAGAATACTGAATTAAATGACAGTTCACAATCATAAAAAAAGTATTTATTTGAAACAACCTCAGAGCTTGCTTTCATGGACATGGAAAGCTCTATCATCAGCAAGTCTGTTATATGAGACAACTTGAGTCTGTTATATGACTTTGTTGTCTGTTACAAAACAAAAAAACTCAAACTTCAAAAACATTTTTTTAAAAATTCACAAATATACTTTATTTCGTGGCTTAATAACCTACAGAATCCATCTCAAACCATTGAAGAATTCATTGCAATGTCATCATATGAAGAAATGAAATTGAAGAATACCTTTAAAGTATTATTGAAAATTTTGAATAGTTAGTTGTTGAAATTGATGGTAATTTTTCGAAACTAGAATACTGCAAAATAACATATTTTGGGGAACTTTCTGGAAAAGTTAAAATACAAAAATATTGTTAATGATGAAAAATACATTTTTGTTTAGGGCTGAACAGAAGTTTCAAAATCTTACTAATAAATGAAAATGTCAACAACCCCTGATAGTCCTTTTTTTTTTCACACTTCTGTACTGCTTTCAAGGCAAGGGATCGTAATCAGTGCCTACTGGTACAGCATAAAACAATTAAAATTAACCTGCAATCTAAAATTAAAAATGTATAATCAAGAAATAAAAATTGGGAAAATATATATTAACGTTAAAAAAGATAAAAAGTGTAACACCAGAAATGCATCATCTTAGCATGAACTTTTCTTATATCTATTTCATTTGAAAAGCTTGGTAATTAATATTTTGTTTCCAAGCTTCGTGAGTCTTGCCTAAAACTTAATTTGATAAAGTAATTTTACTTTTGAAAATTTAAAACTTAGTCCAAAGATATTGCAAAGAAAAGGGATATTTAACCCTCAACCGGTACAGTGGAGCTGCGTGACATTAATGGCACAGTGGGGTCTGTGTGACCCCACTTAAAAAAAAAAAGAAGGGATTTTCTTAGAAAATGTTTTTAATGACTGAATAACAAATTATTCATTGAAGATAAAAAATATAACTAATACATAAAAAGCTATTCATGACTTTCAGTCTATATATTCTTATATCCAGTCTTATCACTTACCGTATTTGGCATTTAGTAATTGCTCATAGATTATTATAGGAGGCCCGGTGGCCGTGAGTGTTAAGGCGTGAGCTCTTAACACTCCGTGTCAAACGTTGTGGGTTCAATTCCCACTATGGGGGGGTGGCTTTTCTTTAGAAAAAGAAAATAAATCAGCCCTATCCTGGCTAAAAAAGGGTGGTAACCTGTAGATAACCCATCCCAGAATTCGTAGTTAATAAAAAAGGACGTTAAAAAATTCAAATAAAGATTATTACAGAAAATTCCGTAGAATTCTGTTAGAAATATGCAGGTGCATTGTAAAAAAAAGTAAATTAGTAGATACTCAAAGAAATCAAGAAAATTCAAACGGTTAGCTACTTCATGCGAATTCTTGCCTAAAAGCTTATATGGAGAAAAGCGAATTGTTCTTGGAATATATTGTGAGCTTTGCATTCGCTTCTCTATCTGAGGATGCATCAATGCAAAAGAAAGGTTCAGCCATTAATTCCATTTATAGGTTACAAAACTATTCATGGCATCAAGGTCTAAGATCCCATAAAAATATCTCATGGGCCACCTTTTTGATTTTCTCTTGGTTGTACAGCTTCATTGTCACTATTCGAAGTACTTCATCATCATTTTCGGATCCACGTGGGTCGCTGTTATCTCCTTTTGAATCCTCTTCTTGCCTCATTAACTGTGCTAGAATTTCCTCGGGGGTGTAGAATGTCATATTTTAGCTAAAGTATATAAAAAAAATAATTACTTGCAAAATTATATCATTTAAGGTACAGTGGGGTCGCATCTGACCCCACACCATGAAATGCTGACTAAAAATAGCTACTGGAAATCGAGGTGATTTGTAAGATTGATGTGGACCCTCCTGTAGTCTCCTGGGTACTTGCTGAGAGGGTTCTCAACAGTATCAGCAGAAAGGGTAGAGGTAGGACGGCGGAAAACGGTTCTTTCTCTCCCTGGGGTCAGATTTACCCCAACTGTACCGTTTGAGGGTTAAAACTGACAGTAGCCAACTCTGAGTGGAAATTAATCTCTCTGCCTCCTTGACTTCACATTTTCATAAGGTAAGCTCTTTTACAAACACCACATAAAATAAGTTTGTTTCTCATATTAGTACAGTGAAAACCAAAAGGATCTGCTACAAGCATATATGTATTTGGTTGTAACATTTTTTTAAAGAGATGACACTTTTACTTTTAAATAAATTTATTTAGATAATAAAATAAATAAAAACAACTTGTTGAGGATATATCTTTGATGCGTAGTCGTAAGGGCTTAAGTCATTTTTGAGCATTTGGAGATTATAATGTAGTATTATAGCACAAAATCACAGCTACGTTTGGTATTTAGTTCTTAAGCCAAACTTTAAAAGTTGCCTTGCTGTTCCTATTGGTATTATAGCCTTAAGACAATTTTATCTCTTCCTTCCTGTTATTGAGGAACTCAGTTTTTGCCCTCCTGAAAAATTAATATTTTGACTTAAGCCCTTTTGTTCGCGCATCAAAGATATAAAATAAAATTTTCTTTTAGAAATATTTGATCATTACAAAATTATCTACAGAAAAAGGTACTTACATTTACATTTTATATAAATTTAATATTTTGTATATGCTTCTGACTCAGAAGTTCTGTTCATTAGAGGTGTTCTGAGAAGCATTATTACTACCTACTTGTAGTCTTCAAGGCATTGAGTGATTTAGAATTTTGAATAAAGTTTGGTCGAAATGTTCCCTCTCGTTGAGACATTTCGTGTAATCTGTTCATACCAGAAACTTTATATTGCCGAAATTCTAAACGATTCGCAATTGTTTTTTTAAGTCTGGAGACAGAGTTGCCAACTGTCTGGGCACATTGTATAACTGTCAATCTGTACTTTTCGAGTGTTTGCATGGGCCTTGAGCCCCCCCCCACGAAATTTTGATTTGATAGTAATAATGTGTCATCGGTGCAATGATTTCTCCGACTGAGATTGGCTTATCGAAAATTCCATAAGTACCGTTTTTGTAGGAACATAGTAAGCTTTCGCATGGTTACATTGAATGTAACATATCGCGATATGTAGAATGTAATACATTCTACTTATTGCGATATGTAAACAACAGATATTTAAGGGATCTCCCCGTGGTTCTGTGGCTAACGGCATGGATCCTCAAGCGGGAGATGGGGGTTCGAATCCCCCCCGCTGTAGCTTGAGTACTTTCATCTATGAGTCAAATAGACCGAATTCATTAGAAGTAGCGGGTGTAGGCTGACTCCAGACCAAATTATTTTTAGTTGTCAATTAACAGCCCCAATCTGCTGAAGTGGAAGTAAATATTTATTTAACATTACTATTTTAATAATTGAATGAGTTATTTAAACAAAATTTTAAATCTTATTTTTTTTTTGTTTTGTTTACTGTAATCCTCGCTGTGGAATGAGCTCAGAGTTTATTATGGTCCGTTAATTGTCAATTTTCATAAAATTATGACTGATAAAATAACCCAGAATTTTCCTCTTCCTTTTAATTATTTTGCTCTACTTATCCTTGAATGGCCAGATATGGGAGAAGAACTGGCGATTCAAGGATAATGTGGTCTAAATAGCTGGCATGAAGGCCTTTACGCTAATAGAGCAAAATAAATTAAGCAGTTTATACGATAATGAGTGCTGAATTGTTTTAGAACATTTCATAATCTTTATTTATAATTCTTATCAGCAATAATGTTTCGAGTTTTCCCGTGCTGCGGTGGATCGAGTCCGCCTGCAGGAGGTTGTTTTTTCATCTATGGGCCCGATGCAAAACTTCCCTGCTCCACCACGGACGTTTAGGAAGGGGACAACCTATAAACGCTAATGGTTTAGAAACCGATGTGGTGTAAAACCGTAATAAAACAACAAAAACAGTAATGATTTACATCGACTTCGACAGTAGTTACCTTAAAAATTTAATTGGCTCATTCAAGGCACACTTCTAACCCCCCCCCCCAAAAAAACACCGCCCGACAGGAATATGCAGTTCATATAAAAAATCATTGAAAACTAATTTATTTCGGGCACAAGACTAGAGCTACGGCAACGCAACTATAAGCCAGTGCCTGCACGTAACAAGTCTGAGAGAATAAATTCACAACAAATTTGGTGAAAGAATTATCAACCAAATTTTTTTTTTCTTAGGACTATCTAGTAGGTTGATTAATGTGTTGTGTATGGAGCAACCCAATTTAGTTGGGCAACCAAAGTTTTAATTACAATAAAGTTTTTCTACCCCTCCTCTTCCTTGCGAAAAAAGTTTTTTAATCATTGGTTAGGCATTTCTGTAGGAAATAGAAAACTAAACATGAAGTCACTTTCAAAGTTTAACAATTATTCATCAATTCAAATTTAACCTAACAGAATGTGAGATACGCCATGCATAGCTAGTAGTACAAACAGTGTTGAAATACATAGATCAATAATAGAAGACAAGCGGATTACGGATTACATGCGCAGTTTGTGAAAAACTCTGTAAAAGTATTCAAATCTAGTAAGTAGAGCACAGTAGGATAACCACAGGGAAACTCTCGTTTCTCGTCACCAAATGCCGGTTTATAGCACGGAGCAACCTCAAAATCCTAAAAATCAAAAAATCTCAAGGCGAATTGAAGAAAAATATCAGGAAATCCTACAATTGGAGGCGAAATGTAATGGAGTCCTCCAATTCAGGATTATCTAGCAGTGAGTGGTCCACAGCTATCAAATCGAATTGAAATTCGATCCCCTTACGAACTTTTCCCGATACAGGAGCGTATATAGAAAATAATTTGGGGGGGGGGTGTAATAAAAACGGATACAAATTATTTTTCGGAGCTAAGTTGTCTTTTTAATTTATTTTTAAGATTTTCATGATACTTTTTTTTCGATTACCGTCGTTTGGGGTGAGTTCGGACAGGTAGTACGAGTTCGGACAATAGTGCATGGCGCAGGAAATCACGTGACCTTGAGCAAGTTTTTTCATTAGGAACATAATTGGCTTGACAAATACGATCGATATTCCATTTTTCCCATGTAGTTAAGCCGAAATCGTCCTGAGAACACTTTGAAGTGAGAGACGAATATTTTAATGTGAGTTGTAATTTCCATGATTTTCGAAATGCTAGAAACAAACGTCTGTGCAGAGGCTCTGGAAGTAGTTGAACCCTAATTTTTCATATTGTATAGTAGGTTTATATGTTGGCTAATGACACATAAATAAATATACTTATTTTTTTGGTCCAAAAGCTTTTTTTTCTCGTTTAAGTAAAAAACTCGCATACCGTGGGGTGAGTTCGGACATGCATGAATTATACCCCCGTCCTCTTGACCTAAAGGAAAACAGTATTTATTCCAAAGAGGCTTTGAAAAATGTGATTGACCATGTCAAAACCAAGAAGAAGACTTTGAGAGAGGCTACGGATCGATTTAGGTATTTTGTTGTACAACAAAATACCTACATCGACTTTAGATGATAAAGTTAGAAAAACGCACACCAAAAAAAAAGTGGTGGCCAATCAAAATTCAGTTAATAAGAAAAACAAATATCAAAGGGAATTTTAACTGCAGCTGAATGGGTCTTTCCATTAACTCGATTAAGATATTCGCCAAATCGTAAAAACATATTTGGATAGGTCAGGAAAAAAATCGCAGGATTTTAAGACAACAAGCCATACTGGAATGGTTTGACGGCTTTATGAAAAGGAATCAGCCATTAATGGAACGCCTTACACAAAGCATCAAAAGGTGTAGAGCAGAAGTGAACAAGGAAAAAGTTAAGGAATATTTTGTAAATCTAAAAAATATTTTAGAAAATTTGCCTCTTTGGAATATCGTAAATTATGACCGAGCTCACTCCAACTATAGTTTAAGTTAAGATTTCTACAGAAATTAAAGGCTGTCCGAACTCACCCCACACGTAGGGGTTTCAGCTATAAAAAAAAATTGAAAATTTTTGAGATATTCAAAAAACAAAATACACTATTCGATAGACGAATGTTAAGAGTTCATGCATGATTTTTTCAGCTTTTTACAAAAATTCTGTCTTTTGTAATTACGAAAAAACCTCGAAAATGTGTCCGAACTCACCCCAAACGACGATACATCAAAATTACGTGGGGGGGGGGCTGCAGCCCCCCTTATATACGCCCAAGACCATCAGGAAAATCAAACTAAAAAGTTTGAGTGCATTGAAGGCTGTAAGCATGCTTTCTTCTAAGCCCACCAATAATTATAACAACCAAAAAATATTAAATATATTTTAAATCATGTCATATTATTAGTTTATTAGAATGCTGTCGCCCAATGGAGGCAGCTACCGCTCAGACTGGTCTACTACTAATAATAATAAACTACTAATAAAACTGTTGTTCCCATTACCGCCATTAGCATACTCAGTTTGGTACGATACCAAAAGCAGAAGACATAGGCCACTTAAAAATACAATTGTACATCTCATTTTAATGCACTCCTTTCCCCCCCAAATCTTAAGGAAGCTCGGAGTTATCAGTAAATCAGGAACTTCATATAATCTCCCGCAACATGTATAATTGTATACTTAATGTATTTTTTTCTTATTTATTTATTTTGTTTTATTCTTTAATTTATTTTTGGAATTTGATTACGTTTATTTAAGTTTTTACACATTTTACCCCTTAACAAATTACATGTCAATAGATATATTGATAATACATCTATGCATTGGTTGATTGTTGGTAGTATTTCAATTCTTATTTTACAATATATAGGGGACTTTTCTCTTGTGATAAGCCATGGGCGTATATAGAAAATTATTTCGGAGGGGGCTGAGAAAATTTCGGGGGGGGGGGGGGGGGGCTGAAACCATTTCCAGGGTGTGGTATAATAAACAATTTAGAACTTGGAATAGTTTCAACCAACTAAAAAGCTATTACACCCAAAATAAAATATTTTTTATGATCTAAGTGAGCTTATTTAATTTATTTTTAGGCGTTTATGACACATTTTTACCGATAAAATCGAAATTTCGGGGCGGGGGGGCTGCAGGCCCCCCCTTATATACGCCCATGGGATAAGCCGAGTCTCTTCTCCCATTGAACTCCTTAACACTCGAAGGCAATACAGTCCATAAAAGGATGTCTTTGTAAGTTTCTGAAAGACAGGATTGAATGAGTAAAGCCCTTGTGTTAATCGTGGCATACTTGCCCTTGCAAGCTGCAGTTCTCTTGCTACCTTCTGTCAAAGCAGCTATCAGCTACTGATAATGGCCAGTCGTCCTTTAAACCCCCTCCATTCCATACCTCTCCCTACCTTGGTTCACTTTCATTTTCTTTACATACTCGCAAATGTTTCTTAACCAACATTCCAGGCCATGAATACAGCTTCACACATGTTTTGGAAAGTAAAATGTGACGAATTCGTTTGAAAAGAAAACCCTTAGTTACCACCATGATATTCCTAATTGGTATGCCTTTAAGAAATACATACATTTCCATAGTATATACTTTTATTTAATTTTTAACAGATATTTGAATTTTCTTTGTTATAACCACCCCTTATGAATTATAGCTTTGGGTGTTTCAAAATTATTTACTTAAAACTTTTTCAGTGTTGAAATATATCTTTATCCCTTGAAAATGAATTATTAGATATAAGTGTTACAAGTTTCTGTATTAACTCAATTATTTTAACAGTACAGGAATTAAAGAAGAGAGATAAATACATTAGTTATAATTAAAATAGTATATTTCTTAAGAGACTTTAATGCATGTATGAAGTCATGAAAATTTACTTTTTATTCAACTTTCTCTTCTGTAAACATGAAAATGAATTTTTAGTTGAAAAATTAAGTTATTTTTTTTTTAATTTATTACTATCATATAATTTCAGTTTTTTTTAAAAATCTCTCTTATTACTTTTAATTCTGTCTTATTGAAAATATTTGCCTTCTTATAGTGACTGTCGACTTTATGTTAATCAATTACCAATAAATTAGAGTGAAACTTGTATCGCATACACTGTAATTTTGTCCCATTAAATCCAAGGGTCCTGTGGACTCTAATTATTATAATCAAGGAATTTATATTTAACTTTAGTTCAGTTTATTTTTAGCAGGCCGTCCTTAGATTTTAAACCTTGTAAATTACTTTGAAAGTTCTATCGTTAATGAAATGGCATAAGGTTAAGTGAAAAAGCCATACTTTTCGCTGCTGTTTAATAAGCTTGTGGTGTTTAAAATTAGAATTACTATATCCTGATAACTATCCTTATGAATTTGATAAATCTTTATGACATTTGTAACATTTAAATTGTGTACTGTAAAGATTATATTCGTAGTTCTTTTGAGGATAAGTTTATTTTATTTACTTTATATTTATAGATTCATATATTCGTTAAAAACATTTAAATATTTGTGGGTATATATATATATATAAAATATATATATATATATATATATATATATGTATATATGTATATGTATATATATATGTATATAGATAGATAGATAAATAGATAGATATAGTATACAGTATATGGTATATATAATAAAAGGGGGTGAGGTTAGCTCAGTGGTAGAGCACTCGGCTAATGAACTGGAGGACCCAGGTCCAAAACCCAAGTGCTCACTAAAGATTTTTATCTTCTATTGTTGTTGTTCGAGGGTTGGATTTGGGGTCCCAGATCGTCCCCAGGCTCACCCAGCCTTAAATTAATTAATAAACTGTTGCTTTTTATTTTTTACCCTTTCAGCAATCCACATAATTGAAAATATTAAGAATAAAGGAACTTTTAACTATTTTAAAATGTAGTCATTTAACTACTTCTTCATATTTCCTTCATTTTTAAGATACATTCATTTCTATGTTCCTGTCTGCTTTTCTGGATCTCAATACAGATTCAAAAAGTTCTGAATTTTTTGACTTGCTAAGATTTACTTAAGAAAAACTGGATTCAGATCAATCATGTGACTGAAATATCAGTACACTGACTTGATTGTATTATATGAAAGGCCAAGATTTGTCGATGCGCCATAAAAAAAAAATAATAATACTAATATATTATATGAAAATCTTGACTATAGGATTAAGACTGGATTAACACTTAGAAAGAACTACTTAGCCTGATTTTGATTTCAGCGTTCTGTAGGTAGGAGTTAACAACGTTTAAACATCTAGCTCCATATTCTTGTTTTCTGAGAGAAAGTCTGAACTTTGTTACACCATTGTGACTTGTTCCAGGCTTTTCAATATCAACCTACGGTTGCTTTTTAGGTATATTTCTTCAATATATTTTTAATTATCAACAATTCTTGATGGAAAAAAGTTGCGAATACTCGCAGGGCCTCCATGAAGGGGGGGGGGGGCAAGGAGGACAATTGATCAGGGGCCCGTGGTCTCAGGGGGCCAGGTATCATTTATCTTTAACTCACATTATAATTTGAAATAATATAGTTGTATGCCTAACATTTTCCACTCAGTTCAATTACAATTGAATTTTCAGATAAATTTCAGTTTTAAATAATTCTATTAATAGTTTTTGGCAATGTTAAGGGGCCTTTGAAGTTATTTGGAAAGGGCCCGTAATTCCTCTCGGATACTCTGATACTCAGTAAGAAAGTTTTCCATTATTTTGATTGTATTATAACAAATGAATAGAATAATTATAACAATACATGGATTATTTTTATGGGGATAAGAATTATTCGTCTCAGTTTTTTCATAGGATATAAATGAAAAAAAAAATACAAATAAAAATATTTCAACTCTAATCAGTTAAATCTTCATTACATTTTTATTATTTCTTATTTTATTCTAGGTTTAACATTACTGATTCAGCTTAACAAATCTAGTCACTGCGCTGAGTTGAGTGCACATCTATCCGAAAATGGAGTGCATGGTTCCATCACATTCAGCACTGAGCCTGGAGGAAGAGTACACGTCTCTGCTAAACTAGATACTCGTACAAGTTGGTCATGGGCTGTCCATCATCTTCCTGTCGACTACTCATTACTAGAAGACCGGTGTTCCTTCAGGAAAATTGGACCTGTGTAAATAACATTTCATAGCTTAACTTATTATTTATTGTTTTCTATGTTCTTGCTTATTTGAGTTAGGTGGTTCTTATTTTAAGCTTTAGAACAGTATATCAAATTAAAAAAAAAAAAAATAATAATCCCTAGGAACATTCAATTAATGTCTTGTATTGATTATATATTACTCTCCAGTAAGTTATAAAAATATGTTAAATTTAGTGAAGACTTTAACTAACAGCCATTGATCTATATGCTTAATTTAAGGTTTCTCTGTTTTTAAAACATCAAATTACAAACCAATAACTAGCCATTAAATATTTTCATTTTTTATATAGGATGTTTTGTAAGTAGATGACAATTCTGAAGGTGGTGAAACTAGACTAAAAATGTAGTTAAATGCTGGCAAGTGTACAATTCTATCTTGTTTTTTTCAGACAAATGCTGTTCTAAAGGTTATTTATTAAACAATTTGTGTGATTTTCAACCTTTAGTTTTCTATAATAGAACACTTTCAATGATTATTTTTACTTGGTATAATATTTTTAGTTTTCTTGTTTCACAACTATTTGTTTCCCTTTAGCAATGCCTTAAACATGTACTGTAAAATGGGTTCACATTAATACAGTGTGATGAAATTGGTACAAACCTATATTGCTCTTATCGTCCCTGCCATGTTGTACTATGGAATATGAAAATCGGAGCAAACTAGCGAACAAACATATTCGATACATCAACAAAGTAATATATTGAAAAATGGTCTTATTCGATACTTTATTTAAGGCATTAAATACTATTCTAAAGGGGTTAGAGGTCTGACAATTTGCGACAAGCTGTATCGTCCACAATCCAAGTGCAAAGTCTCGAATCTGAAAAACGAGATTTTTAATATTCGATAGTTTGGCATAGTAGGAACGATATGTGCTTATACAGGGTGGTCCCAAAGGAAATCGCCATACTTGAGGGGCGTGCATGCCTACTAAAGTGTAGTTGAATGCCACCAAGGAAAAATGTTTACTTGCATTATTTCCCTAGAAATAGGCATTTCCATGTTTTCTTGTCTATACACTAGTTTTCGACTATTTTTGTGCTATTTGTCGTTCACGCCATATGCAAAATTTAATTCTGATGACATTTTCAAAATCTGCATTAAATTTCCTATAAGATCCCGTCTACTGTGTGTAAAACTTTCTCAAACCAAATTCACAGCAGCCACCCAAACAAATAACTTATCACAAAATAAAGGTTTTTCATTGTTAATGTTCCACGCACCGCACGAATATTTTTTTGGTTAGGTAGATGGGACTCTCAAAAAAGGTGCATAATTTCACTACCTTTTAAAAGGTACAACCACATCTTGGATACATACATGACTGATTAGGTAGTAAGTGTTAAAGGTGAATAAACGTATAGCCTCCTGAAAAGTTTTTATAGTTATCTCTTGTGGGATTAAAATCAGCAAGTCGTTTTATTTATCTTTTTTCGCCAGTATTATGCCGTCCACCAAACGAATACAATGCTGTTTCCTTACAGTAATATCGAATATGGTGACATGCTTTTCGTGTATGGTATCACCCTAGGTAACAGTCGTGAGGCGGTTCACGAATATCTGAGTCTATTTCCAAATTGTCGTGCTCCGGATAACACACTTTTTCCAACGTTTACCAAAGCGTAAGAGATACATGTCTTACTCCTACGTGTGGTCGTAATGAAATCGCCCGCCGTAACAACCGTGTAAGAAGGGCTGATGAAGTACTTCAGCTTTTTGATGTTGACCCTTCCTTCAGTAGTAGAAGGGCGATCGAGGTGCAGTTGTAGGATAACTTATTCTTGCAGCACATTTAGGAATATGCCAGCATTTAAAGTACATGGAAGATCCATGTCAAAAATTGGTTGCCAATCATATCTCGACTCTGATATTCGCGAGCCGCCTCACGGCTGTTACCTTGGGTGGATGGCATAATACTGGTGAAAAAAATAAATAAACCGATTTGCCCATTTTAATCCCACAAGAGATAACTAAGATAAACCTATAAAAACTTCTCAGGCGGCTTTACATTTATTCACCTTTATCACTTACTATCAAATCAGTCATGTAAGTATCCAAGATGTGATTGTACCTTTTAAAAGGTAGTGAAATAACGCAACTTTTTTGAGAGTCCCATCTACCTAACCAAAAAAATATTCGTGCGGTGCGTGGAACATTAAAAATGAAAAACCTTTATTTCGTGATAAGTTATTTGTTTGGGTGGCTGCTGTGAATTTGGTTTGAGAAAGTTTTACACACAGTAGACGGGATCTTATAGGAAATTTAATGCAGATTTTGAAAATGTCATCAGAATTAAATTTTACCTAAGGCATGAACGACTAATAGCACAAAAATAGTTAAAACTAGCGTTTAGACAAAAAAAAACATGGAAACGCCTATATCTAGGGAAATAATGCAAGTAAAAATTTTTCCTTGCTGGCATTCAACTACACTTTAGTTGGCCTACAACACACCTCTCAAGTATGGCGATTTCCTTTGGGACCACCCTGTATATTTGTCTTTTCCTACTCTATGGGCAAAGTTCGACCCTATGTTATGAGTTAAATGAAAATATCCTGGCACTAAAGGTTTGCGCCAATTTCACCACACTGTACTTATGTGACCCCATGTTACGGTACTCTTAAAAAATTAAAAAATATCCTTTTTTTACAGATTTATGACAAAATGTTGCAATATAACAGGGATTCGGCTAGTTAAGGTCTAACATTTTTCCTTTAAAAACTATTATCTAGAAAAATTATTAAACAGAAGGCTTTAGTAATAAATTATATAGGATCATTAACAAACTGAAGTAAACTGTTACTATAAGATTCTTCACTATATATAACTTTCCCATTGGTATGTGTAAAGGTTGTAGAGTGAGTAGCTTCACTCCTAATATGGAAATATGTTCACCCTGACCGAATCTTCTTGCAGGCTCTTAGATCTAACTGGCCACCTTGGTCAATTGACTAATCAGACTGTCTCCATAGATACAGAGGTTATTTCTCTCACAGGACCTGATGGCATATGGTCAAGGTCTCTTCTTCTTACTTCCTCTGAAGGAGCCAAGGCTTGCGCAACTATTATAGTAAGTTCAAATTCATTTGTTATATCGTCGAAACGAATGCAAAGTATCAAATGTGAAAAGCGGTTTGGTACCTTATAGATGACTTTATATAAATTTGATCTTATTATGTATTTTAATTAGATTTAATGCACATTCGTTAGTTTGATTTTCTGTAATTGATAATTATTTTTTCTGTAATTTTCGAGATTTTGCCGCAATGTACATCAGTCCAACAGCTATCAGTATAGATTGAAAATGAAAGCTGTTTTTTCACATTGGATACTTTGTATTTGTATCAATGATATATCAGCATTATACATAAACTAAGTGTGTTTTCAACATTTTTAAGTCTAGAAATAAGAGCGTAATATATAAGTTTAAGGATAATTATATTTTTAGAAGGAAAAAATTCCAAAGGAAATGTGTTATATATGTTATATGCTGAAAAATGTCTATTACGAACTCATTTTTGTGTTTTGAAGTTATTTTATGATTCATGAAGTTGTGTTGGTTTCTGCTCTTTAGTGGTCTCAATAGCTTCCTGTAATGTGCCCGAATAATTCTCCAGCCAGGAACAACCTTCGTCATCATCATAACTGCTTGAGTGGCATGTAGTTTTTACTCCAAACCAACTTTTGGAGAGTACTTAATCCTTTCGTGGATAATCACCAATTGGGCGGCTTTTAGTTTGGACATTTTAAATTTAGCACCAGCGTTTCTGCTAGACACCACAAGGGTGTAAAAATAGACTGGGGCATCTGAAGCTTGTCTTTCGTTGGAGAACCAAAAACGTCAGCACTAGAGCGGTCTATGTTATTCCCAAGTACCGTACTCTGCACCCGTCTGCTCCCCACTCTTCATGCGTTACCTTGCTTAGGGACTGTTCTTCAAGACCCCATGTTAACTCCTAATAAGATATGTTTTTCATTTATTATGTATTACAAAAGATATTTTGAAAGTTTAATTACTTATAGGGCATTTCACATACTTGTTACTAACCTATTTCTCGTAAATTTTGATGGAAACTTATGTCTTTCATTGTCAGTACTTTTTTGGTGGATAATTCTTATATTTTTACTATATTAACAATCAAAGAAATCCATAAATACTTGAATTCTTTAATTTATGAGTTTTTTTTTTATTTAACCATAAAACAATATTGAATTAGTAGTTGACGTTTTGTTCTTCGTAAGGATTTTTGATAGTTTCTTTTTTCATTAATAGAATTAAAAACTTACTTTTCTACTTAATGTTTTGTATGTAATTAAATAAGATTGCTATAAAGCATTTATACTTATGCACTCATAAAGACATGCACACAAAATCACAATCTATTTATGAGTCTCCTCTTTGTGATTAAAAATTCCAATAAATCTTGTTGTATATTATTTTAATGCCAAGATAAGTAAATCCAAGTCCTCCACGATTTATATATTTACTATGGTATTTTATAAAAGTAAATTTTGTATTTTACAACTCTTATTTTGGAACTTACTTCTCAAGGGAAACCATAGAATAACTCTCGTGTCTTCTAAAAAGGGGAACAGTCTAAAAGAAAGCAACGAAAAATGCCTACAAATGTTGACACATAAGTAAAAAAAGTTATAGGTAGAGACAATCAGTCATATGGTCCAGGCAAATCCAACACGCAACCTATAAACGCGTAGAGTAGGGAACCTGCAACACAACTAAAAGCCTATTTCTGAATACCCCTCAATGAACATTACCACTATAATGGTACACCATGAAAACAGGAAGGACAATTGTTTTTCATAGTTCAAACTATCTTATTCATTTATTTAAATAGAGCTCCTATTGTAACCAACAGGGGATTTTGTCCGTTGAAGGATTAACTAGGTCGGAATCAAACAACACTAGTATTTCAGTATTCTTTTTAACTGTTAGGCAAGTACACGCCTAATAGCAAAGTTGTGAACTCTTCTATAGGAACAGTTGAAGTACATTATCAAGGTCTCTCACTTCTCCACACTTATGAAGCCAGCTGCATGAGAGGAATTAGAAAGCCATGCCTGAGCAAATTGCTCATACTTCATAAAATATTTATTTTGCACTTACGAACATTGTGTTTTCATATTTTGTCCACCATATTTATATATTTAACTGATATAGATTCAAAATACCTTGCTTACATCCATAACCCTTTTATTATTACAATAATTTTTATTTTTGATGATTTTGTTTTCTGAAATATTTATTTATTTTTATAAGTTGGGAATGAAATTTTATAGGAATACAATTTTTTGTTGCCAACGGCCATAGCCACGTTGAATACACCCGTAGATCACCGAAGTTAAGCAACGTCGGGCGTGGTCAGTACCTGAATGGGTGACCGACCACGTGCTGTTGGCATTATAAAAGGGTGGCAACCTATAGATAGCCCGGCGCTAATGGCCAAGATGTAGATGCGCCGTAAAAAAAAAAAAAAAAAAAAAAAAAAAAAAATTGTTTGGAAACCCCCCATTAAAAGTGTTGAGGTAATACACTGAAAAAACATTTTGATTTGTTTTTCAAGGCAAGTGGTAACAGCAGTGCAAAAGTAGCAGAAGCAGCATTTTTAGGAGAAAGTGGAATCGCTGGTACTGTTTTATTCTTGTGGTATGGAAGTCAAACGTCCACTGATGCAGTTATTTATACTGATTTGTTCCATAGTAATCAGAGGACTCGTAGTAAACATGACTGGAGGATATATACGACTGATATATTAGAGTCCGATGCTGGTAAGTCAACATTTGATTAGCAGGTTAGGCTGTTAAATACTAATATCTCTTAATTTTATTTTATTCTTAATAATAAAAGAGATAAAAACGTTATTTTAAAAATGTTTAGTTTCCCTACTAAATTGGATTGCTTTCTACACAACGTACCAATAGGCTCAACCCGTAGGCATAGGAAAAATTTATAAAAAAAAAAAAAAAAAAAAAAAAAAAAAAAAAAAAAAAAAAAAAAAAAAAAAAATGCTCATCAATCAAAGAACAACCGATGTAAACAAATAAAACTGAGAATATAATGATAACAATATTTGTAAGATTGATTAAAAAAAATAATACATTAAAATACTTCAGATTACACTAGTCTACAACGAAATTGTCCCAAGAGATCTATATAGCATTTCTTGTAGAGCTCTTGAGGTACCACCTGGTTTTTTGCATCACCCTCCAATTCTTAGAAAACGGAGAAAACAAACAAACAGCGTTTTTCATCGAATTTTGGTTAAAAACTGTATCCATATTTACTTAATTAAAAATGTAAAAAATGCAAATTGTGGGATATTAAATTCTCTTTAAAATAACTCTACACCCATTAAAATGTGTTGAGCATATCCAGAGTTATACGACTTCAAAGGGAATAACTTGTCAGAAAATTGTTATAAATTTGCAATGTAGTGTTGCCTCACGGGAACATATTATAATAGCTTTGAAGTGGTCCCCCGAAATCCATGGTTTCGCATCCATCTTTATGACTTGTACAAGGTAGTCTAGTATTACTCTACATATTTTAATAAGTGAAATGACATTTGAGATACAAAAATATACTTGATTATATGGATTTCGGGAGACCACTCAAGCCATTTTTTTTTTATTTTTTTACGAATTTCAAATTTACTTGAAAATTAGATGAGATAGAAGACATCTGATTGCAGATTATTTTTCTTCATTAAAAATTCTTCAAGTTGGCTATTATAATTTTTGAGACGGCTTTACTAAGGCTATCTGGTGCCAGTTTGATCTCCTTATTCTAGAGCCTTTATTTTTATGATATATATTTATAAATTACTACTTTTAATAATTTCACATTAAATAAAGTTAACCAGCATGTATTTTAATAACCATCCTAATTTCTAGATAAAGCAAGAAGTGACTGTAACTCTCTTCAGGTGGTTTTGTTGGACATGTCTGAAAGAGTGGGACAAGTTTCTTGTGGAGAGAAGCAACTCCTTAAAGACTCACACTTACCACGCACTGAAATTGGTAACCCACTGAGGAATCACTACCTTGTTATACTTGACAATGATCATCCTGAGACATTCCTAACTTGTGCCAGGCTCCAACCTAGGCCTCCAGTTCTTCTCAGGTTCATTGAACCCTTCACTACTTATAATTATAAAAATTAATTTTTATGAATATATTCATATACATACATACATATATATTGTTATGATACCTTTGAATTTAAAAAGCTGTTGAATACCGAGAGGTGCTAATAAGACAATAGTATTATAGGGAAATAAATAAACACAAGAATTTTTGGAAATAACTATATTTTACCCCAAATTAACACAAATTTAAATATTGGTTAAAATAATACATGGCTCACTATTTCGTGGAAATTTATAATGCCTTGAGAGAAGCTTCTCGGCGTATGTGTGATATCATCCTCATTCTCTTTCTGGCGCTCATTCTTCCATTCTCCTTCGGTCTATCAGTTGAGACTTTTAAAAGACATCAGAGCAAATTTATCAGAACAAGTTGTATGCGGTTTTAACAAAGGTAAGAATTGTTGTTTGTTCATGTTCATTCAATGTACATTTTCTCATTGTAGTGAGCATTGCTATATACCAATATAAATTGTTCTTTCGTTCATAAAGCATAAAAATAATTGTTAGTCTTTCAATTACCTCGAACCCCCCCCCCAGATAGAGTCTCTTGCTATAAATAAATTTTATTATATTACCGTGCCTACCTATATTTTTCCGTCTAAACAGAAGTTGTAAGTGAAAGGTAACCATTAGAAAGCCTTATAAATTCCCTATTTATATGTTCCGGTGTAAATTTTGATAATTCTACCTCAATATGAGAAAACGGTGTTTGAAGTTTTGGAATTGTTGGTTTCATCTCACTGAAGGGAAAAATTAATAGTTTCTGTTCTAAGATAATCACATCAAAGCAAGTATAAGCGTTATGTGATCAAACCCTAAGATGATGCAGTCCCTGCGAGTTCGACTTTTTTAGTTGATCTGCTCTAGGATTTATTTAGTTACAAATTAAAAGTTCTTTGAATAAAGAAGCCAAAATCACAGATAATACCACTAACAAGTATGGCAAGTAGCAGCATAGTGGTTGTGTACTTCCTAAGTGACAGTCATATTGGGACGTCTATATTCTCCAGATGTTAATCATACTATCATACTATTACCAAGTTGTATAATTTAGTTTTAATATATTATAGTACATTTCAGAGCAATCTTAAGTTCGCATGGAGTGACTGGGAGCATAAGCTTGAGCCAAGATTCACTTCTGAGTCCTACTAGAGTCTTTCTCAATATCAGTCAAGTGAGAGAGCCAATCCTTGGTGGTTTTCGTATTCACGATTTACCTCCTGCACCATATGCTCCGGCTGGTCACTGCCCAGGCATTGGAGATGTCTACAACCCTAGTTCAAAACCAATCGCTGTTGATGCTGCTCTCCCTGGTCAGAATTACTTTTTTTCATTATTTAAATTACATTTTTCCTTAAATTTTATTGGATTCTATTTAAAATATATATATATATATATATGCTGCTTGGAAGGCAGCTAGTAGCCGAGGGACACATAGGTATCGGGGGGGACTAGGTACCCTTGGTCAGACGCCGACCGCCGTCTCCAAAGACTTAACATCCATATCTAGGTCTTTGACACCCACGAACCATCCTATTGGCTTTATTTGATGCTGTAGACTCAGATCAGAATAAAATTGTCTAGTACTCTGGCTCTTTAAGCTCAATAAAAGTAACAGACATATAAAACCCACATTCCTGAGTATTTAAAATCTTTCAAAAATCATTTGGTTCCAAATATTAAATAAACGCATTACATTAATATGGCTACCAGGGGATGAGTATATTGAACTAAGTACAGGCGCCTACAAACTTTTAAAAGCAGATACTTCACTTCAATACATAACCGAAGAACTTGTGACTTATGAAGACAGAATTAAAAAAATGTAAAAATAATATTGACTCTGTGGCAAGATTCTTGAAATGAGACAAGCAATAATATACTTACATACAGACAGTAAATGAATGACTATCTTGCATGAACAGAATGGCTATTTATCTATGTAGGGAAGAAGCCTTACGAATTCAACTTTATATTGGTCCTGCCTTCCTTACACACAGACACGTAATTACAAGGTAGCAGAGTCCAGTTTGCAAACAGTTCAATGAAACACTCACATTGAAATATATACAGAACAAGTGCAGTAAACTGGAACATTTCGACATACCTGTGGACTTTTAACAGATAATGGTCTTTGCATTGAGTTAATAATTAAAAACATTATTTTCATGTATTTATTAAAAACATAGTTGCAACTATTTTTAAAAAGGAGCTGAAAGTCAAGATCGATATGCTGTTGGTGACATTAGTGGCAAACTTGGATATGCAGCAGAAAGGGAATGGGATTCATTTCTCCCACTTTTCGGCAAGCACAGTGTGGCCCTTCGGAGCCTGGTTATCTATAGGTAAACTCTCTTTGCTGTTATAAACTACTACATAATTTTTTGTTTACTAAAATTTACTTTAATTAATATTGAGCATTTTTGTTATGGCCGATTAGCAAGACTAGTCAAGCAGTGAAATAAGAGGAAAACAGCATAAACATTACTGGCCAAATCATTGGTTCATTTTTAGTTTAGTATTAACGTATTGTCTATATGAGTATAGACAACAGAACTATCAACTATATATGACATCGCACATAACAACGGCTACAGATGAACAACTATCACAAAACAGCACACAGATGGAGCAAGTTACACAGGACCACAAACATATCGACTCACTAACCTGTTTCAGAAAGAAGGACTGAAGACAGCACTAAAAACAGACAACAACTTACGGTCAAACCTCACAAATAACAGAACTAACAAATACATCTTAAACGGAGTTTACAAACCAACATGCACTTGTGACCACACATACATCGGACAAACAGTACACAAACTAAAGACTAGATATACAGAACACATACAATATTTTAAACAGAACAAACGCGACTCTAACTACACGATCACGCACGCGACCATACCAACATACAAAACAGCATGAAACTACTACACAGAAAACAAAAAGGATGTAGACTTAATATACTAGAGAACATGGAGATAGACAAACAACGATATTTTAAGGGAAACATCATAAACAACTAAACACTAGCTCTGACACAATATTCAGACCACTCAAACTACTTAAACAAACAAACAAAAGGAAAAGGACAGACACAACATTACTTCCTCGAACTAAATGACATCGTATTTTACAAAGAAACAGAAAACTAAGAAAGATGAAGTATAAAATCAATCCATATTACAAAGACCAGCATATAGCAAATACTGGTGCAAGGGAGTTAGAAGACCAGCTTATTGACAGTATTTTTTACACATTTTCCTTCAGAGAGTGTTGTAGACATACAGCTGCAAGATGGCATTAGATTATTTTCTATTACAAAATAATAGTGCCTTTGTTACAACAATAATGAATGGACTTCAGTTTGAAAACAAGACTAATATATTCAGAATAATGCTGATCTTTGTCTCATTGCTAGCTTTATGCATTATATTTATAAAGTATAACGATTCTTCTAATTATTAAGAAACCGATGAATTAATATAAAAAAATATATATTCTTCCACAGGAATGGAGAAAGTGGAGTAGAGGAACCTTGGGTATGTTCTATTTTGACGAGATATTTGTGGCATAAGCCTGATCAAAAGCAACCTATGATTACAGCTGAAGCTCTTTTTAGGTAATACTTTTACATACCCCCTACCAATTCTCCACGTTTTTTCAATGAATATGTGAATTCTTTTTTCAGGCATCCATCTGCCGCTCAGTGAATTATTACTAAAAAAGGCTGATTTGCAACCTCAAACTTTTGAAATCAAAAGATTTTCTAGCTTCAGTGGCTTTCCTAACACGTATCATGTCCACGTATGCAAACAAAAATGTATGACTTTTGTTTTATGCCAACTTTCTTTTAACTGAATAATATAACAAAAAACATTTATACAAAAATTAAGTTTTATCATGGCTTTACATCCATTTAAAATAAAATTATAATTAGCAGTCCCTCGGACTGCTCGGTTTACAGCAAGAGACTTGTGTAGGGCGCCACTGGCATAGAAGTGTATCTGTATCTCTGTGATAGATAAAGAGGAGCTATACTGATACCGTCACAAAGAAGAAATCCTTCATTTCTCAAGTTGTTTTGAAACATACTGTTATAAAATTAATTATTTATATTTTAATTAAAATAAGTGGAAAATTATTTTATCAGGTTTAATTCTTTTTAACATAAACATAAATGTAAATAGAGAAATTTTCTTGGAAATGTGTTGTACATTTTTGTAATTATTATCCATGCAAGCCTGATGATTCATCAAACTTACCGAACATATATCCTTATAACTAGAGCCCAGAAGTTAGGAAAAATGCCTTTTTTATCTGAATGGATATATTGAAGAATCAGATAGAAATAAATGTGTTTTTGTGCATTTAGGAAGTGTAGAGATAATTTTTATTTTGCCTTTTTTGCCTATTTTGGCTTGCATTGCCTATTTTAAGATGTAAAGCGTTTTTTTGTTGCCTTTTTTGCTCGTTATGAAAATTTTTCCTGAGATTTAAACATTTTAAAAATCACATAATGAATTTCCGTTCATCGAAGACAAAAAAGGTTGCACAAATTAAATTACATATTGCCGTCACAAATGTCTATTCGAAAGCTTATTTTTCCAACACATGGATTTAACCTCTGTAAGTAACAGAGCCTTCCATAGTAGAAGGAATGCACAAGCATAATGTATACCAGAAAAGAGAGAGGATGAGAGAAGTACGTCTCCTTCCTCACACCCCTTTTGCTGTGACAATGGGTAATTACCTGGTATTCCGGATTTTGAAATGATAAGATAATGCAGAGGAAATTTTTCCTTGATGAAAAACATTCTTTCTGAGGTCTAAGACATTTGATACTTTGAAAAAGCATCTTTTTGTTGCTTGTAAGGGAAAGTAAGAGTAAGTACACTAATTCTATGATAAATTGGTAATAAAGAAATAAATGAGCATTTAAAATACATGTTTTCATTAATAATGAGTGAGATTCCTCTTTGCCTTCACTCCTAATAAATACCTATTTTAATTACAGTGTTGCCTATTTTCAGTATTTCAAGTGCCTTTTTGCCTGCCTATTTTAACCAAAATGTCTAACTTCCGGGCTCTACTTATAACTATTGGAATTACAAATTAGAATAACATTTGAATTACAGCAAAAGAGTAATTATTGGAATAGAAAATATATTCATTATTATACCAGCATAACATGTTGTCTTGAAGATGTATAGTTATTTTTTCAATAGGTATCCACTTGTTGGAAGAATATTATTGCAGCAGCCCGAACCATTTGGTGAAACTTCAATCCTGATTGAGGGACTAGTATATTCAGATGGTTCATCACAGAATACCACTCGCGATCACAGATGGGGAATACATGTCAATCCACCGGGGAAGGACTATTTCAATTGGACAGCAAGATGTGTTTCTGCTGGTCCAGTCTTCAATCCATTTGAGGTATAAATTAAGTTAAACCAATAACTTAATGCCTTCCTATTTTTTCTTGTTAATTTAAGGGGTAGTGTTTGGTATTCAAATAAGCCCACCATACTCCATATTTGAAATTCACGCCTTTTGATCCCGCCACCTAGAATCAGCTGGTATACTTTTTCTTATGAGCCACTCTCCTTTTGGATGTCGGTAAGACATCTCTCTTATGTGATCTGTGACTGGTGAATGGATTATGTGAATCTATCCCAATTAGTGACTTGCGATAAAATAGGTAGGTTATGACATTTAAGGCAAAGGAATTTGTTGAGTAAGGGTTATCCATTAAAAAAATATTTATACATAATTTATTTTAAGTTTGCAAACATTTTGTCCCAGGGGGTCTCCCGTAGTCTAGTGGCTAGCTCGCTAGATTCATAAGCGGGAGATGGTGGGTTCGATCCCCACCGGCGGCAGGAATTCCTGAAAAAAAAAAAAAAAAAAAAAAAAAATTGTCCCAGATTTGAGACCATCATCAGTGATGGAAGCAAAATAAATAAAATAGCCAATATAAAAAATGTTAAGTAATTTACATTGACCAGTAATAGTCTAATCGATGAAGACTCGTCTCCAAAAAGATGTATCATACTGTCTTTTAATTATTCTTTTACAATGATATGTTGGATAAGATAGTTTTAAATAATTCATTTTTTGAAATAAATAACAAATGTTTAAACTGCAATAACATCCAAATGGCTTGTAACTTGACTTATTTTGTTTGGCATAATGTGTATTTACGTCCCATTTTTATTTTAGATGGCAAAACAAGTACCAAATTACCTTAGTAATTAAGTGCCTGGTTTGATTCCAACGATTTTTTTGTGTGTGTCAGCATTGAAATTCCAAGATGGAGAAAATCTTTTCCATGATGATTTTTCTTGTCAGAGAACATGTTACAACTGCTCATGCTTGTTGTTGTCCTGTCATATTTTTCCCAAAAATGGAGCTAGTTCTGGAGAGTTTATCTTGCCATCACAGTATCATTTGTTTTGCCATGGCATCTTTATTCAATCGTGCCGCTTTATCTTACAGCACATTTATTATGATTTTCCTGGTGTATGGACATTCACAAGCCACCAAAAAATTTTCTTTCTCACCGCGGGAGTGTTTTCCATTTTGGAATAAAAAAAAAAAAAAAAATGTATAAATATGGCAAAAAAAAGGGTGATAAGGCTCTTAGACCTTACTCTATTTTTTTCATTGGAAGTCGAGGGATGGTTGGGATTCGCTAGGAGAAAAAAAAGTTAGATCTTCAGGTAGAAATCTATATTGGACATTTCGGCTGCACTTTGACAGCCTTCTTCAGCACTAAAAAATAACTAGGGGGGAGGGAGGAAGACCAAGAAGACAGTTAGGTGACCATGGTTAAATATAGGTCACTTAACTGTCTTCTGGGTCTTCCTCCCCCCTAGCCATTTTTAGTGCCGAAGAAGGCTGCCAAAGTGCTGCCGAAACATCCATTATAGATTTCTGTAAGACATTTTTTCTCCTAGCTGAATCCCAACCATCCTTTGACTTCGTATCACCGCAACGGCTTATTATTAGTTGTAATTTTGTGTTTTAGGTAAATGCATCAAAAGAAGCAGAATATGTAGTTGGAGATCTTTCAGCTCGGCTTCAAAATATAATTATTTCAGGTGGGAAGAAGCTTATAAAGGAGAGTAGATTATTCTTTACAGATAACAAGTTACTTCTTCTTGGACACCATTCAATTCTGGGGAAATCTCTTGTTATATTTGATGATCATGGACCTACAGCAAGAGGGGATCGACTGGCATGCTCAAAGTATTATTTCCATTGATTTTTCATATGCGTAAGATCATGACAATACTGTTAATCTTAAATACCTCTTTCATTTATCAATTAAAAACTGCAGGGCAATGATAACCTTCGATGTTTTTCGTCCTTAAACCCCATCCATCCATCCAATTAAAAACTGATTAGGAAGTAGATTCATGCACCACTTATTTATTTTTTCTGCAAAAATCCTATGATGAAACATTATTTTAATGAAGTAAATTATACTTTCTCTTATTATTTTCATTTTAATTAATTCTCTTTTATTTACCACTGACATTTAATAAATTTTCATATTGCATTCCATATTTCTTGGTCTTGATCCAATTAGTAACTAAGATGTTGCTCTTAATCTGGACGGTTTTTATTAGTGATTGGGAATTTTTCTATTTAAAAGAATTTAAACTCCTCCATTAATGTGGAATATAGTTCAGGAATTAATGAATTTTCATATAGTCAAACTAATTATTAATCAATAGTTCAGAGTTCTTTAACTGAGATAAAGATTATTGGGAGAAATTACATCAACTTCAGCTTATATTTTATTTGAATTTGTATTTTATTTGCTTCTCAACAGTGACTAGCATATACTATTAATTATTTATAGAAATTATTGAATTTCTTATATTTTTATTCATATATTTATTTAAATGTTTTATTTCTCTGTCAATGAGCACATAAAGATAAAACTTCTAATAAACTAGCAATTTTTAATTGTGCACATTTAAGAATGTCTGGTTTTCACATATACTTTTAATTAAAGTTTCTTAAACTTTTAAACAAGTTCTTATGCGTCTTCAATGCTGTATTTGGGAAAATTATTAATTATATATTTATTAAATACTGTATGTATCATACAATTAATCAGATTTTAAATACAATCCTTGAAATGAGTTTATTATACAGTTATACTATAAAATTATTCTAATTTTACCCTCTATTATGCGTACATTGCAAGATTATCAAAATAATATTTTATTTAGGATAACAGGAGTTTATAGACGGAAAGCAGTTGCTCGTGATTGGTATGGCAATGGATTTTCAACTCATGTTAGTGGAAAGATTGAATTCCTGCAACAAACTAGTTATGGGATTACTGACATTGAAGTGACCCTGGAGGGCTTAGAAGATGTCAGCGATTATCAAATACATATGGTAAAAAAAAAAAAAAAAATAAAAAAAAAAAATAACTTATTCAATAAAATTTATAGTGGGCTAGATAATACAGTTGAGTCAAAAATCATAATTCTAAACAATGTGATGCCACATTATGACTTTAACCCTCCATTAGTGGTGCGCACCTGTGAGGTGCATACATTTTTTATTTTTTGAATCATGGTTGGCAGCCGTGACTTGGCGGGCTCCCCGCTGTAGTATCTTCCGGATTTCCGTTTCTCCACCTGCCAGTCACATTGACGCCTTTTTGTGAGCTCGTCATTGTCTCTGACTACTCTCGTCACCTGTGAGGTGCTGCATATTATATTCATATTTTATATACACATCTTATATCTTATTGACATTTTTCATATTTTATATTCTTTGTTCTTTGACATGATTCATTATTATTATTATTAAATTTTAACGTCCATTTATTATTACTACGAATTTTCGGACGGGTTATCTATAGGTTACCACCCTTTTTTAGCCAGTATAGGGCTGATGCCTTTTCATTTTGACATGTTTCATCTCTTTAGGAAAGTCTGGTATATAACAAATGTGATATATTTTGATATAGTGTATTATAATTCCACTAACACTACCTAGTAATAGTGTAAAAAGATTGCCACACCACCATTTTTTATATGGTATGATGTGGAAGTAATATTTTTGTAGTGCTGGATAAATAAGTGGACTGTATGAATAATAAGTTGATAATTTATATTTATTGAGTACAGATGAAGAGTGGGGGGAAATTGCCAAAATCAGAAACAAATGATGGTTAGTATATTAATGAAATTTTAAAAGTGGTGGGACTGATGAGTTGAAATAATGATGTGGTGATGAAGATGGGCTGCTGGGGATCCATGAAGTTATATTAAATAGGTACCTGTTGATGGTGCCTGGTTGGATAGAAGGGGTGCATCTCTCCCTGTTTCCTCATTTATGGTCAGCTGCATGCCTTTGCTCCTCCGCTGCCCGGTGGTTTTAGGTGACTACTCGGCCATGGTATATTAAAGCCGGTGAAAGGGAACAAAAATACTTTGAGCACTCTGTATAGCGAGATGGATTTCTTGACTTTACATGCTGCCTGAAAGCGGGGTGGACTTCGTCTGTCCTGACTTGCCCAGGTGCCAGGTGAGGTAGACGGCGCCACTGTCGGTAGAGTATACAACTTGCACTCATCAAAAGAAATCTCTTTAGGGTGGCAACCCTAAACAAATAGTATAGATATGTAGTATGATCCGTTCGTTTTTTTTTTTTCTATTAGAATCAGAAATTTGGCACGTATACTGATAAGAGCACAGTGTTCTGAAGTAAGGCCAGGTTTAGTCGTAAATCTTTTATACATAGATTGATTATTCAATTTCATATTTTATTATCGCATCACAGGACGTGGTTTTGATTATTTCATATTTTTAGAGCATGGAGCCTTCCTTGCAAATATTCAATGTTTCCGACCCCCGAGACGTCAGCAGACCACACCGAGCTCTGTTCGATGAGGCTTTGGAAGAGGAGGAAGATTTTGGTAATGTTGCTGATACCGACACTGAAGATGCGATAGAAGAACGTGCAGAAAATTCAGAGACTGAACAAAGCTGCAAAGAAACAAATGACGAAGATGAATCCATGCGATGATTTATTCTACTCGGCGAGGCAAATGAAAAATAAAAAGGTCATAGACTCGATTAAATGGAATAAATGTCCTCTACCAAACAGGAAGAAATTCGGAAAGCAAAATTTGTTAAAGCACCTACCAGGTGTGAAAGGTGAAGCCAAACATGTGGAGAATATTCCTGACACATGGCTTCTATTTTTTGACGAGTCAATACTGAACTCAATTGTTACTTGGACAAACCAGTACATTGACAAAGTAAGGCCAGCTTTTGTCCGTCCTAGAAATGCTCGTTTGACAAACTTAGTTGAAATGAAAGCTTTTATTGGCTTGTTATATCTCGCTGGAGTACATCACGCGTCACGCCTAAACTTGGAAGATCTTTGGGATACCAACGGAGACGGCGTGGAGTCATTTTGGCTGACTATGTCATTGAATCGTTTCCGATTTTTGATTAGGTGTATTCGATTTGACGACATCAATACACGACCAGAAAGAAAAACGACAGACCGACTCGCTCCTATAAGAGAATTTTTTGAAAAATTTAATGCCAACTGCCAGAAATGTTACTCTGTTGGCAAAAATATTACCCTCGATGAAAAGTTGGAAGCTTTCCGTGGGCGTTGTGGGTTTTGTCAGTGCATTCCGTCAAAGCCAGCGAAATATGGCATTAAAATATTCGCTCTTGTCAATGCAAAAATGTACTACACCTGCAAAATGGAAATATATGCTGGCAAGCAACCGGAGGGGGAGCATTTTGTCAGCAATCAATAATCTGAGGTGGTTTGACGAATAGTAACACCGATAATCAATACAGGCCGTAACCTGACCTTTGACAACTGGTTCAGCGATGTCCCTCTGATGAAAGAATTGTCAGGAAAAAAAATTTCAGTCCTTGCAACATTAAAAAAAAAATGGCAAATTCCAAATGAATTCAAAAACGTCTTAAGATGAAGAGAAAACTCCAGCCTCTTTGGTTTCAGAAAAGAGGGAACGATTGTTTCTTATGTCCCCCGAAAAAACAAAAGTGTTATTTTGTTATCAAGTCTGCACTTTGATGATTCGATTGACCATGACACCAGTCCCAAGAAAAAACCTGAAATCGTCACATTTTATAATCAAACTAAAGGGGGTGTTGAAGCGGTAGATAAATTATTTTCAATGTATGATGTTGCAAGAAATACTCGACGATGGCCTATGGTAATTTTTTTTCTGCCCTTAACATGGCTGGTATAAATGCACAGGTTGTATACACAGGGAATAGCCATCACTTGGACAGCCGGAGGGCCTTCTTACGTCAATTGGCCAAGGGACTGATTTGGGAAGAAAGGGTACGACGAAGGAACGAAGAGAGATCTCTGACCATAAATCTACGGCTAAGGTTGGCAGAGATCACCCAGCAGCCCACCCAAAGAGTCGCACCGATTCCACATGAAGGTGAGAATAAAAAAAGAAAATTGTGTGCGCCGTGCCACCAGAACGAACAGCATAAAAACACCAAATATTCTTGACTGGCTTGTGGAAAGTACTTGTGTTTGAGCCATATAGTAATTTTGTGCAAGGAATGTAAAGCTGGTCATAATATTGCTCTGGGCAGCAATGAAGAGTCAGACAGCTCCTAAAGTTATTATTTTTACATACATTATGTTATAGGCGCTAATGGTGTAGATGCCGATGCACCGTAAAAAAAAAAATGTTTAAATGTCAATAAAGTTTTTTTTCATATATTTTGATGTTTACTACTATATCTCTTAAATGTCAATGTGATTATGTTGCCGAGGCCAATGTTTCGGCGCGAAATAGGGTTTGCACCTGTGAGGTGCAGCGCCACTATGGACGTCCCAAAAAGGGGCACCACTACTGGAAGGTTAATGACTGATACACTTGGGATATGGACTTCTGGTAGACTGTTCCCCTAGTGTTCGTAAATGGCATGTAAACTCATCTGTATTCATAAATCCATTAACATATGCCCATATACGATTTTCCTTAATCAAATATTAATAAAATTATTAAAGGGATCAAATTAATTTAAGTGCTCTGCCACCTTCAGTTGAGTGAATATTATGTACTTCTAATGGCCTCAAGATGTTTGCTCAGAGAGAATCAGGATTGGCAGCCAGTTACCCTTCTTTTACTTGTTCAGCTCAATGCTAATTTAATATTTTGACGGTTATAAACTACCTATAGTCATTTGTAATAGCTTCATTGGTGAATAATGTAACAAAGTTTTAATATTTCAATATTTCAGTATTCAATTTAGTACTTATTAGTGTATCTCAGGCCACTATTTAATTGTGCAAATATTAGTTTTTATTTGAAGTGTTTGATCTGATTTATGAGAATTTTAACATTCACCATACACAAAATAATCAATAGTTTCATCAGTCAACAATCTGCTCTCAATTATTAATTTTTTGTTTAAAATAATAGAACCTTTTATTTTTTTTAGAAAAATTAACTCCCCAGGCTGAGATTTGACCACAGAATCACCTGTTTTATGATTAATTTCATTGCCAATTAAACACATCTTCTTTGGTACCCCTGGTGAGAATGAGTTCTCACCAGGCCACGAGGATTATATATATAATTTTATAATAACCGGTTTATATTATAAAATAATAAATCCATTGACATGTTAAAGATTTTTAAGATAAATTTCTGAGGTATAAATTATTTTCACTCTTAATTGCCATTTCATCTTCACCTCAACCATCTTTATTTATTTGCTATTTTTTTTTTTTTTTTTTTTTTTTATTTATTAATTATAGGTGCTTCTACTGCCAAGGTCATTAGCACCTTTTTATTTGCTAATTAATTTTCTTTTTCGCATTTTGACGTTTCGGCCTCAGGGCCATCCTCATAAGACTTCATTAATCTGTTCACATATTATTAACCCTGTTTCAAGAAGGGCTTATCATCAATGTAATATTGCAGCTGCTACGTTTTTCAAACATTTAAGCTACACTACAGTCCATCTGGCCACACAATAATATGTGAACAGATTAATGAAGTCTTATGAGGATGGCCCTGAGGCCGAAACGTCAAAATGTGAAAAAGAAAATTAATTAGCAAATAAATAAAGATGGTTGAGGTGAAGATGAAATGCAATTAAGAGTGGAAATAATAAATTCAGTTATTACAAAATTATAAATCAATAAAAGTTATTAAAATCATAGATAGACAACTGTCCGTTGAACAAAATGTGATTTATGCAAAATATAACATTAAAAAAAAAAAAAAAACTGCTAGAGATAGCTATATCAATACAAAACTTACTTCCCAGGGAAGAAACCTCATGCAAGTATATAGTTGTTATTTATTCTAAATTCTGTTTTCCAGACTCCTGTTATGGAAATTCTAGAGTTCCCTTGTGAAGAGAGCACATTGTATGGGGTGTTTAATCCGTATAATACACCGAAGAATGGTATACTCAATGGTACTCCAGATGAGCTGAGAGTTGGAGATCTTAGTGGAAAATTTGGCGAATTTGATGGGCAAACCCCAATTCAAAAGGTTTTCCACAATGATACAAACTTAAATATTTTTGGACCTACTTCCATACTTGGGCGTTCTCTTGTCCTTCATTCTAAAAGAGGTCAAAGGTATGAATTTTTATTTACTTTTTTTTTTTTTAATATTTGTTGAATTGAGTTCTTTAATTTAAAAGTTAATTGCAGACTAGCATGCTCAACTATCGAACGTGGGTATTCTCCTTCAGAAGCAAGAGAGATAAGGGCCATAGCATCTTTTCATCACCCTCTTGGCTTTGCTAGTGGTTATATACGAATGGTAACTATTAATTGATGGCTTGTAAGTATAGTACATAATATTACAAATCTGTATAGACAGACTGACATAATCTTTATGAATAGAACCTTAGAAAATAAATTATTAGCATATTGGCTGCCAACTATGTGACATTTCAAAGTTTATCCTATTGTCTATGGTGCAAACTTTCTCACAGTTGACTAAGAACCAACTCACAAAACTTTAAAATCCTAGAATCTACTGTGTTAGTGGATGTGTTAAGATTGAATCATTGGCGAACAGAGCATTTCAAGATTGATTAATGTTATGGACTAACATGATTTCTTTTGGAACTCACAAGTTCCATTAGAATTTTTGATAGTTTCCTCTTTTATTTCTTATTTCAATTTTTGATTCAGCGAGAGAAAAATATTTAATTAGTAAACTAATATTATTTTTCAGGCTTAATAAAGAATCCTTAAAATGTCACATCAAATCTGAACTATGATGACCATTTCCGACAAATCAAATCTCACATAGAACTAACACCAGTTGAAATAAATATTAATACTCTAGATCCACTAAACATGCCCTTTTCGTATAATGAATTCGAACATGCCATCCAATCCAGAAAAGATACTTCACCTGGTCCTAATGAAATCACAGTAAGCATGATTAAAAATCTCAAGCCAGAAAATAAGAAAATAATTTTAGATTTCTTTAATAAAATTTACAAATCATGTACCTTCCCTGATATTTGGAGGAAATCAGTCGCTGTTCCAATTCCTAAAAAAGATAAACCAGGAGATAAAGCTTCTAGCTATCGATTAATATCTCTTACATGCTCAGATTGTAAATTATTCGAAAAAATGATTATAAATAGATTGAAATGGGTCCTAGACTCGAAAAGTTTATTAGATCCTTGGCAAAGTGGCTTCAGGAGTAGGCGTAGTACCCGAGATAATCTGGTCAGGTTGGAAACCGATATTAACGAATCCTTTATTAATAACAAAAAAACACTTGCAGTTTTCATAGACCTGGAAAATGCCTTCGATCGCGTATGGCGTCACTACATCATTAAATGTTTAGTTGATATTGGTATACAAGGTTATATGCTAGCATTTATCAATAACTATCTACAAAATAGAACATTTCGTGTCCGCTGTGGGTCAACATTATCTGAAGAATTCGTACAAGAAAATGGAATCCCGCAGGGCGGGGTACTTTCTGCCCTTCTCTTCTCCTTGGCTGTCAGTCGAATTCTTCGACAAGTAGACAATCCAGTTAAATGTATGTTGTATGCAGATGATATGGTCCTATATCATTCAGAAAAATGCATTAACACCTTATATGATGTCATTCAACAATCATTAGACAAAATTAATGAATGGTTTGGAAATCATGGATTTCGAATTTCTACAACAAAAACTGTCAGTGTTCTGTTCTCAAAAAGGAAAATATTAGAACCTCCAAATCTTAGGATCAACAGCTCTGACATTGCAAACAAGGAGAGCGCTCGCTTTTTGGGGCTTATATTTGACAAATCACTGAATTGGAGCAAACATATTAAATATCTAAGAAATAACTGCATGAGATCACTAAATCTACTAAAATGTTTATCCAATACAGCCTGGGGTGGAGACAGAAGAACCATGATGACCTTATACCGCAGCTATATTAGATCTAAACTGGACTATGGGTGTATTGCCTATGGAACAGCTTCCCCTCGAATATTGAACATGCTCAATAGTATTCACCATACTGGCTTGAGAATAGTTACCGGTGCTTTCCGATCCAGTCCTGGGCTCAGCTTATGTGCTGAAGCAGGAGAACTACCTTTGGATTTTAGAAGAAATCTCCTCTCGCTCTCATTCTATTATACAGTTATTGCATCTCCACATCATCCACTTAATGAATACTTCTCGCCCAATTATAATCTTACAAATATTAATCACCAAAGAACCAAGCTTAGGACCTCATTTCCCAGAAGAATCAAAATTATGCTAGATGAACTTAATTTAAGTTCACAAGATCTAATGCACAACTGTATTTCAACTAAAGAACCATGGAAATTACCTTTGCCTAAAATTAATTTATCACTAACTAAATACATTAAGACAACCACCCCTCCAGTAATATTCCAAAAAGAATTCATAAGATTAAAGAAACTACTTCCACCTTCTACATGCATCTTCACAGATGGATCCAAGGACATTTCAGGAGTTGGAGCAGCCTTTCTTTCTGAATCCAGGACACACATGTTCAAACTCTTGCCAATATGTACTTCCTTTACAGCAGAACTATTAGCAATATATAAAGCACTTTCCATTGTTATCCCCCCTAATAGAACCATTGCAATATTTTCTGACTCGTTATCAGCCCTACTGGCAATTAGAAACATATATTCCGATCACCCACTTGTTGTAAATATACTTGAGTGTTTAGAGTCATTAGCAAAAGATAATATATCCATTATATTTGTATGGATCCCTGGGCATTGTGGGATTGATGAAAATGAAGAAGTAGACAAAGCTGCAAAACAAGGAATTAATGACGGTATCATTTATAAACAAATTCCAGTGTTAGATATCCATGCGCACATAAAGTCAGTAATATGGAATTCCTGGCAAAATTTTTGGTATTTGCAAAATAGTAACAAATTAAGAGAAATTAAAAGAGAAGTTAGACCTTGGAAATCGTCCTTCATGGAAAACAGAAGAGAAGAGGTGGTGCTCTCTCGACTGCGCATAGGGCACACACGAATGAGTCACAGACATTTGATGTGTAGAGAAGAACAGGCCTTATGTGAGAGTTGTGGAGTCCCTCAAACCGTTAAGCACATTCTAACTGAATGCCAAAAATTTAAAAAGGAAAGAGATGAAGTCCAACTACCTGTACATTTGGATGAAATACTAGGCAACGGCGCAACAAATATAAATAAATTAATGAAATTCTTGAAATCCAGCAAATTAATTTCCAAAATATAAGTTTTACATTTCTAAGACATATCCCATTAGTAGATAAAATTGAAAGTGGACTAAATGAACATTTAATTTTCCTATTATGAAATTAAATAAATGTAGCAATTGTGAAAAAAAAAAAAAAAGAATGAATAATTTACAACTGAGAGAGAAACAAATATTTGCTCCTTCTGAAAGTGTTTCCTGAATACATGTGCCTGTGGCAAGGTCATCGTCCAGAACTACATTCGAGGTATTAATGACCCAAGGGGTTGACAAGCCTTAAAAGAAAGAAAAAAAAAAAGAATCCTTAGTATTTTTGAGTATAAAAATAAATCTCTTAATTTTATTTTAAAAGTAAATTATTGAATTATAACAATTAAAAATGATATTTTAATAATGAAATAATTAATTGTATATTGATATTTATTTGAATCCAGACACAATTGATTCACAATGATGGAAGCTCTAGTGAAACTGTATTGGAGGTCAATTTGAGGCATCCAGGAAAGCAGGATAGGAATGTTGTAAGTGCTCATTTTTATTCCTTAACTAGCTGTTACTTTTTGTGCCATGCTACACCTACTTTCTGCAAAAGAAAATAAAAAAAATAGAAATTAGAAACCAAATAAGTAATATTAAAATATAATAACGCAAATCTGTAAATTTTTGGATTCATAGTTTCGAACCCGTGACCTCTGAACTATGAGTCCTAGGTGTTTTTGACCTAGCGTATGACACTCCCCGCATCAAGACCACGCTGTACGCCCAGTTTGGTCAAAATCAGTCAAACAGTTTGGATTTTTATAAGGAACCAACATATAGACAGACAGCTGGTAGAGGTTTTTGACTTAGCCTACGACACTCCCCGGATCAAGATCTACCTTTGTGCCAAGTTTGGTCAAAATCGGTCGAACGGTGTGGATTTGTATAAGGAACAAACAGACAGACAGCTGGTGCACGTTTTTGACCTAGCCTACGAGACTTCGGATCAAGACCTACCTGTGTGCCAAGTTTGGTCAAAATCGGTCTAGCTTCAGATATATATGGCATTGTGTTGTCTGTCTGAAGCAGTGGTGTGAATAAATGAATTAATTTGCCATTTTGTGATAAGGAGTCCAATAGCATAATTGGCAATGCACCCGAGCATATAATGCGAGATTCTGTGTAAAAACCCAGCTTGACTAATTAATTAATAATTATAATTAATTAATATTAATAAACATTAATATAATTAATGTTATTTATTATAATGAATAAACATTTGAAAATGAATTTTATTTTATTTTAGAAAGCATCACTTCAAAATGATTTGCTAATACTGTTTTTTTTTTTTTTAAATTGTATGTAAACAAATTGATAAGATAACTTGTAAAATCCTCGCCCCTAAAGGGTTATAGGCATTCATTTGCATAAATGTTCTTTGAGCAATAGGAGCTTCATTTATCCTTTTCAATAATAGTTTTAATAACACTGCATAGCAGGTTGATTCTGGGTCCAGAGCTCGAGGCACATTGTGTTGCGCCAAATTTATCTGAAACGAGACCATGTTATTGTCACATAAGGCTCTGAGTAGATACTTCTACTAGGATTTCAATTTAATAAACCGCTGTGGGATACAGTAATTTAATTTCATGTCAGGCTATATTTTCTTCTAATTTTTTTAGCTGTAACTCATAATTTTCATTTTTATACTTACTGAACGTATCATATTTTGTTTCTTTTAGACATACAACCATGACTGGGCAATATATGTAAACCCAGTTGGGGTAGATGCAACAGTACAAATTCTGAATACCCGATGTACTGCTGCTGGATACATTTGGAATCCACATTATACTCAGCTGGCGAATCCTCTTGACGTAAGCAGAACTTGTGTATTTCAAATTCAAGAATTTTTTTTTTATTTTAAAAATGTTTTATATTTTTATAATGCTTAATGCCATAATTTATTCTGTTTCCAAAACATCATAAAAGGGACTATTTTATAATAACTTTTTAAACTACGTATTGTTATTATTAAGTTGACTTTAAATCCAAAGTTGCAAAATTATCTGGATTAGGGAAAAACATTTAATGACAAATACTGTTTGTTTTTAGTTATTAAAAAATTATGCTACTTTGTCTTTCTATTTAACTTAAACGATATAGTCCCCAGTACAGGGTCCTTACGTTCCCCATAACTGACATATTCAGGTTGTTGGACTGAAGAAACAAGACTGAAAATTTGTCGGATAAGTTATGGACTATTATTTTTAGTCTGTTTCTAGTTAATAAAATTAAAAATTAATTGCTTTGTAATAAAAAAAAAACATACCATAGAGACATACATATACAACAACATAGAGAGACATATTGGGGGCGTCGGACAAGATAATTGCGCTCTCTTTTCTGTCGGACAAAATATTTTTCATTTATTTCATATATAATCTTCTGAATAAAATAAAGAATTTGAGATTTGTATTAAAAAAAAGGAACTGAGTTAGAATGACAGCTTTAGGTGTCCTACGTGTGTAGTAAAGCACCCATTGCAGACTCGGAAATGTTTACAGTGTGGTAGACTCGTCAAAATGAAGTCACTAAGATGATTTTTACCACTTTTGTAATGAAAATAAAAAAAGGACGCTGCAATGGGGAGTAATACTATTTCCTCCTTTTTTTGGTTCCATCATTTGAAGTAGTTTATAATCCAATAATTTGTATTCATAGAAGAGAATAGTTAGTGTTAAGTACATCTACCTATTTATGTTATGATTGTGTTTCTTATTTCACTAAATAACTAGTTTTTTCTTTATACGTTCAGACTGAACTTTACAAAAAAGAATGTGGACCAGACTCACCTCTGCGGTGTTATGTTGGGGATATATCAGGAAGACTGGGGACCATTGATGTTGGAAATGGAAGGAAGGTTTTCTCCGATTCAAATTTTCCTCTTGGTAAGAGAATTATACTAAATCAAATTCGCATTTGAAATAAGGTCTTATTTTTCACCAATGATTGTTCAAAGTGATAAAATGAATATATAAATACAAACTAATTATGTTATAGAAGGCAAAGTTTCTGCAATGGGGAGATCTATAGTTGTATTAAATAAAGACCGAGGAGGAGACAAATTCGCTTGTGCCAATATTGCACCTGATTACGACACAATTAAATATGTTAATGTACGTCGGCCACCTAAGTTTGTCGTGTAAGTAAATATTTAGCCAATTTTTTATGATGTATATTGTGACATTATATCACTCAAAAAAGGGGAAAGAAATTTTAAAATATGAAAAGAATTAAACATGGTAAAAACAAAAAAAAAAAATTTTGTTTAGAGCCTTCTGCTCAAACAAAAAGGAACTGAGTTAGGTGTTTAGGTCCACCCGACACTATGTTATGTACTGTAGAAACATATAGTCTTCTTTTTCGTACATGGCCACTGCGCCTGCGTGAACCCCAGCAGACACATTTTTGCGACAATTTTTTGTAACGCTTAGTTCCACCCAACAAACCTATGTAATGTATTCTATAACATACAGTCTTCTTTTTC
Source organism: Gonocerus acuteangulatus (assembly GCA_946811695.1). Lineage (NCBI taxonomy): Eukaryota > Metazoa > Arthropoda > Insecta > Hemiptera > Coreidae > Gonocerus > Gonocerus acuteangulatus. The sequence goes on along the minus strand of OX328123.1, from coordinate 106,110,376 downwards.
GTACATGGCTACTGTGCATGCGCGAACGCCAGCGGACACCTTCTTGTGACACTTTTTTGTAACGCTAGGTCCACCTGATAAACCTATGTATTGTATTCTATAACATACAGTCATCTTTTTCGTACATGGCCTCTGCGCATGCGCGAACGCAAGCGGACACTTTTTTGTCACACATAAAGTCTTCTTTTTCGTACATGGCCACTGGGCATGCGCGAATGCATGTTTTTTGTAACGTTTTTTTTCCAGTTTAGTCACTGCTAAAGCATATTTATGCTGAAATGTTAATTGTTGCTCTATATGTTTCAAGCCCCTATCTTGCTCCTCACCAGTTTTTACTGGTTACATCACTAAAAATTAAAAACAGCCCATGGTACTGACCTTCCACCAATTTCAGCTAAGGTTTAAGGTTTTATCAAGCCATTTCTGCACCCTTTTTAAAATCTAATATCAGTAATCATGCAAGTTTCAGAAATTATTTTGTATATTATTCTAGTTCTCAGTTCTTGGAGGATGTGCGAGAAGTCATGGGGATTCCTGACTGGTTTTTGACTATTGACAGCAGGAAAACAACCCTTCTGCACAATGGAGCATGTGTTCAATTACTTATTCATTTTAAAGGTGAGCATTCGATTAATTTATTTTTCTTTGTTTTCAAAAAAATGGTGACTGATTCACTGGCTCTTTAAGTCAGTTATGTTTTCAACTTTAGGCTGCATAATACTCATAGGGCTAGATGATCGGTGGTGCGGGATAGCCTAGTGCCTGGAGTGCCCCGTGTACTGAATACTTTCATCACACAATGTTTTGCCAGAAGATAATTCTCTTGTACTTTGCATTCCACTACACTATCAAGGTGTTTCTCCAATAGAAACATTTTGGGGTACATCATCAGAACCCTTTGTCATCGGAAGAAAACTCTGCTTCTCTTTCGCTCACACTTGTCAAAAGTTCTAACATTTATTGCTCAGAATAAATTTTCTTGGAAATATTTACACATACACAATTGTTCACTGGAAAATTACAAAATATACTGGAAAAATATGCAGGGTGAATTCCAGGTAGAGAAAAACAACGGTTTTCGTTATTAAAAGAAGGGAGGGAGCAGGTATACGTACACTTTTTGGCAGCAGGGATTTTAGAAAGAACAAGAAAACAAAAATATTCGAGCATAGCGCTGTGGCACAGTCCCGGCTGCTCGAGTATTTATTCATGTATAGCAGTCAGAGCAAGATTATGGAGAAAGAATATATTCGTTCATAGCATTCTAAGGGTTAAGGTACTGAACAATCAAACCTGACAATATCTACCTTTGCAATATCAACAATCACTTCACAATGAATTACTAAAAAATATATTAACATTATCTTTTGTTGTTTAGCTTACAATTCTCAGGTATTAATGACCCAAGTAGTCGAAGTACCTTAAAACAAAATTCTCAGAAACCTTTATACCACATTCTAAAGGAATTTAGCTATTAAGGTTGGACTCATGAAAGGATTTTTGACAAGTTTCTTCCAATCTTCATTGACCTTACCTTCTAGTTCCAAAACAAATCTTTTTTAAAAAAAGTATACATCCATGGCCTAGAATGAAAACCTTGTATCTAAAAAAAAACACGTAATAACTTTTATACGTTATTATATGGATAAGCTCCTATTTCACAATACTTGAGTGTCAAAGAAACTTAATCTTAGTCATGCTGGGCTCTATCGACAAAGAATGAAACCTTGTATATTTCTCAGTAGCCATAATATCCATCCCATAATGTATGAAAGGCATTTCCTTTTTTTTAAAAGATACGAGGTTTTCATTCTAGGCCATCAATATGTCCAATTCTACTAAAAATTCTTAATATTGCCATGGAATCCTCCATTATAAGTAAAAAAATATATATCCCTTTACAAATCCTCTTCATATATGACTATGTATCTATGTGTGTACATATGTATGTATGTATAATATATATATATTTGCAGGGGTAATAAAAAACTGCTTTATCGCCTTTAACTTATTTTTAAAATTAGCTATATAAATCTCACACCACACACTGCGACTCTTCAAGAGTTAAAATATTTACTTTACTAATAATAGTTTTTTTTACAACTAGGATGATTATTTGATTGAGAGATGAAACATGTCAAGCTAATATGTTGATTTGTTTTTTTTTTATTGGAGAAATTAATATATATTAATTTTATTTTATAATGAAAAATAAATTAGAGGGTTATAAAATCAAGTATTTGTTCTTCTTGTTTGCTAAGTATCTTAATTATTATGTTTCTGTTATAAGGACCACAAGCTAATAAACTTGAGCAAGACTTCAGCAGGTTGCTGTCAACTGGCCGGCTGTCTGAGCCTAGCTTGTATATTCTAGGTTATGTCCCTACAAAGAAACGCCGAACATCCATATCTTATAAGCTATGTTCCACACGTAGTGGAAATTCCTTCTCAGCAGCTCATTTGCTTCAACCTTTACTTTATTTATATGTAAGTTTTCCTTCATTTTGATGTGAGATATTTTGAACTTGGATTTCATATAAAAATAAGTGTTGTTATGTCTTAAGCTGATTGGATGGGCTTTATAATTCTTGCAGGAAATTGGCTTCTTTCTCCAGTGGCCTTAGTGCTAATTTTTGGCTGGACTCCGCTTTGGCTTTTTCAGGTACTCTGGCTGGCTGGCTAGTGCTCAGGACAATCGGGAGACTGGCTTGACAGTACGAATGACAAACAGTCATAAGATAAAGGGTTCTACCTTCTACCCTAGTGAGTCAGTTTACGTTGACAGAAGGGAAGAATGTAGCCAGAAGAATTATCCAACAACTGCCTAAAGAATGTGAAAACATTTACAGACCCAATGATGTGAAGGAGTGCACCAAACAAGAACTATTGACAGGACTTTGACCCGTCAAAAATCCTATAGTGAGAGTTGATTATTCAAGGGATAATCTGGGTACTTATGCCAGCCAGAGTGTCTCGAGAATCCAAGGTGGCATGATAGCAAAAGATTATGAAAAAAACAAAAAAAAAAAAAAAAACACAAAGGCTGCTAAAAAAGAAGCCAATTTGGTACTCCAAGTAAAAATAAGTTAAATAGAATAAAGTTCCACTTTTGCAAACAATATGAAAGTCCTCTAGTTCTTATTGTTTAGACTATAAAGTTCAAAAATTATATTAAATTCCAAATGCTAGGAAAAGCCAAAAACAATATAATTTTACTCAAATAATAAGGTCTTTGATGAGCATTTTTTTATTTTACAGCTATTTTAATTTGAACAAGACTGTTTTCACACTTATTTGATGCTATTTATAAAAGTGCTGACAATGACTTCATTTTCTTTTTATACTTTATATTCCTTGGAAAGTTCATAAAATGCATATAAATAACAACTATGTTTGAAATTGCTTTGTTTAGTTATTTGTAAAACATGAAAATAAATAAATAAAATACAACCGATCATGCTTTTGAATGAGAGAAACTAGGTTGACAAAGTTTATTGATTTCACTTTTTATTATTTTTTTTTTTTTGCCAAATAGTTTTGGATTTTCTTTCTTTCATGTTTGGAACATAATTTCAGATTATAACATTAAATGTAGTTTTCTAAAATGGTATAAGACAATTTTTCAACTCAATGGATAAAATAGTGTTTTTGCATATTTCAAAATTAAAATTCGAAGAGCTAGATTGTAAATCATTCGTAAAAATGATGCTTTTATTTAACAAATACAGCATTTTAAAAGACCAGATAAATATTAGCATAAATCACTGAAAGTTAAATTGTACACAAATGTCGTCAAACGTTTAAATAGCTATGAAAGGAGAGTGGATTAAACATTTATTGTACAATTTAAAAAGTGCATAGAACTATGAGTAGAGACCACCATTACTCAGCAGATTTTAATAAAAAACAAAAAAAAAACTTTTTATAAACATCTGTTAATTATATTTTGGCTATTTTTCACAAAACACGTAGCAAAATTTAAATAGATAATCTAAAGAAAATTGAAAACTTCTAAAAATAATGATCGCAAAACAAATATGTTTCAAGAAACAACGAATCTAATAATAACTCTTTTGTATGGAAATGTTATTATATACATTCAACTTAAAAAAAAAAAATGTATTTCTCTATATACAATGCCAAGGACTACTTCGATTTTATATTACTAATTTTATATATATGTACATCCATCAATAACTAAATAATATTACTGTACAGAAGCATATAAAATATGAATTATTAACATGTCAAGCTGTTTCAGCTAATATATGTTATTTATTTTTTACATTGGTCATTTACAGATTGGAACAACTGTGTTCCTGTTTAACTACCAACAAGTGTTTGCCTTATGCTGATGGCACAAAATTAAGCTCAAATGGAATATGAAAGATCTTCCAGTCTTAACCAAAAGACAAATGTATAGGATTGCATTTAAAACCAAGACTGCTTAAATTATTCTGTAATTTATAAATGTTATACATATAATAAATGTAATTTTTAACAAATCTGAAATATATACACTTTGTTTACCATAAAAATCTTGTTCTCTCCCTAAATAGTTATTCTCTAAAACAAATCACAGACGATTTGTTAAGCAGTCATTAAATTAAGGCATGTTGCAAAGGCTTGCAGAATTTTATATCATTTTGTACAAATAATTTCATTTAATTTTCCTATTTTCAATTTAAATGAATATTTAAAATATATTCATAACAAAAATGTTTATTCTATAATTAAAAGAACTAACAAGGAGTTAATATTATGATAAGTCTCTATATTTTCGCATAAGCTTCCATTCTCCAGTGTTATAGTTCATCTGGAAGTGAGTTTCGATTATCTTCTGCATAGGAGTATCATCAACATAAACAATGTCCTCATGTTCACTTAACTTTATAGTAACTATATTTCCTAGCTGAGGACATGGATTTTCTGAAACAACAAAAACAATTGATTGTCAATATAGTTTTAAATTTATTGGACCAAACAAAATTAAATTAAAAAAAGGAAAAGTAAAATAAAAAAAAAAAAAAAAATAGAAAATGCTAGTATAAGTTCTAACATTACTACTAGAGAGAATATCATCTCAATTTTTTTATTGAAATTTTGTAACATTATTTATACTCTTTGTCACATTTTGACACTACTATGTTCATATTGCAACCCAACCAGATTAATTAATATTCAAGCAAATAAATAATGTCTTCAAAAAGTGGCAATATTTAATTTAATTATTTTATTAAATGTCTATAGCATTACATTTTCTACATTTAACATTTCTATTTAATTTTCTACATCTAACATTTAATTCTCTATATAACCGTACTGAAAATTAGGTATATTTATCAAGACAAATATCTCTCATTTATTGATAAGGAAACTTATTATATATAAATAAAGGCTGTTCGAAAACATATGCTTCCCAAAATAACATTTTTTCCACTAAAATCTAAAATAATTCAAATTTTCAACCCCAGAACGAAAGTTAAAACATATACCTCTTGCACCAGCCATGAATCCCAGAATGAGAGCTTTTTCAGGCCTAGTAACTTTATTTGCAGTCTCAAACATCTTCTGAGCCTCAAGGATTTGATCTCTCTGTAACAAATATAAGTGGTCAGCTTTTTTTTTTTTTTTTTTTCCCCCACATTTTAAAAATACTACATGTATGTTCTATATTTATGTAACATGAGAATATTAGTTATTAAAAAAACTTAACAATTTATAATAAGTGGTCAGCTTATTCTTTAAAAAAAAAAAAAAAATGTTTTCTGGCAAAATTAAAAATTAAATTACTTAAGCTTTCAAGTGACTGGATTAGACTGAATATTAGATGCAAAATGAAAAACAACAAAAATAAAAATAATGGTATGGGAGTAACAAAAATCAATCTTCCTCACAAACAATTATGGTTTGTAACAGAACAAAATAATCAAGTGTAAAGCATAAAAGAATGAGATAAACTAATAAAGTATGTGTATGGGTAAAAAGAAATTACATAAAGAAAATATGCCGATGTAAATTTGTATTAGATATAAGGTACATAAGTCAGATATTTAGTAGATATAAAACAAAAAATAAACTGGCAAAGGTTGTTAGACTTTAAGACGGTGGCTTCCCTAAAGGCTGAATGTACCCACTGCTGGGTGGAGCGAATATTTTCTTCTTCAAAGCTGAGGGACCGCTTGGGCATGATACATTTTAATGCTGTATAAAATAATTGCTCAAAATTGAACCCCTTTGGTACAAGTTATGCTGTCAGACATTTTCCGCCTGCAAAGGTTAAAAACGCAGACGGCAAAAACGCTATTTTTGGAAAAAAAAGAAGTTTAGTTGCCCAACTATATTGGGATGCTTTCCACACAAAGTACTTATCAACCAGTAGGCATAGGAACTAAAGTTAAATACCTATATAAAAACAAAGTCCGACTTGCAGGAACTGAGTTATCATAGTGCGGTTCCGTTCATATCTCTAGTGCTATTAGTAAAGGAATAGTAGCAGTTATTGGTGGGGTTTGATCTTTCGTGAAAAATGTAAAATAAAATCACGAAGAGAAAATAGATTTAAGGCGCCACAACCGGAGACTGACAGTATCATGGCGACTTCCCCCACCTTCTTGTTTTGGTCAAATACTGGTTTTACTGTTAAATGCAATTAAAATAAGCAACAACCTGTTAAAAAGTTAGGTAAACAGATACAAAAACCCCTTCAAAAGAACAAAACTAACAATTGCGAATTCTCAAGTCCTTATTTCTCCGATTTACATCGCCCCATCAAAAATTACATCAGAACCTTTTTTGTAGAAAATTTAGTATGCTTTTGAATGGCTACCATACACTTTCCATGACCACTCAACCGTTTTTGAGTATAAAATATATGAAAATCCCAAAACTTTTCATGCCTGTTAATGAAAAATTTTATTTCTAGTACTTCCTTAACTCAACCACCAAAATTTACCTATCATAGATTAGATGAATATCAAACGTCTTGAACAAGTTTCAACTGAATTAATCGTTTTGGAATACCCAAACTGAAAATTAGTTTGAAAAAGTAGGCGTTTCGATGTTTTTTGAAAATGGTTACAGGTATCACGTAAAAATGGTTTCATTTGTTTTTCTACGTCAAGAAACCTATAAAACAAGTTACTGCAAGCGTGAGCGTCATGAGGTCAACCTCATAAGCAGGTTTCCTCCCTATGGAGGGAGGGGGAAACCGCACTAAAATATGCAAATCGATCAAACAACAAACTAATTAATAAAACTAAAACTAAAAATATAATGATGAAAATATTTGTAAACATCTTTATTCATTTAAATTTTAATGTCCATTATTATTAACTGAGAATTTTGAGACGGGTTATCTATAGGTTACCACCCTTTTTTAGCCAGGGCTGTTGCCTCTTCTTTCTTCTAAATAAAAGCTATCACCCCATAGTGAATCAAACCCACAACTCTTGGCATGGAGTGTTAAGTGCTCACGCCTTAACACTCAAGTTCGTTAGCAGTTAGAATCCGTCGACCAAAACATGCGTTTTGGAGATAAATTCATGTGGGAAAATTCGTAACGCGTAAAATGGAAAAATAGTTTTTGTAACACATTTTTGGTTTAGGTACTTAGATTTGTCAGACTTAGTTGAAATATGTTATACATGTTTGAAATTCATCCATACTAAGGTGTTTGAATGTTCGTTACTTATGGAGTTAATGACGTATCAGAAAAAAAAAATATTATCATACATGAAAAGTTTTGGAATCTTCGTATGTTATCCTTAATATCTTGAAATCTGTTGGAAAATTATGGTAACTGGAACATAACCATTCGAAGGGTTACTACATTCTCTAGAAAAAAAAAAAAAACGTTTCTAAAGTAATTTTCAACGGGGCGATGTCAATCGGAGAAATAAGAGCTTAAATCTTCGAAATTGTTAGTTTTGTTTATTTCAACGGGGGTTTGTCGCCGTTTACCTAACATTTTAATTGAATTTAATAGCGCGAACATAGAGAATGTGGGAGAGTCATTTCCGCTTAGGATACTGTCTGTTTACAGTTGTGATGCCTTAAACTTCCTTTTCTGTGATTCTATTCATTTACTAATGACTAGGGATAAGAACGGAACCGCCCTAAGATGACGCAGTTCCTGCGCGTTGGAATTTTTATGGTGATTCAGCTTTTTTATGAAATGTGTCAATGCCATTAATATAAAAATTCCTTTTACGATTTTGTAGAGAAGAGAAATATGCAGTTACATTAAAATATATTTTGTTTTCATTTCGGATATATTCATTCATCAATTTAGCAAATAAAATATTTTGTCTAATGTGGTATTCTTTAATTAATTAATGAAATATTATAAATGCATAAGAGTTTTTAAAGAATTATTATATTTTAATTTTTCAGCTATATACATGATTAAAGACTTATAAATCACATTTCTATGTTTTGTTCATTATAATTTTGCTTATTACTTTAGTTGGAAAGGGGAAAACTCAAAAGGGCGTGCTATTCATAATATAATATAGTCGATAAAAATACTTCAGAGTTGCTTACTTGTAGTTTCTAGCAAAGAAAGTTTAATTTACAATAACGTGAACATCCAATTCAAAATTTTCCAGAAAACCCACATCTCTAACCATTAGTAAATCTTTCTTTCACTTATAGCAGATTCACCAAAATCAATATCTTAACATTTATAAAACTGTTAACCTAAATATCAATTTTATCAATATTGTTAACTGTGTAGAGGTGCATTTCAGAAATATTTACAAAGACAACAACAAATTGTATAAATCAAACTAATAAAATCTAAAAAATTATTTGAATTCCTGTTACTTTTTTCTTTTATTGAAAGATAAGCCACCACCCCGAGTAGGAATCGAATCTACAACCTTAGGCAAGGAGTGCATACGCCTTAGCACGCACAGCCACCATGCCTCCACACAGCATATTATGTTGATTAAAAGTGTTTGTCCTATGTTTGAGCAACAAATGTAGAGACAAAATGTCTATACCTGCTACAAAAACACTTCTTGAAAAAGGACCTCATTGCCTATAAACGCAACAAGAAGGCAACACCCACCAGTCTCAGTCTACAGCCAACGCAACACCATATAGATTCTACTGTGACTAGTTCTGTTAATTAGTGCTTTTTTATAACTTTTCATTGAATTGTATAATTGAATAAACATTTTTTTAAAAAGGATAATTCCGGTTTATTGACCATAACTCGAGCTCAAAAAATTGTGATTAGAAATTATATAAAAGATAAGGAACAAAATAATTTAATCAACATCCAAGAATTTAAAAATGAATTTGATTAATTACTATAGCTTTTGTAATCAATAAAGAGTGGGTATCCAGAAATATAATAAGGCCTTAATATTAAATTTATTGTGATGCTTTTCACTATTTCTTGTAGCAATTCTTAATAGTTGTCTTCATAAGCACTTGCTAAGTACCTATTTTTAGAAAGACCAGAACCATAACCCTTCTATTTACTACATTATAGTCATGTATGTACTCTATAATATACCCTTTTAGTATTATCACAATTGTTTAACCTAGAAAAAGAATTCTTTAATTAAAAATAAAGTTTCAGTCTAATTCTAAAAAAATTACTGTCCCCTGGTGGTCAAATGAATTTGAGCAGGTAGTTAAGGCACGTAAGAAAGCTCTAAGAATATTTAAGAGATGTCCATGCTCGAATCATCTAGATGAATATACAACACCAAGAACAAAAGCACGATATGTCATTAAAAAGCCAAAGAAAGAAACATGGAAAAATTGTGTTTCCTCCATTAACAGTAGTACGCCAGCTACTCAAATTTGGAATACTGTTAAAAAGATATTGGGCCGTGGTTATGCTCCACCTTTAACAATGTTGAAGGAAGGCAATTCAATTTATACCAATGCTAAAGATATTGCTGATCAACTCGGCAAGCATTTTCAAAATGTCACATCAAATCTGAACTATGATGACCATTTCCGACAAATCAAATCTCACATAGAACTAACACCAGTTGAAATAAATATTAATACTCTAGATCCACTAAACATGCCCTTTTCGTATAATGAATTCGAACATGCCATCCAATCCAAAAAAGATACTTCACCTGGTCCTAATGAAATCACAGTAAGCATGATTAAAAATCTCAAGCCAGAAAATAAGAAAATAATTTTAGATTTCTTTAATAAAATTTACAAATCATGTAACTTCCCTGATATTTGGAGGAAATCAGTCGCTGTTCCAATTCCTAAAAAAGATAAACCAGGAGATAAAGCTTCTAGCTATCGATTAATATTTCTTACATGCTCAGATTGTAAATTATTCGAAAAAATGATTATAAATAGATTGAAATGGGTCCTAGACTCGAAAAGTTTATTAGATCCTTGGCAAAGTGGCTTCAGGAGTAGGTGTAGTACCCGAGATAATCTGGTTAGGTTGGAAACCGATATTAACAAATCCTTTATTAATAACAAAAAAACACTTGCAGTTTTCATAGACCTGGAAAATGCCTTCGATTGCGTATGGCGTCACTACATCATTAAATGTTTAGTTGATATTGGTATACAAGGTTATATGCTAGCATTTATCAATAACTATCTACAAAATAGAACATTTCGTGTCCGCTGTGGGTCAACATTATCTGAAGAATTCGTACAAGAAAATGGAATCCCGCAGGGCGGTGTACTTTCTGCCCTTCTCTTCTCCTTGGCTGTCAGTCGAATTCTTCAACAAGTAGACAATCCAGTTAAATGTATGTTGTATGCAGATGATATGGCCCTATATCATTCAGAAAAATGCATTAACACCTTATATGATGTCATTCAACAATCATTAGACAAAATTAATGAATGGTTTGGAAATCATGGATTTCGAATTTCTACAACAAAAACTGTCAGTGTTCTGTTCTCAAAAAGGAAAATATTAGAACCTCCAAATCTTAGGATCAACGGCTCTGACATTGCAAACAAGGACAGCGCTCGCTTTTTGGGGCTTATATTTGACAAATCACTGAATTGGAGCAAACATATTAAATATCTAAGAAATAACTGCATGAGATCACTAAATCTACTAAAATGTTTATCCAACACAGCCTGGGGTGGAGTCAGAAGAACCATGATGACCTTATACCACAGCTATATTAGATCTAAACTGGACTATGGGTGTATTGCCTATGGAACAGCTTCCCCTCGAATATTGAACATGCTCAATAGTATTCACCATACTGGCTTGAGAATAGTTACCGGTGCTTTCCGATCCAGTCCTGGGCTCAGCTTATGTGCTGAAGCAGGAGAACTACCTTTGGATTTTAGAAGAAATCTCCTCTCGCTCTCATTCTATTATACAGTTATTGCATCTCCACATCATCCACTTAATGAATACTTCTCGCCCAATTATAATCTTACAAATATTAATCACCAAAGAACCAAGCTTAGGACCTCATTTCCCAGAAGAATCAAAATTATGCTAGATGAACTTAATTTAAGTTCACAAGATCTAATGCACAACTGTATTTCAACTAAAGAACCATGGAAATTACCTTTGCCTAAAATTAATTTATCACTAACTAAATACATTAAGACAACCACCCCTCCAGTAATATTCCAAAAAGAATTCATAAGATTAAAGAAACTACTTCCACCTTCTACATGCATCTTCACAGATGGATCCAAGGACATTTCAGGAGTTGGAGCAGCCTTTCTTTCTGAATCCAGGACACACATGTTCAAACTCTTGCCAATATGTACTTCCTTTACAGCAGAACTATTAGTAATATATAAAGCACTTTCCACTGTTATCCCACCTAATAGAACCATTGCAATATTTTCTGACTCGTTATCAGCCCTACTGGCAATTAGAAACATATATTCCGATCACCCACTCGTTGTAAATATACTTGAGTGTTTAGAGTCATTAGCAAAAGATAATATATCCATTATATTTGTATGGATCCCTGGGCATTGTGGGATTGATGAAAATGAAGAAGTAGACAAAGCTGCAAAAAAAGGAATTAATGACAGTATCATTTATAAACAAATTCCAGTGTTAGATATCCATGCGCACATAAAGTCAGTAATATGGAATTCCTGGCAAAATTTTTGGTATTTGCAAAATATTAACAAATTAAGAGAAATTAAAAGAGAAGTTAGACCTTGGAAATCGTCCTTCATGGAAAACAGAAGAGAAGAGGTGGTGCTCTTTCGACTGCGCATAGGGCATACACGAATGAGTCACAGACATTTGTTGTGTAGAGAAGAACAGGCCATATGTGAGAGTTGTGTAGACCCTCAAACCGTTAAGCACATTCTAACTGAATGCCAAAAATTTAAAAAGGAAAGAGATGAAGTCCAACTACCTGTACATTTGGATGAAATACTAGGCAACGGCACAACAAATATAAATAAATTAATGAAATTCTTGAAATCCAGCAAATTAATTTCCAAAATATAAATTTTACATTTCTATGACATATCCCATTAGTAGATAAAATTGAAAATAAACTAAATGAACATTTAATTTTCTTATTATGAAATTAAATAAATATAACAATTGTGAAAAAAAAAAAAAAAAATGAATAATTTACAACTGAGAGAGAAACAAATATTTGCTCCTTCTGAAAGTGTTTCCTGAATACATGTGCCTGTGGCAAGGTCATCGTCCAGAACTACATTCGAGGCATTAATGACCCAAGGGGTTGACAAGCCTTAAAAAAAAAAAAATAAAGTTTGCAGCCCAAATGTTTTGGTGGGCTATTAACACAGCATACTTATCAATCTTTCGAAAATTCATTTTAGTTGGTTAAAAAGGTTTTTGTATCAATTTGTAAATTACCGAAAAATAAATGTTGACGGTGAGTTTTAATCATGTTAATATTGAACGAATTAACATATTATTTTAAATGCAAAGAATTATGATGAATGACTATGAGTTTGAACAACTTTGGTGAAATGATTTTCGAAAGATTGATAAGCATCTGGTTAGCTCCTGTGTATGTGATTATGCAGTATCCCTAGATAATCAAAATTGCTTCCATGAGTGTTGCTTGTTTGGATCCACTTGTGTTAACCCTTCCTGTCTAACGCTTTGCCCCCTACATAAGCAAGAGTGACACATTATCCATTTTATTTTGATTTGTGTTACTTTAGAAATACTAGTGCGATATATTGATTAATAAGACAATTACACCTTTTGTCTTATAATATTCTATCCTAGAATATATTAAAATGTAAAATGAATACTCACAGTAAGCAACAGTTTTGTCTTCTCCTGTTGTTCAGGTGGTTTGGTTTGGATAACAGCAGTTGTGATCTGGTGAGTTCGAGGTCTGACTATTTCAGCCTCAACAGGGACAGCTACGTCAGCCTAGAAGTAGAAAGAACACATATATTTATGTCCTAAACATACTACTATCCTAAGCACACTTTTGTCAAGCTAATAAGAAATGCATTACATGCAAAACTGTATTTAAAAATATTTCTTAAAAAGTGTCCTTCTGGGAAAAAGTCTGAAATTTTCTTCTAGAAAACATTTGAGTTTTAATCTAATCCATACATTCAGAGGCTAGTTGCTTCATAATATAGGAATTTATATCATTTTTTTAATAATAAAAACTGTCAATTTTTAAAGCGACCGTCAGAAAAGGTGTGTGGAACAATGTGTAGTTTAATAAGTTCATGCCATTAAACAGAACATGCTCTATGCCACATAAGATAGCAAATCACTATTAAGATTGATTTACTGCCACTTATTCTACACACTAAATGAGTACTTGGAAAATCAGTTTGACCTTGGAAAGCCATACCACTGACCACACTATTTTCCTAGTGTGCTTTATGGTCACGAATCAAATATATCCACAGTATCTGCCATTCTGGGCCCTCATGGCGTGTTAGATGGCTGACCCCCCCCCCCCCCCCCCCAATATACCCTGAACATCTCTCTGATATAATAAGATTAGCTGGTATAAAAAGGTTAGATACACTGAAAAAAAGGTAAAAAATAGGAAGGTATAAGGTTGTTAGGAATAAGGATAAATGAACATACTGTGATGAGAGGAACATTGGATTGGAATGGAGGGTTCCATTGACATGGTACGTATGGGGTTACCTTTGCCTGAATGGGGACTATGCTGATAGTCGTAGGTTGAGGAGGTAATGAACTTGATGCCACTGATGCCTGCAGCAGAGTACCCACACCTGTCAACAGAAAAATAGTATTCAGCAAATTCAAATTAAGTTAATTAATTAATTAAGTTGAAGCTGAAGTTCTTAAAATAAATTAAGAAACCATTTTGAATTCAAATTATAACTGATTCTGGCAACCTGATAGATTATACTGAGCGGTTATTTTGAGAAAAATAATAAAAAAAGTCTTTGTACATTTCCTAGACAGCTATCACGAGACTAACTTGAAAAACATCATATATAATTAATTTGGTTTCTAGATTGTCACTTAATTAATTCTATTAAAAAAAATATTGTTGATTTAAAATGTATCAGGTATGCTAATGTATTAGCATAAAATTCACTCATTAAATTCATTCTTCAAATTAATGACTAAAGTTTTCACATTTTTCTTAATGTATCTTTCATCTAAAAATAATAATATTTAAAAATAATTCCATGCCTACTAATTTGTAATGCCCAAGGCCTCAAATGGTTTGTAATGAAATTTCCCATAATTGTTATCATTTATTGGAAAAACAATTAATTAGGTAATGTAACATCAGGGCGGTTTGATGACACTAACCTCTTCTTTCCTTTCCAGCTGATTTTCTTGGACTGGGGATGCATTATGTTGAGGGCAGTGTCTTGAGGAATTATTTTTTTAATCACATTGAAGAGGGCTGGCTAATTCTCATTTAAACTCCTTATTAAAAGAGCATTGGGGGGGAGGGCATTGGGAGTTAGTCAATAAACCTTGTTTCTACAGAATAATTGTCATTATTATAACTTGGTGGCATACATAGGATGAAAATTTAGATTCTAGAGCAGCCCTAGATAGCTTGGCTATCTTTCTATTCCCGCTACTCTGGGCCTTCTCCTATACCCTTCGTATTTGGTTTGGGACCACATTACGTTATTCCCGGTTAGGTTTGCAGGTCTGGTATCGTATGATACTGAATCTGCCACACAAATTTGTTCAGCGGACCCGCTGTCGTGGAGTATTTGGCACTTAACTAAATTTTGATTAATCCAATCCAAAAGTACATAATTTCAAAAGTTTCTTCACTTTCTCTTTTTATGTTTGCCAAAATAACTATACAAAAGGAAGACTTGGGCCCAATAGAATTGGAAGCCATTGGTTCTGAAAGAGTTAAGTACCAACCCATCATAGACAAATAGAATCATCTCATCATTAATTGATCTTCATGAAACATTATTTGAACCTCTTAGCCTCATAGTATCCATTCTTTATGATGGAAAACATTTTTTTAAATTTCCATTTATATCGCAAATTATGAATATTTTCAAAAATCCGCCTTCTTCTTTTGGTCTAGCAAAATTCTATAAATAACATGGGCTAGAATGGGCTTTGAGCTACTGACTAGTAATTATGTTCCTGGTTATACCTTTTATAAGCTGAGTTATTTTAGATAGTGGCTTACTAAAACATTTGAAAGTCCCAATTCTACTGATTATCCAGGAGTATCCACAAACAAATTTTGTTTGCCAGAATAAAATAATTCAATATCATCAGTCACTGATGGGTGACAATCTAGACATCTTGAAGGCTAGTTACCCTTTAATGTGTAAGAATGTAAGACACATTCACCTTACACCACACAAATAAACAGATGCTACTTACATTTTACCAACACTCTGATCATCGAATCGACAATATAAGCAGGTTTTCTCCCTTAAAGGGAGCTAAAACTCTCTTCAAAAATTTGAATTAAAAATAATGAGCAAAATGAATTTAAAAATAAAAAAATTGACAATATTAATTAATTTACCGGTTGGGGTAGCTGCTTGTACAGGAGCATAGGAAGGTGGCTGAGGCTGTGGGGGCGGCTGTTCTGCCTGGACTGGCACAGGAGTAGGAGGAGCAACTGAAGGGGGTGGCAGGAGTCCAGCAGCATAGTCGGGGGTAGAAGTTACAGCTTCAGCAGACGCTTTCTTCTGAGCAGCCTCCTCAAGTTCTGAAGGGAGAAAAAAATGTTTAAGGTACTTAATGAACACACACAATATACATTTGCTTTGTCCAACTTTACAAAAAGGTTTTCTTCGTACTAGGTTTTTACGTTTTTATCCAAAATGTTTTAGTTTAGCTAGTATAGCTCTTTATGAGCTATTGGAGACAGATTAATGAATACCTGTGATTAATTAACAGATTAATCAATAACTGTGATTAATTAACAGATTAATCAATAACTGTGATAGCTGGTGCTGATGACCTATATAGTCGGAGCACCTTAAAAAAATAAATAAATAAATAAAAATAACTGAAGCTGAGATAGCAAGAAGCCAAGGAATGATTAGGATTTAACTAAGATAAAACGTTCAATTTTCACAAAAATCTAAATTTATGATTTCTCAACTTTGGCAGACTTCTTCAGCTGAAAAAATAATAAATATAAACAGTTACAAATAAGAATAATCACAACAGTAAACAACATTTTACATCATAGCAATAGGTCATAAAACATTTTTTTAAGGTTCTTCCTGTGGTCCAGTGACTAACAACGAGGATTCTCAAGCAGGAGATGCGGGGTATAGTCCCTCCTTCAGCATATTAAGTTTCTTTATATTAGGGCCTGTTGAAGGAATTCCCTGATCCAGTATGGATGTAGAACATAACCTAGAAAACAATGTCTAGAAGATTTAGAGTACTACCTATGGGTCTGTGGTGTCCAAAGGTGAAAAATAGCACTCATGGACTGATATGAATGGTGAGGAACATGGGGCAGAAGAAGGTTCAAAAATGACTAATGGCCCAGTTGTTGGTGCGCCGTAAAAAAAACAAAACAAAGCCTATAGAGCTGACAAAACTGGATGCAAAGTAACTTTCCGAGCGAAAATCAGTCCCGTAACAGGCCACAAGGGGCCAGAGGGGCAGATACTGTAGAGGTATCTGATTCTTGACCATACGGCATACTAGGGAGATAGTGAGGCCAGTACTAAGCTCTGGCCATCTGATTTTTCCCTTTGCAGACACCCATTAATTAATTAAAGGCTGGATGAGCCTAGGGACGATCTGGGACCGAAAATCCAACCCCCAAACGATGACACTAGAAGATAAAAATCTTTCCACGCTTGGGTTTTGAACCTGGGTCCTCTAGTTCATTAGTCGAGTGCTCTACCACTGAGCTAACCTTGTCCCAACTTTTCGAGTGAAGAGTAAAAACATTTTAATAATTAACTGAAATCATTTTAGAACTGAAAATTCATCAATTATTTCTAGAGGGAAATATTTGATGTGTCAGTCCTATAAATCATCATTTCTGCCCTTAGAATATAAAATAGATATTTAGTCAACAATTTTGCAATTAGTTCAACATTGAGTACAATTTTTAATTTAGGTTCAGCTTACCTTGAATCCTTTTCCTCTTCTTGGCTTGAGCGTAAGCTATGGGTTGCTCATTAATATCTAGAAGTTTGATGCCTCCATCCTTCCTAGGAAGTGTGCTACGAGGTAAAGATGGGCGAGACATGAGAGAGTTGTTCAAACCAGACTGAAACCCTCCAGTTGGCATACGGCTTGGAATGCCCTTCAAGGGAGCTAAAGATAAAAATGAAATATAATGTAAAAATACAATAAAATATATCCATTAAAGAAAAAAGTAGAATCAAATCTTTGTCTTTAAATTTAATTTAATTTTAATTAAGTTCATTAAATGACGCCCACTCCAGTCCTTCTAATCTTTATATCTCCTTCCGACATAGAACCTAATTCAAACCATCGTTTTCTATCTGGCTAACTCCCTCTCTCTCAGGAATTCCTTACACCTGTCAATTCAGTTAGCTCAGGCTTTTCAGCCTTGGTTCTGGCACCATCTTTTATTCCTACAAGCTTCAAATATCTCTAACATGTATCCTCCATTTCTTAATCCCTAATGATTACTCAAAACATTTAATTGCAATAGTCCTAACAATATAAAGCCCGACGCTAATAGCCCAGACATCAATGCGCCGTAAAAAAAAAAAAAATAAAAAAAAAAAAAATAAATAGTAAGGCTGTCCCAAGGGGACATTTGTCCTGTAATCAGAATTAACCCCTTCAAGAGGTTGACCTCATGACGCAATCCGGAAGTGTCGAGTAGAAAATTTCACATTTCAGAATCCATAGATCACGAAAATAACCGTTTTTCAAAGTTTTATGTATATATATATTGTATGGATGTATGTATTTATAAATATTTGTCTGTTTGCTCTATAGCTTCCCCAAAAATGGACCGATTTTGATGAAATTGGGACATGTTAAGTTCGTTGACCAATAAATCCGTCCACCGGAAAATGGTTTTTGGGGCGGTTTTCACTTTAATATTTTAGCAGGTACTCTTTTTATAAAGGTTTTCAAATATAAGAAAACCATTTTTGAAGCAATATCTGTTGCCCTTTAAGAGAAAAGTTGGTACAACTAGTTTTCCCATCTAATGTTTAGTTTGAGTATTCAGAAAGATTGATTCATTTGAAACTTGTTCCACAAGCTTGACATTCATCTAAACTAAGATATTTAAATTTTGTTTGTGTTTGGGGTTAAAGATAAAAAAAAAAAAAAAAATTAACAGACATGATAAGTTTTGGGATCTTTGTATATTTTTTAAAATATCTTGGAAATGGTCGGGAAATTGTCGTAAGTGGAAGGTTCCTGCAAATTAGACTTCTTTAACTTAGTATTATTAGCAATAGAAATATTTATTTACGCTCTGAAATAAGATTATTTTAGAATTATTTGAGTACTAGAGATTTATATTAAATCATTGGTTAATATAAATCTTACTTGTGTCAGTCATTTTTCTGGGCATTCCTCTTGATCTGACAGGAACAGTAGGAGCAGCACTCTTCTTCAAATTGCTTGCAGCATCAAGAGACTTCTGCATTAGTTCAGCACGAAGAGCAGCAGATTTAGGTCTTCTTTTTAATGTGAAATGTTTTACTGGACCAGGCTGAATAAAACAGAATAAAATACTTAAGGAAGATAAAAACTAATATAAAAATAATGGAAAATTGAAATGCACAACCTAAAGATAATAGTGTCTATGATTAATAAATAATTGGCAAATAAGTAATTGTTTTTAGCCTTAGCTTTGGCTAAATATTGATAAACATCTCCCTTGCCTGACCTCTCAAAGCCTTCCCTGGTCCTAAAAGAGGCATAATCATTTTTTATTGAGTTTCAGGGTGCGAGTGGTTCATTGAAATTGTAATGCAAATGGCGGAACTGTCCGGAATATTCCCTCAAAATTTTGCGGGATTTGAACTATTCCATCTAACTGAACGGGCTGCAGTAACTATTAGAAAATGAATATCAATAATCAATGTGAAAATGTTTTGTTACATTTTTATTTTTGCATGGCAAATCTGCCAGATATAAAAATTAATAGAGTGCATGGCGAACATACTATCAGTGTAAGGACTACCCAGACAGGGTGTCTTACTAATTTTGTGAAAGCCAATTGCGGGACATTTTAATGATTTGAAAAGCAAATTTCATGCTCATTAAAAAGAAAATAATTTCAATCAAAATGAAAAAGCTTTAACTATTAGCTAAAAATTGGCCCTGTCTTTAGAATTTCAATATTTAAGTCTGCATATATTTAAAAAAATAATAATTGATTTGCAAATGCATACAAAAACGGTGACAATTACGAATGCGCCGAAGTACCGGGATTACGTTACACTCCGGTAAGAACTGAAATTTTGTGACTTGGTTTCAAAATTCATGACTTTTTCATGCAATATTTTCAATTTCGTGACATTTTCATGATGTTTTCGTGCAGTAGACACTCTGCCAGAACTGGTTTAAAAATGTTGAATCAATAGAGCTGAGAAGAGTTGAATGTTTTGATGTCAAGAGATTTCATAGATTGCTCATGTTTCAGGGAAGTCAATTCATTTGATACAATTATTAAAATGAAAGTTTACTGCACAAATCTTTAAATAATTATATTTTTATTATTATTTTTTTCTATTCTAGAAAAACATTCAAACATCCACATTTAATTAAATTCTTTTTATGCTCTTTATTCAATTTGTATACAGTAGTTTTAGTATTTCTGTGAGTAAAAAGGGTGATGGATGTTGAGTTTTAGTGTAAATATAAACAAGTCAATTGAATTGAAGCAATTTATACAATGAGAATATTAACAACAACCAAGAAACAATATTTTATTTATTTATCGGAGAACCACAGTAATAGTGATCAGCTCTTCCATTTATCAAGAAAGTTAACAACAAACCAAAGTACTTAAAATACAGGAAAAAAATGAGAAAAATTAGAAATACCACTTAAGAAACAATAATACATTATCGTCAATTTAGTGGAGATAAAATAACAAGAAGTAGACGTAACTAATAACATAGTAAGCAATTATCTTTATCGTTAATATTGTAGTATTTTGTTGAGATGGGAAAGTTAAATGCAGTTAGAAACGAAATTTCCAGGAAGTAAAATAGTGCAGGAACTCTTCTAAAGCTTGGGAAGTGAAGGAGAGCTGGTGTGAAGAGACATAAATGTTCCGTGTTAAAAAAACAAGGCCTACACATTTTAATGTGGGAAAGTCAATTTTATAATTCACAAATGGATTTTTTTTTTTTTTTTTTTTTTTTTTAACGGTGCATCGACATCTAGGCCATTAGCGCCAAAATGGATTTCACATTTCAATTTTATTAAACATTAAATAGCAAAAATATCTGTAAATATGCCGAAGTTAATTCATTTATAGGAAAATAGAAAAAGCATCTTTTCTCGAGATAAGTCGGGCATGAATGTTAAACGGTTAATGGATTTTGAACATTTTTCAGGCAGCATCATGATTCCACAGTCATAAATCTTTTGATTGAACTTGTTAATTAAATAAACATTAACAGCAGGGTGTCAACGATTTAAATCAATTGATTTAAATCAGTGATTTAAATCATGATTAAAATCATTTGATTTTTTTTAAAAAAAATCAGTGATTTAAATCAATGATTTAATAAAAAAAAAAAAAAAGATTTAAACCAATTGATTCTATTAAAAAAATTATTATTATATATTTTTTAACTTTAGTTTATTTTTTATCTTAAATCTAACTAGTTCTGCCTTTTTTTCAGCCATTTCAACATTTTGTCTTTATTTTTGTCCCTAGAGCCTACCCTAACTTGACCGTTCTTATCTATTCAAAGTCTGTTTTGTTATGACCCTTTCTATTTTTTTAATTCTGCAAATAAATCTCCTTTTAACGTTAAGATAAAACTGATTGGCAGGTAGTGGGCGAAGTGAATGCTTTAAATTGGTGGAAGTCTTCGTCGGCGTTACAATATTGTATTTCCTCAAAAGAACTGTTAATAAAAGAGCAGCTTATGATTGGAAAGGCAACTTCTGCAGGGGCTGACAGAATGTTTTCAACCCGTGGTTTTGTTCACAGTCAAACGAGAAACTACCTAATTAGATGTGAAAAGGCTGACAAACTGGCGTTTTTGTTCAAAGCTTTAAATAAATAATATTACTGTTATTATATGTGATTAATAGGGAACGGATGGTCATGTAATATAAAATTCAAAATATGTACATATATATTTAACTATTTATAATAAAATATGTAATAAAAAATTGAAAATATTTAGTAAACAAATACCTTAAACACTATAAAATATTGAAAAGAAAAGCATAAATAATAAGTAGGAACTCTGTTAATATTAATGGAAAGAACAAAAGTCTAGAACAAAATGACTAAAAACTGTTTAACATATTGAAAAATAAAGCAAAAGTCCGTCTCGCAGGAACTGCATCATCTTAGCGCGGTTCCGTTCATATCCCTAGTCTAATTTGGAAAGATTAAAATAGAAGCAGTTATTATTTTGGTTCCACCAGTCTTTTTTTTTTTAATTAATTATTATTATGGTGTGTCAACCCTTACGGTCACTAACGCCATTCCTGTATGTAGTAAAGTCTTGAAAGGTCATGATATACGATCTTACCTGGAAGGGTCGGCTAACACTAGGTCCCGCTAGTTACAAGGTCTTGGAAATCTATATTTCTAACAATAAATTGATTTTGTTATTTTACTTAACCAGTTTTATTGTCAAATACATTATCCAAATATAAGCAATTAAAAAATAACAAGGAATAAAAAACAGACAAAAAGAACAGTTCAAATAAGCGAAATCAATTACTTTAAAGTTTTAAGCTCTTATTTCTCCGATTGACATCGCCTAATCAAAACTTTCATTAGAACCTTTTTTTTTAGAGCATTTAATAAGCTTTCTAATTGTATTCTTCCGTTTACCAAGATTCTCAACCTTTTTCGAGATATTAAGGAAAGTAAACAAAGTTACTAAAACTTTTTATGTCTGTTAATAAAATATTTTATTCTAACCCTTCCTTAACTCCAAACGTAACCAAAATTTCAACATATTATTTTTGATAAAAGTAGAACATGCAGAAAATGTTTCAACTGAATCCCATGATTCTAAGTACCCAAACCAAAAACGGTATTCAAAAACTATTTTTCCCATTTTCTCGAAAACGGTTAAAGCTATCGACTTGAAAATGGTTTCATTCGTTTTCCTAGCCCAGGAAGCATATAAAACGAGTACTTACAAGCTTATGAACTCAAAAACGTAAGCGTTACGATTTTTTTTGTGCGAATTTCGCCCCAAACGCCATCTTCCAGTAGGCGGATTTTGCTGGTTAACGAACTTGACCTTTCAAATTAGACGAAAGATTTTTGTACCAAATTTCATCAAAATCGGACCATTCGTCTGGGAGCTACAGAGCGAACAGACAAATATATATATATATATATATATATATATATATATATATATATATATATATATATATATACAAATTTGAACCACCGTTATTTTCGGTCTCTAGGGGTTCTGAAACGCGAAATTTTCTAGTCGGCACTTCCGGATTGTTTCATTGTATCAACCTTATAAGCGGGGTTCCTCCCTATGGGGGAGGGAGGAACCGCGCTAAAAATAAATATTAGGAATTCATTACAAAAAGGGGAAAAAGTTGAAAATTTCTACAGATGAACATTATTTTGAAATATTCAAACGTGAAATGTTGCCGGTCTGATCTGAGTATACTTTTGAAGCGTCTGAATTATCCTTCAATATCTACTAAGTCACTGGTGTGTATTTTAAGACTACAATCAACTGCTCTGAAGAGTGGGATTCAACTAAACTGTTAATCGTTTTGCCGCTATGGATATATCCAATAATGTGGATATTTTTCCACCCAGGGTTTTTTTTCTGGACTGTCTTTTCACTTTATTTTTAATCGATTCCCAGTATCTCCTTCTAAAACCTGGATTTTCTCTATTACTCTCGTATGATTCTAATGCTATCCACTAACAACATGCCTATTTCATCTAATATTAACATAGTATATATATAGCCACCTCCTTGGAATTAGAAAAGACACAGTCACCTAGACTCAATGTGTAAATTTATAGTTCCATTCTCGGTTTTCTTTTATTTCTTCAATTACAATTTTTTTTTTTAAATTTATTTATTTTACTTTAAGAGCTGCACAGCAATGGTGATCTGCCCTAAACGAATTTATATAAAATATAATAAATAAAATAATAAATTATAAGCTAAGGATCAGTAACAAAGTTAAAAAATAAAGGATATGGAGAATGAATAATAAAATAAAAATAAAAAAAAGAATAATAATAAAAAATAATAAAGAAATATATAAGGAATTAATAAAATAAATAAATACAGAATTAAACGTATAATTTTAATGGTAAAAATAAATAGTAACCATAATGATATTTGTAGAGTTGAAATTTGAGGTATATTATCCTGAAATAAGAAACTTTGACTTGGGAGTTATGTGTGGTATAACTATATTTTATAAACATATTTTATTATATGTCTTTGTCGTCTTTAAGTATGTCAGTATGGTATCAATATGTGGGCTCCTATCAGATAACAGTTCACTGCGGCTTTGAGGAATCTGTAAGTTGTCTCTTTTAAGGCAGTCTGTAAGTAAGTGTTTTACAGTTAAAAGTACGTTACATGCCTCACATAGTGGTTTGTCTTGCCTTTTTAAGAGGTACGAATGGGTGAGTCGTATAGGTCCAATCCTGTCGTGTTAGTGTGATGGAGATTCCAGGGCTCTGAATGAAAGGCAGCGTGTAAGTGGTAGCGTATATTGATAGGACAACTGGCCTGGACGGGAGGAGTGATAGAGAAGAGTGGAGAGTGACGAGCGTGGAGTCTAGTAGAGAGTCGTGGAGAGTGAGGGGGGGCTAGGATATGCCGCCTAAACAGGCAGGTAGGATTGGGGAATTATGGAGCAATGCAGGTCTCTAGCTGATGATGTTCAATATTATATGTTCAATATTGCTAGGGTCTGGGTTCCTTTCTTTTCCATGATTTTCCTCACAGTTAGTATTACTTCGTCACGTCTCGTCCTTAGTTCTCCTGACGAATATGGCTGTATACTGCACTTTATTTTCCTGTGGTGGTTATCTTGTGTGCAGTGCCACGTGGCTTGCCATCTATTCAGTATAGTGTGTGTTATTTTTGTTTGTATGTCTTGTGATGTAAGTAAGTGCGGAGCATGCGGGCGACTAGTTGTAGCAAGTTTTGCTTGTTCGTCTGCTTTTGAAGTCTCTCCATGGTTCTCTTGATCAGGAACCTAAACCATTGTTACCATTGTGTGTAAGTCTTTTAGTCTTGATAGTTCTTGTAATATATTAACAAGGATCGGGTTGGTGGTGTAGATGTTCTTTAAGGAGAGTAAACAACTTAAGGAGTCTGTACCCAGTATTATGTGTGGTATTGTAGTCTGTACGTTGGATAGGCCCAAAAGTATGCCGTGCAGCTCTGCTGTATATATACTTACATCTACTGGGAGGCTGATGTTGTATATACTTTCTCCTAAAACAGAAGCTGCACTCATGCCACTTGCAGTTTTGGACCCATCCGTGTATATTATTGGAGTATTTCCATTAGAACTTGTCAAGTTGTTAAATGAAGCCCTGTAGTAATTTTGAGATGATGCGTCGGCTTTTTTAAATTTTGTCATAGTCAAGTCGATTCTTAGGTTGTTTACTCTCAAGGTGGGATTGAGAGGTCTCTGTAAGGATATGTAGGTGTATTGATCAATGTAGCATTTTCTGTGTTTTCGTGGAATCGGATTAGGAGTGGTTTTTGCCTTGGTTGTTCCTGTATATATTTGTTCATGTAAGGGTTGTTTAAAAACATGTTGACGGATCAGGTGTTTAAAGTTTTCGATCTCACGATAAATTTAAGACATATTATCCAGCGTCGATAATCCAATTACGGTTCTCCAGATTCTGAATAAAAGCTACTTATTGGACTCGACCTAAAAGCTCCTGTTGCAAGTCTTATACCTGTGTTGTGTATTGTGTCTAATGCTTTTAGTATTTTCGAACTGGCAGATGAATATGCTATGCAGCCGTAATCCAGCAAAGGCCTGGTGAAGGCTCTGTAACACTTTAGCATGGTACATTTGTCAGCTCCCCATTTAGTATTGCAAAGAATTCTTAAGAAATTCAGCGATTTATTACATTTGTTAAGAATACTTGTGATATGGGGTCCCCATGTTAGTTTTTGGTCTAATGTCATTCCAAGGAATTTTAATGTGTCACTGTGTTTAATGTTCGTGTTATTAAGCTTTAAATTTGGTGCTGGGAGGTTGCAAAATAAAAAAAATATTAAAATATGTAGCAAACATATATATTTATGGCAGAATATGTAAAAATATGGAGTTTTGAAGGATTACATAAATACTTACGATTTACAAATCAGAAAATGTAAATATAATAACTTCTGTTCCCTAGCGATTAATATTTCTGTAAAGCTTCATTTCTAAAGTCTATGTTTTAAAATTTGAAAATTAAGTTAATTTGAATATATACAGGGGTCGAAATTGTCCTATATTTTGAGACCAGAGTTTCTGTACATTTAAATTTAATGTCTTTAATCGATGAAAATTAAAGATTTTCGTCGATTTAAGTCTTTAAATTTACAGAAATTCCGGTCTCAAAATATAGGACAACTTCAACCCCTGTATATATGATCCGTCAATACTACTGTGCTCCCGAAATTATCCACTTAAGACAAAAAACTTTAGAATAGTTATTTCATTATTTCCATTGTAAATGAACAAATATTTTAGTTACAGGTTTATATAATGAACAACTAGGTAATAACCAGCTCTCTATGTAGACTAGATACATTTACAAAGTTTGATTTCTTTTTTAAATCCATTTTTAGTAAAAAAAAATCAAAAAAATCCGATTTAAATCAAAAAAATCTGATTTAAATCAAATAAATCCGATTTTTTTGATTTTTTTAAAAAAATCATGATTTTTTTACACCCTGATTAACAGACTAAAAGCAATAAAACTGTTTTGGCATCTTACCAATTGCCCCACTAAGTTATGCAGAGCAGATTTATTAAGGTAGTGGCATTCTAATGGGAGTAGTGTCATTTCACCTTGTTTACGAACTGAAAATAAGATAAAATATTTTTAAAACAAACAAAATATATAAGTAAATATTAATAGCTTATACATTTTTATCGCAGCATAACCTCTATGTAATAAGTCTAAAAATAAACTTAGTAAGAAGGCGGTAACAGTGGGAACCCCATTTTAAGGTGGAGAGAGGAAGATTTGATTTCATTAAAGAATATTAATTAATTTATTTAAATTTTAACATCCATTTATAAGTAAAACAAATTTTTAAGGTGTTTTATTCATAAGATATTATTTTTTAAAAAATAAAAATAAAAAAAATATTTTGAAAATGTTGCCAGGCTCTAAAACCATCACGAGGTAAAATAAATTTAATTCATATTTTAAAAAATTGTTATTTATTCCCTATTACCAGTTTTACATATTATATAATATTTAATAATGCTATAAAACAAGTCACAAATCACATGAGTGACGATGTTAGAAAAGCATGCACGAGTGGAGGAAGGTTAAAGTTACTTAACGTTAATATTTACAAGAGAAAATGATAAACAATTCTGAACAATAAAAAGTAAAAACAATTAGTTATAAGGCACAAATAATGATTTGCTTTGTTTTAATCCTCATTGCTGAGCTTTCATTTTTCCATTGCTTGTTTCTTCAGAGGTGTCCACTTTAGAGTGTCTGATATTTCCCAGGATCTAGGCGCACAGTAGTGCGCCAGGCCAAGTTCCGGCCTAAGCATACTGTGTGTATATTACAGGAGGTCTTAGAGCCAATTTTTACCCTCTCATAACTTTCAACCAGGTAAAGATAAAGTTATGAAATTTGACACAGGTATTATAATACTAGATGTGAGTAAAACCGGAAATTTTCATAATTCTACATCGAATAGTTTCTGAGATATAAGCGATCAAAAATCGGGATTTATAGGACTCACTCACTCATTCATTCACTGACTGACTCATCAAAATTATTAGGCACTTCCCATGATGCTAAAGACTTGAAATTTTGCAGGATGAAAGATATGAGGGTGTTATTAAAGGAAAAAATTGAAAAATCCTGAAAAGTTGTGTTTGACTCCGCTTCCGGGGCGGGGGCCTGCCAGTTTTGTACTTCTTTCGGAAACCCATCATTCCATCCGAAACCCATGATGTGGGGTATCAAATGAATCGTCTCAGTATGAAGAACCTATATTTGATGTTTTAAGAAATATTTAGACGCATATAGGCTCGGTCAAAATCTTATACCAGTTGTCTGTCTGTATGTTTGTTCCTTACACAAATTTACACTGTTTGACCTGATTTTGGCCAAACTTGGCACGCAGGTAGGTCTTGATACGGGAGTGTCATATTACCTATGACGTTTTGTACTTTTTGTTCCATTGGAAAGCCATCATTCCTTCTGAAACCCATCATGTGGGGTATCAAATGAATTGTCTTGGTAAGGAGAACCTATATTTGATGTTTTAAGAAAAATTTCGACGCATCTTAACAACAACAGGAGTAACTTCTTTCTTAAATGTTGTAAATAAAGTCGTAGGGGTTAACTGCATAATATACTTGAAAGCAGATACTAAGTTTTTCAAAGTCGAGTCATCTAAATTACAAAGTTTAGAATCACAAACCAAAAATGTAACGTCTTTGTTCTTATCTTTTTCTTGAAGGCCTTCTACACTTTCCCTATTGTGATCTTTATCCTCGGGATAAGGTTCCTGTGTTTTACAGTGTAATAGTTTAGTTGAGAGAGCAATCAATTTGTCCTCTAGAGTACTGTCATCTGGAAGAGCTTCTAACTTTTCTAGTCTAGTGATTAGAGGATCAGTATCAGGATTTAGTGGCGATTAACATTTTATCATGTTTTTACGCCGTCTAGTGATTAGATGTATGTAGGTTGATTATTGGTATCAAATATCAAGCAGTAAGGAGAACTTTATGCATAATCCAAAGACCCTGGTTTTATATGAAGTACAAAAGCCAGTAGATATGCGGTAACTAAATTTTAATTAATACTTAGAAAAAAGTAATGAGATCCCAAAAAAAAACATAAATGTGAAATAAAGGCCAAGTTCCTCCCCCCACAAAGAAACACTCGCCTGCCAAAAAAGCGAGAAATATCCCCTTCTAAAACCCCCAAAAACACCTTACCATCCTACACTCCAAAAAAGTAGTATGAGTTGGTGTATTAAGTATATGGTTCACTTAATTGTCAACCAAAAATATTTGCCAATACAAGACATGATACAAGAAAGAAATGTCCAAGTTCATTACTTAGAAGACCTATTAGTTACTTACTAAGAACAGTAAAGACACTTCAACTGACCTTTAAAAACAACAATAAAAATACTTATATCCAGTTTCTAAAATATCATTTTCCTCAACCAGGTATATTCTTAAACTTGAAAATGTTTTATTTGTGCAGAAATTATCTTGTGAGAGAAAACTAAACATTGCCTGAAGTTTAGAAAATTGAACGTATTGAAATATTCTTTATTAGTTCACTTATTACAACTATTCCAACCAAGCCTAACAAGGTTTTAGTTATATTTAAGGTTTAAACCATGAACCACACAAATATCAAAGTATTGAAAAATTTTAAAAATGAGCTGAAATATACGACTTTTAGGCCTTGTGCGGGAGACCTAAATGAAGTGCTAAATTTTTGAAATAATTTTTCTATCGTTTTTCATGCTTATTGTTAGTGGAATTTCAACTTGCAACTTTGCTCTACATCTTGATGTCACTAAGAATCTTTACCAGATGATACTAATTCTTCACAGAGGAGAATGATTGTTCAGTAATATAAATGGTTTCTACAACCATTTACAACAAAAGTAACTTATATTATATTTAAAAATTTATGTAACCAAGAAGAAATGATTTTTTCTGAGGAATGATATAATAAGGTTCATTAATAAGACATTAATGAAATACTGATATTAGTATAGTGAGAATTTGAAGACTTTTTATCAGTTAGAATTAACCTTGAGATGAACTCTCTCCCTCCAAAATAGGCATACACTCTCAATTCAATATACTTAAATAAATATTTTTAAACTTCAAGATTGCATCCAACTTTTTTAAATAAAAAAACTGGACTGTTATCCATCTTAAGCAACTGTCTTCTAAACACAGCAATGTTTTCATTATATAAAAGTACTTAGCTTAAAGGAAACCTTTATTATACTCCTAGTGAAAAAAAACACAATCTTTCTGACTCATGTTCAACAATTTCATTTTGAATCAAACTTGTGTCAATCATAACTACCTAAAAAGTTATGAGCTTTCCAGAATTAAATGCAATTTCAATATTGTCTATTACATTATTGAATTTACTAAAAACCTTAAAATTCACACTACCTTCATATTTTCGACCAGAATGAATAAATTATAAGTTAAAATGTTGAGATAAAGCTCCAAGATATTAGTTAGCTTTCAAATTAAGAAAATACTTCTAAATCTTCTACAATTTATTCTTCACTCGTTGGATTTTGCAATTCTTGAAGTCTTTCTAGGGGGACTTCCTCTAATGTTGTTAAACAATGTTGAAACAATCAAAATTAGTAATTAAACCCACATTTTGAAATTGTCTAAACTTGAAAACACCCTCGATAGTTTTGACAGTTGGATGGCTTCATCAAAATGAATTATTAGGAAGTAGGCTTAAACTGCAACAAATTTATCAAAGTTTTATAAATTCACCAAAAAATCCTGGATTCATAAGTAGAAGAATCAATAGGCCCTTGCATACTCACACTTTCTTCATGTTCACCCTGTAGAACACCCCAGTTATTATAACTTAATGAAGGAAGGCTGCTAGTAAAACGCTAAAACTTGTCCAAATTCAAAATTTACTTACAAGGTAAGGGTGTGATCATGAGGCCACCAAATTCAATAATATTTGACCCATGTCCAAGGGTTCTTTCCAAATAGCCTGAGGAGCTGTGAAAGAAATATTTTAAATTTAAAACTACATTATTCAAACATAATTTTCTGTACTTTTGAATATCAACAAGGTTATTATACAACATTAATTTTTTTTAAGTAAGAAAAAATATAGAAGATAGTAAAATAAGAAAAAAAAATGCAGGGCTAAATGGTTGATTTGGTTTGTTTAGATTTTTAGAGCAAACAACTTTTGTTATGTTGTTTGATGGCATTGGACTAAAATGTGTTTTATAGGCAATGTTTCATCACATCTTGGTGGCTATTCTACCACATCAGGAATCCACACGAAAAATGTTGTGTGTCCGATTCTCATTTAGGCTATGACTACTTCCTCTCTTCTGCTAGCCCTCGATGAAGGTTTTAGGCGTTTTATCTCTGTTCATTTATTGTCCACCACTTCAAACCACATTTCGAACTAATTTTTGTTTATTATGTTTTGAATCGGATTGAAGGGTTTGTTTGCAGTTAATGGAGCGGGCTAAGTATCGGTTAACTTGGTGTGCTAGATTTGCTACCCTGTCAGCTATTTCATTACCCATTATCTCAACATGACTAGGGGTCAATATGGAAAGGAATTCACTTCTCAGTTCATAGAGTGTGTCAAGAGATTGGATATTGCTGTAAACATATATAAAACAGTAAGTTCGGCAGATTGAATATTGCAAAGACTCTCCAGTTTATATTTTTAACTATCGGGGCAAACTACTTTATCATTTTAGTGTTGTCCTATGATTTTTTGGAATTTGCATCTTATTTCTAGGACTGGCAAATCCCCTTTAGATTTTTTTAAATTGTTTTGGCAAGCACAGTGTTGATATGTTCCCCGGAGTTGCGGTACCGTTCTTGGCAGACTAGATTCTGTGTTCGGCAGATTGTTTTCTACTTTGGAGCCCATGAATATTTTCCTAGCAGTTTAATGGATGTAGGCTTATTTCCAAATTTTTGTTTGTTTCTTTGGTTGAATGCATATGGAGAAAATGGGTGGCATGGATATATAGCCAAATAAAACATGCACTTTGCCGCTAGTATTTGTATTCCGAAAAGCAGAGGGGGAATTCTTGACTGTGCAAATTCTGATTTTTGGGCTACAAAAGAAGGATCCTATGGCTAAAATTATTGCTTTACAATGGATGGAATCTAGTTTGTGAAGCTCATTCATTTTGGCCGAACCATATACCAATGCTTTCTCCGGTACTAATTTGCTAATACCGGTAATAATTCTAAACCTCATAATTCTGTTGTGTAGTAATGAAACTCAGTGTACATCGTGAGTAGTTGGGGTTTACTCTGTATAATGTTCAAATTGAACTGCTGCCAAACCGGTACTGGTTTTTATTTTATAGTATGAATAATTGCTCTAGATTTGCATTTATTTCAATGGATTGTTAAAACAATTGAAAATGATACTACATTTATTTTAAGAGTTGATTGGAAACACATGAAAAACTGATTATTTATAGTGCATTCGCCATATTGTATTTCTTCAGCAATCTTACTTCAAACATCTGGTTTTGATACATGTCAATCATCTAATCTCAATTAACAAGTTGTGGGAGCCTGTTGTTCCAAAACTACAGAGCACCTCTCATATTTTGTTGATTTACTATATTAAATGGTTTCTTTCAAAAGGTTTGCTTATTATGCATTTAGATTTTTAACTGTGCATATTTATGTTCTTGAATATACGAATCTTGTCTCTAAACTTCTTTTTTAAGAAGTAAAATCTGTTTTTAGCTGAAAAGATTGATCAATATCATAGATATGCACACTAAACTTGTTAATACTATCCTGCACAGTTTTTCTTATATTATGTAAACAATAACAAATTGAATAATAACCTTGTAATTCATGCAAAATGAAGGCAGAAAAGAATGTTAAAAAAATGGAGTTTTTAAATTTAAAATGTTGTTTTCTGAAGCTTCTACTATCCCAGGTACTTAATATCACCATAAAATGTTTCCTTGAAATCAGTTAAAAATTGAAGCCAACCATTGTGAAGTATTCACATAATTTAGAACCTTAAAAAAATAGCTTATTATAGTTTTTTTTTTTACAATCTACCGACACCTAGGTCATTAGCACCGGGCTATCTATGGAATGCCATTCTTCCTAAACATCCATGGTGGAGCAGGGAATTTCTTCAACAGGGCCAAGAAACTCTACCTGCTACAGGCGGAATTTGAACCTGCATCTTCTGCATGAGAATCCAAGGTGTTGGCCACTAGACCACGGGGGAAAACATTTATTACAGGCATCACATTTTCATCAAAACAATTTCGATTTTAAAACTCACAATAGCACATAAAACTTTTACATTTAAAATAAACCCATGGGGAATATCTAATTCTTAAAACTATATATTTATTTTATAAGATAGTCAGATGTCTTGGAAAGTAAAAATCTCTAAAATTCTTAACAAATACTAATGGTAATTTATTCTATTAATTAGAAGATTGATTATTCAAATCTTTCGATTTGGGAGCTGTATTTTTTTTTTTTATTTTTTTTTTTAAATTAATTCACCAGGTTAGGTTTTGTTTTATGCTCGCTGGTGTTTCCAATCATTGGCCAGTTAAGACATCTAATGGATACAATATTATTTCAGTATAACACAATCAGAATAGATACCCCTACAAGGATTTAAATTTATTTATTTCGCTTATAACGTCCACGTATACATGAAAAAGATTTATGGGACGGGTTTTCTACAGGCTGCTACCCTTTTCTGCTCAATCATACTCATGGTGGGAGTACCAGGTGTCTGTACATTCTTGACTTTGGTAGCAGGTTATTCATGAAATCTGACTTGAGCCAGCGTAGCTCAGCTTGTGTACCATTTAGCTGTGAATTTCTAATGTGTCTTCAAAACAATACTCTCTACAATTCTGAATCTGAAAACTACAGTGATCATTTTTAGGTATTTCCTCGCTCCACAGGTAAGAAATCTGCTTATGAGTGTTGAACGCATGACACAATCCGCATGAAATCCGGAGACTAGAAAATTTCATGTTTCAGAGCACCAATATATATTTGTCTGTTCGCTCTCTAGCTAGAGCAAAAATGGATTGATTTTAATTAAATTTGGTGATTTGAAAGGTCAAGTTCATAATCCAGCAGCAGAATTGTTCCACCGGAAAATGTTTTTTTGGGTGAAATTTGTGCAAAAAATTGTAAAGCTTACATTTTTGTGCTAGTAACTCTTTCAAAGCGACATCCGAGAATACTCACAGGAGAAAGTCGTGCACCAGAAGCGACTCACGAGTATTCTCACCACAGCTGTATCTCTTGATTGTGAGCCCTCCTTAGCATTGAGCATGTACAGAGTGCACTAGCAGGAATGGGGGATAATTTAAGGCATAACCCTTAACTGGTAACATACAAATTTTGAACGTTATAAGTAGCATGCGTCTGTGAGACGTGTCCATGGTAAAAATGTCCTTGGAGGTATTTTTTTTTTTTTTTGTAAATAATAAAGGAATAGCTTATTATAATAATTAAAAAAATGATTTTCATTGCTACTTGTAAAAATCATGACTAAAAACAAACTATAAATAAGGATCAGAAACTAATTCATCATTCTAGTGACGCAAGAATTTCATTCTTTTGATGAACACTCTACCTAACATGGGGACAACAGATTATTCAATGCTAAGGATGGAAACAGTTGTCAAACGGCTTGAAATTAAATTCTGAGTAAAAAAAAAAAAGACGGGTGCGTATGGCCGCTCTAGGAGAGGGAGTTTGGTCCGCCTGTGGAGGGAGTAGGTAGAGGGGGCACCTCGCCTTCAACGACATTACTCTCCCTAGCCCGCATCGCATCGATAAGGCTACGCTTCCAGGTAGTTGTTGTGTTAGCAATTGGACGTAGGAAATCTAATAAAACTATTTCCAAGGCTATATCTATAACCATTGTCAAGGAATGTGGAAAACAACGGGATTTTCGGATATATACTTATATATCTCGAAACCGGTTGGTAAATTGTAGTGAATGAAAAGTATCTATTTGACAGATCAATAAATTTCCTACAAATACGGTTATTATGTGATTTTTGATAGATTAATTTTATTCAGAGAAATTGGAGCCGTTTTCACTTAGGATACTGTCCATTTCCTCTTGTGGCGCCTAAGATCTTTGCTTTGGGAATTTTTTTTTCCATTTTTATATGTATTTACATTTTCCACAAAAGATTAAGACAAAACATTAACTGTTTCTATTCTAAGCTTTCCAAATGACATCAGGGATAAGAACGGAACCACACTGAGCTTATGCAGTTCCTAAGAGTCGGACTTTTTCGTTAAAGATTGAGATTTTCTGGCAGTTACTGGTGTTTCCTTATCGCCAAAGACCCAAACACTGTTTTGAGCCTTGGTTGGCAAATCAGAATAGTACAGCCAAGTTTCTTCACCTGTCACAATGCTATTCACACATTAAGATTGTCGCTTATCAAATAGTTTCAGCATATTTTGACACCACTTCAATGAGTCATTTTGTCTTCCTTCAGACTATAAAGCACCCAAAGACAAGAATGTTTCTTTACCTTTACCCCCCCCCCCTTCGAATCAAATGAATTTCTGGAGCATGAAAGTGTAAGGTCACCTCTATTTGATGATATGTCACTCGGCTGGTTCATCTAACATTTTACTCAGAGGAGAAATGTTTTCCTCTGTTATTGAAGTTCACAGTCTTCCATCTCTCTCAGAGTCCTTAAGAGTAAAATTGCGACTTTCAACTAGCCTGTACCACCTGAATATAATTGTACAAAGAGGACAATCATTATTCAATAGAAGCTTCATTTCTTCTACGTCTCCTTAAACCAACGCAAATTTGTACCTCAAAACGTCCCTATGTGGCCACGATGCCATAGTAAGCACTTAAAACTGTTACTACTAACAAACAACTGGGCCCACAGGCGTGTTACATGTAGCTGATATGAAGGCATGGATATGTCACAACGTAGAATAACTTGCAGCCTCTTCAGGCTCTTTCTGTTAAATCACATTGCAAACACTTTGTAGTAGGTTTCTCCCCTTTTTACAGTGCATCGACATCTTGGCCATTAGTGCAAGTCGATATAAAATAGCCACTACAAAACTTTTGTAGTACTCTTTGTGTATCTAGAAGTGTGTTGGATGCACAATACAACGATATTCTCCTGACCTTCTGCCTCAATTCTTTACTCTGCTAGTTCAACACAATTTGTTATCATAAATAAAATGAATGTTCACACTAAAACATGCATTATTGTAATCATAAAAAAGAATAACGGTTATACCATTATATGTTTCCCGGTAGACAGGTTGAGAAAGAGAAGCGAGACAGGAAATCCTATACCAGTCGCTTCCCCTACAGATTTAAATGCCCTACGAAGAAGATGTTCCCGTAATTGGAAAAAAAAGACCTGCCTCAGGCGGAATTTGAACTAGACAGTTTCAACAAGACTCTCATTGTTTAATTTCAAACCATATGATTTTTAAACAATGTTTGATGATATAATTAAGAGCTCTAAGGGATTGTGAAATACTGAGTACTTTTGATAGAATTTAACTAGGAATTACATCATTGATACAAATGCAAAGTATCGAATGCGAAAAAACATATTTTCAATCTATACTGATTGCTGTTAGACTGTACATCAAACTCTCGAATCTAAGTTCGCACTGTGAAAGGGAAAGTAACCACAGTCAAAACGCAGACTATTTAACTGTCCAAAAGCAAAGTAATAAATAAAAGATTTTTCACTATGGAAAGTGTTGATTTTCACATTTGATACTTTGCATTTGTGTCGACGTCATAAACATAATTAAAGATAAATAAAATCAATGGGAGCCATAACTGGCTTCTTTTTCCTTATTTTTTTGTGTTGAAGCAAAAGTTAAAAAATAAACATCACACCATCCATCATTGGGGTGACGAAAATACATCCTTCCTTCACACAGATTGCAGATTCAAGGTTCAACCATTTTTTTGAAATATTGCCACAAGCCTAAAGATTTTGGCTTACCCCAAAAATGATTACACATTAAACATTGTGTAAGACTCTTTTATTCATTTTTAAAGCATTTTCTTCTGCTATACAAACTCAGGGAGTGGAAGTAAACAACTGAGGGATTTGAGAAGAACAAACATAACCTTCTTTCTCCCCACTAAGCACTATTCTTCCATAACTACCATAATACTTGTTAATGAAATTAGAATCTGGAGCTATAAAAAAATAGTTATTTGACTGGAAAATTTTCTTTTCTACACGACTCTTAAAATTTGTGCAATTCAATTATTCCGACTTTTTGTTACTAAAGAACTGTTTTAAAACACAGCGTAAATATTTACATTTCCACTTTATTTTTGGAATTATTACCAACACATTTGATACCTGTGGTAAACACATGGTTGTTTAAATATAATGACAATCATTTGAATTCAGACACATAAACAATAATATACATGTAAAATTAAAATTTTAATTTTAGGAATAAGCTCGGACAAGTTATTCAAATTGCTAAAAAAAATCTGCTAATGCGACAATATGTTTAATTTAAAACTTACAGCAATACAATTATTAAACTTACCTAGTTTACGAAGTTCATTCACAAGGTCAGAAAAAATACGTTTGTTTTGTTCATTTTCAGATATAACAGTATTAAGACACCCTGTGGCAGGCAGAGTTTTCATCATCTCAGCTAACATAGATACCCATTGCTCACTGTCAACTTGGGCAACTTCCACAATTTCTTCTAGTTCTACTTTCCACTACAGGTTAAAAAAAATTAATAACTAAACAAAGATAATGTTTCAAAACTTGTTAAAGCAAAACCTACTTCTTCAACGTTTCTTCTGGGTATATGGAAAAAAGAAAGTAACAGCTTGAGCTTAACCTGCGTTTGTAAATCAGGAAAACAGTCCTTAATATTCCTTAAAACTTCTGAATTAAGTTGTGAACAAATAGACCCACTCGTCCAAGAATCGTTTGAAGTCCCAAGTTTATTGTGGAGCCAGAGAGAGATATCACTATCCCTCACGGTCGCCATATTCGCACTGGGCAGGTTAGTCTGTTGACATCAAAAGGCGCTTTTCCCGAGCGTCTACGTAACTAAAGTACATAGGGTACGGACATTACCGACTTTAGCCGAAGTTCAAAATTTCAAAAAACTTTTTTCTAGAAAAAAAAAATTTATATTAAACTGTTGGCAAATCGAGCATTAATTCTGAATCAATTCTAAAAAAGCCGTTGACACCATTTCTAAGAAAATAAACCTTATGAATATGTAAATGTTCATCTGATATTGGGGAATCAGTAGCTTCAGGACGAACTAAAGACATTTTTATTATTATAAAATTTATAAATTAAAAAATAAATAATCAAAACTGCAACAGTTGCCCATAGATTGCAAAAACAAATCACGGAATGAAAAGAACATTAAAAAAAACTCCCATTTTAAACGGTCACCGTGTTGTGGAAAATAAAATAAAAAAATACCCAGGATGTAAAAAATAAATAATAAACTTTCTTTGCCCCAAAAAACAAATAAACAAAACATTCTGTCACGCAGGAGCTGCATAACTAAGCACATTCCTCAGAAGGCAGGTAGCTTTCAGGAAAAGTTTCCTTTAAAATAACCTATATAAGTAAAAAAAAAAAAAAAAAAAAAAAAAAAAAAAAAAAAAAAAAAAAAAAAAAAAAAAAAAGAATAGTTTTGCTCTTTGATGTTTGTAATGCACTGCTGAATAAATTAACAATTTTCTTCCAGAGTGTTTATGTGAAGTACTACACTACTTAAATGGGTTATATAAGGGGGGGGGGGGTGAGGGGGCTCCAGCGCCCCCCCAAAATCGGTAAAAATGTATCATAAAAACCTTAAAAATAAATTAAATGAGATCAATTAGTTCAGAAAAAATAATTGTTTTGGGTGTAATATCGTTTTAGTTGGCTAACTATTCCAAGTTCTAGATTTTTCGTATTCCATACCCCCCAAATGCTCTTAGCCCCCCCCCCGGAAATTATTTTCTATATTCGCCCATGCAGCCACCCTGGCCTTGTTGAAGGTCTTCGAGTTGGAAATGCCAATACTGTTAATCCCAGGTCATTGTCATGTCATACTCTATTCAGCTAACCCCATCCTGGCGCAATTTTTCTTATAAATTTTAATTGCCCTTTAGTCTAAAATTAAAAGAACAGCGTAGTCATCATGGCGTATTAATTGGTAAATAACTCTGTAGCGAAAAAAAAAGAATAAAAATGATAATGAGCAATTTAATAATAATGAGTAACATAAGTATATAGATAATAAATAAGGTATAATGTAATAATAATAATAATAATGTGTAATATAAGTATATAGATAATAATAAGGAATAATGCAATAATTATAATGTGTAATATAAGTATACAGATAATAATCAGGAATAATGCAATAATAATAATGTGTAATATAAGTATACAAGTAATATTAAGGAATAATGTAATAATAATATTAATTAATAAAATAAGTATATAGATATAATAACATACAATATAAGTATATAGGTAATAATAATGTATAATGTAATTAAAACCATTAATATAGATTTAGTGCAATAATATATGCATATGTATATATGAGTATAGGTGTGTGTATGTGTATGTACAATTAAACGAATATATATATATATATATATATATATATATATATATATGTAGTTCTCTGAGACCCAGCTCTTTAACCTGCTTTGACGCTAATACGTAAGTACTCTGAAATGTAATAATATACATAATAAAATATGTAATAATATACAATATAATATATTACATAATAATAATATTGTTTCTATATACAAAATGTGTAAATGTAATTTTGTAATATCATCATTTATTCTTATAGAGTAAATCGCTAAAAGCTGCAAAACTCGTAATAAATAAAATAAATCATGGCGTATTTCGTATCATGTTTATCCCTGGTGTGTTTTGAAAAATTTCGAAAGGAAACAATTAATAATTCCCACTGCAATGGAACGAACCAGATACATCCAACTAGCAAATTACGTAATCTTAGCGCGTTTCCGGTCATATCCCTGGTGTCATTAGTATATGATGAAGCGTTCCACTTCGCTTGCTCAAGGTTATATCGAAACTCTAGTCAATCAAACTCCGTTTTCGAGATATTTATGAAAATATACCAAGATCTGAAAACATTTCATATCTTAATAAAATGTTTTGTTTATAATACTGTCTTATTTCCAAACGAAACCAAAATTATCTTAGATTGTATGAAAGTCCAACATCTGGAACACGCATGGGCGTACATAAGGGGGGGGGCTGCAGCCCCCCGAAATTTTGATTTGATCGGTAAAAATTTCATAAAACCCTTAAAAATAAATTAAATAAGATCATTTAGTTCATAAAACATATTCTATTTTGGGTGTAATAGTGTTTAAGTTGGCTTAAACTCTTCCAAAATCTAAATTGTTACTATTCCATACACCGGAAATGGTCTCAGCCCCCCCCCCTCCCGAAATTTTCCCAGCCCCTCCGAAATTATTTTCTATATACGCCCATGGGAACACGTTTCAACTGAATCAATCGTTTCTGAATACCCAAACTGAAAATTATTTTGGGAAAGTAGTTGTATCAATTTCTCGTGAGGGGTGATAGATATCGCTTTAAAAAATGTCTTTATTAGTTTTCATACGTTAAGGAGCCTATAAAACGAGTGCCGGCTGGCTTATGAACTCGAAAACGTTACTTACGACTTTTTTTCGCGCGAATTTCGCTCCAAAAGCCTTGGAGTAAAATTTCTCCCCTATGGAGGGAGTGAAGAACAGTGCTAAAAACTAATGAAATAGACTTGTGAAGTTATGGCAGTCTCATTTTAATTGGTAACACTGATATATCCTTTATATGTAACCTTGCTAGTACACCTTTTGCTAATTTGATACACTTTTAATTTTTGACATAGCTTTTTTTTTTTTTTTTTTGTCTTAGTTGAATTTTCTTACTTCTTCACAATAAAAAGCTGCATACTGACCAAAAGTTATAATTATTATTCAAATTATTAGAAGATAAAATAACCACTTTGGTAACCACTTTTGATTTTATTAAATAGGAGAAACCAATTACAGTTGTTTTTTTTACTGGTAGATGCAATACTTACTTATGATCGCAAATGTTACCAGTCATTTCAATGGGAATAATGCATGGAAATTATATTTGGCTCATCTTTACATATTTTTACTCTTAGGTAAGAGTAATAAAATTAAATATTTTGATATGGTTATTGTGATTATGGGATTATTTACATTTTGTTTTTTTTTTGTTTTTTTTTTTTTTTTTAATCTTTAACTTTCAAATTTGAATGGCACTTCTAGGATGGGTTTTCAACAGCACTGCCACTGCCCCTAGTGATAATTAAACCCATAGGCCTTTTTAAGTTACTGGTTAATTTGAAAGTACAATTTTATTTGCTTAAAAAAAATAGGCATGTGAATTTATTCTAATAACCTTTGTAAAAACTCCAACTGTCTCCAAAATTTAAAATATAAACCTCAAATGAAGTATAACTGAAATTTGTAATAAAATGATTACTATTTACCAACTGTAGTTTTTATCTATTGTTCGATGAGTGGTTGTCCTGCAGAACCTTTGACAGTTTCAGTACCAGTCATAGATCAAGATAAGCATCTGAAAACAATCTTTTTGTGGCCTCCCCTTCTGAAAGTGTACTAGGACACAAAGAAAATGTTCTTACAGGCAGGGATTTGGGTGAGTAGGCAAGACCCTATAAACTGGCGGTATAAGCTTATCAAAAGCTTAATTTCATGATTATTATTGCAATTTAAAATACTTTTCCTTGTTATAGATTGTTGACACATGGATTTGGAGGAAAAGCCAGAATATGATCCCGATTCAAAACTATGGGTAATTTATTTTTTTGATTGTTTTATTTATTTGTTACAATTCATGGCTTGTAAATTCCCAATCCTAAAGGACCAATTTTTCTTATTTTCGCATTACATATTTCTGGTTAATTTAGTTCAACTTGTATCGAGATTCGTTGTATAGAAGTAAACGTTGTGTGCAGTGTTTTGGAGGGAAAGGACAATTATGCTAGCCGTTAATCGTGTTAAGAGACATGCATATAAAAATAAATATTAACATGGATAATTTTTGGTGTTCAGTAGACAGACTGGTGAAGATCCTGTCATGCGTGCAATATCTGTTCCTTTAGAATGTCCTAAAAGAAACAGAATAATGAAAACAAATGCTTCTGGATAAATGAATGAAAGTGACTTGTTTTTGAAAAACTTATTTCTCATAATTCTGGACATCCCAAGAATTGTTTAGTGACTAAATCTTAAAATAATTTAGGCACTTAAAAGTTTCTTTGTTTATAAACCTTTCATCTGTTCTTGAAACAATAATCAAATATTATTATCGTTTATAAAAAAGAAGTAAAATTAAAAAAAATACTCCTGTAACAGGCCATGAGAGCCCAGAGGAGCAGATACTGTAGAGTACTTTGCTCCATAAGCCCATCAGCAAAGATACAGTATGGACCATCATCCATGAAGAATTGGGTAAAGGCAAGATTTGTTTGCAATTAGTGCTGCCCATCCTAAAAGATAAAGAAAAGGCAAAACCTTTGGAGGTGGAAGAAGGTTTGGAGACCTCTGGTGATTTCATCAACATGTGTGACAGGGATCCAACCTTTCTGGGTTACATTGTTACAAAGTTAAATTATTCTGTAGAAGATCGGGAAGCATTAGCATTCATTTTTGTATAAGACAAATTTGAAAATTATTTGTGCACTGGAGAATTTGATATTTTTATTGATCATAAAGCTTTTCAAACACTTGCAGAAAGTGTGTTTAGGCAGTTTTAAATTTAAGGTGCATCAGGTCAGGAAAAACCATATGTCTCCTCCACACACAATCAATATAATAATGTAATGTCTATAAATACTGATAGAACTGTTTCCTTTTATTAAATGCTTCTTTGATACCACTCTCTTGTTTTGATATAACTTGCACATGGAACATGTTAAGTTATTAAGGATATTCATCTGCAGCTGGACATTTGTTGCCTACCTCCCAAATGAAAGGTTTCAAAGGCTTTGAGTAGAAGTGAATGGTTACAAAAGGAGGAACTCATAGTAAATTTTCTAATGTTCTTCTTCATTGGCATATTGTTAGGCACTATTTATTGTATGTACTTAATAATAATAATACCAAGCATGAATTCCTAACATGTCATAGATTATAGGTAATCTGAATAGTTCACTGAATAAAACAAGCAGTGGCTATTACTTCAACATTTTTTTCAATGGTGAAAGGTCATATAGACACTTACCATCCAATATTATGAGTAAAGTTAAGGGTTAACAAATTAGTTCATCGAGACTTGAATCGGAAGATAGCTACTCATTGGTTCACTTCACTGTCTCGTAAACTGTATGTTCAGCCAGTCTGTGTGACAGGGTTCACTTTGGATATCATATCTGTTCTGTTGGATCCAACTTGTATCAGGTGGTGTGGGATATATAAATGAGTGTGATGGACCAGAAGGATGGAGGAATGTAACTTGCACTTTACTGCAATCTTCATCTTTATCCAGAACATAACTCAACCACCAAGTGTCATCACAGATTGTGTTACACACCTACTAATATCTGCAATATGTCCTTTTCAGCAGGAAATATTCTTGAAACAACCGCAGAAGAAAGTAATTACATATTTACTTTGGTTCCAAATTTGAGAGGCATGAAGGCATTTTTAGGTGCCTTATAAAGTAATAGCTGTATTGTACCGGTTGGCCAGTTCTTCAATTGTAATGTATTCTTCAAGGTTCAAAAATACAAAGTCTATGTTAGATATGTTCTGATGTGACCATTCAAACAGTTGCCTTGCATCAATAATTTGGTTCTTATGCGGTCTTTGTAGGCTTGCTTGGCTGCTAGTCTTTTCATTGTGCCCCCTCAGTCCATTGCATGGTCCTTTTCCATGTGCTTTGCTGAAAAATTCCATCCGGCCTTAGCTCCAAATTCTTGCTTTTGATTACACAACTTAATATAGGAATAAAATGGTTTTCCCTCTACATGTAGGCCAATCAGCTTCAGTTTTCTTTTACTGAGAGGTTTCCAAACATGGTACTATAAAGTAATCATTACATTTTATTGATTTAATAGAGTCCTTCACACTTCATAGCAAAATTAGTAATAAAAAAATAAATTTTAACTAATACGGTAGGTTATTTACAAAGCGTGTGTATTTCTGAAGCCTTGTAGTTCCTGATCCCATTGAGATCTCATGATAGAATTTTGCTATAAGTATTAAGACATTACAAACTATATTTGATATTTTTTTGGAATTTTTAAAACTGCCACTTTTTGAGAAATTAAAATTTTTAAAAATTGTAACCCCTATTTTGTGGCTTATCATATTAAAGCCCGATTCAACAGTTTTAAAATGAGACCACTCCCAGGTTAATATCATCACTGGTTGCGAGCCTATAGGCATCCAAAGGTGCCAAAATATGACACTTTCATGAAAATTTAAATCTTTAAAAATTAATAACTTCAAAAATAATTGTGCTACATAACTGAAATTTGGTATTTTTTCATAAGTCTATGATATATTACTGCATACAAAAAATCATGAAAATCTGAGACATCAAGTCCTAAAAGTGTGTTAATTTGACATGGAATGACTCGTATGAATTATCTTATAAAATCCATTTTTCCTAATTCTGTGGTAAATACCATCATCAGAGAATTCTCATTTAATATTTTCAAAAATTTGCATGCAATCCCCCATAGGTAGAAGTTTGAGATCCATATAAGGTTGACCTTATAAAGCAATCCGGAAGTGCCGACTACAAAATTTCATGTTTCAGAACCTGTAGGTTGTGAACATGGTTTAGAGCGAAATTTGCACGAAAAAAATCGGAACGCTTACGTTTTTGAGTTCACATGCTTGCAGGTACTTGGTTCCTTAACATAGGAAAACGAATGCAACCATTTTTAATGCGATAATTGCTACAAATAATTTTCCGAGCTAATTTTAAGTTTGAGTATTTAGAAAAGTTTCATTCAGTTGAAACTTGTTCCAGACGTTTGATATCCACCTAATATAGGAAGTATTAGATATAAAATATTCCATTAACAGGCATGAAAAGTTGTGGGTTTTTCGTATATTTTCTAAAGTATTTCGACAGTTAGAAAATCGTGATAAGTGGAGGGGACCATTTG
Source organism: Gonocerus acuteangulatus (assembly GCA_946811695.1). Taxonomy (NCBI): domain Eukaryota; kingdom Metazoa; phylum Arthropoda; class Insecta; order Hemiptera; family Coreidae; genus Gonocerus; species Gonocerus acuteangulatus. The sequence continues at coordinate 106,065,600 of OX328123.1, read as the reverse complement.
AAAGGTTATTAAATTATCTACAAAAAAGACTGATGTAATTTTGATGGGGCAATGTCACTCTGAGAAATAAGGACTTGAAACTTCAGAATTGTTAGTTTTGCTCTTTTTAACGTTTTTTTTGTATCTGTTTACCTAACGTTTTAATTGGTTGTTGCTTATTTTTCTTTCATTTAATAATAAAATTAGTATTATTTTATTGGACATAGTGCTTCTTATGCCAAACATTGAGGAGGTGGGGGAGTCATTTCCGCTTAGAATACTATCAGTTTCCTGATGTGGCGCCTTAAATCTTCCTTCTCTTTGAGATGTTATATTATATTTTTCACGAAAGATTAAAACCTACCAATAACTGCTTCTACCCCTTTACTAATGACACGAGGGATATGAATGGACCGGGCTAAGATGATGCAGTTCCTGCAAATCGGACTTTTGTTGTTATGAAATCGCAAGACCACACATTATGGCAATTGACATTTCAAGAGGCTGAAAATGCATATGTAGTTTAGATCTCTGCACTATGTCAATTTTTTATTATTCCTGAAAAAAGAATTACTATGTTACAAGGCTCTCAGATTATTTTGATTGTATTATTTCCAGAAATCTGCAAATTTTTGAACAGGCTATTGCAGATTCAGAATCACTAAGAGCCCACAATGCAATGGCTCCAATTTTGATGATATTGTATAATTAGGAAAATCATAGGTTTGGAGAGTGTTTATATATCCTCGATCCGTATAAATAATTTTTTTGGATAATTTTTTATTAGTGAAGTTGGTTTACTTGGTGCATCATATTTTTATGATTTGATTTCACTGTTTTTTTTTCTATATATCAACCCTAATGAAGAAGTAGGTGTAGAAATAACTTCCTCTTAAATTTCAATTGCTGAGGTGCTTTGATTTTTTGGTTCCATTGCAGACTTCGCTGGGCATTGCTAAGTTCTGGCTGATTTCTACTGATAATGTTTTTAAATTGTACTCTCTGTTTAATGAAGACATTAAATGATTTATTATAATCATTATTATTCTTAAAAAATTTGTCATTATGATTTTTTTATGAATTAAGTCTATGAGATCTGAGAGGGGCTACCCACCCAATAAATAAAAATGAAGATTCCTATGCCATTACTGGCATTGTGTCTGCTTTGATCCTACAGAAATTATCTATTCTTAAAGGCACCCAATTTTATTTTTCCTTGTAGTATAAGATAGTAATACTTGCAAATCAGAAAGGCATTTGCCCTTAAAAAAATCTGTTATAAAAAAAAATAACAATATTTTCAAAATATTGGGTTAAACAAAATGTAGAACATATTTAAATAAAAAAAAAAAAAAAAAACATACAAGCTTGGCACTAATGGCCCACCGGCAAAAAAAAAATAATAACCTTTCTCACATTATTTATACACAGGTTGTTAAAATATTAAGAGTTTTACTTAAATGCAATGAACACCAACAAATTTTTCAGTAACTCAAAACCACTCGACAATAATGAACACGGAATACTTCACACAGCAGCAATATCGTGACAATAAGAATAGAAAAATTAAAAATAAATTCAGCAATATCTTAAAACTTTCACAAACTAATAAAGCAATGTACTGAGTAGAAGTGTACATCTAGATCTATTTTGTATGTATATATCATTTGAAACGTTGAATATGAATGAGTACTCGTTTACCACTTTTTTCCTGTTCATTTGTTACATGGATATAGTACATACAGGGTGAACCCAGACTCGATGTTCTAGGCTAATATCTCTGCAACCGTTTAAGATAAATTAGTTTTTTATGTAGGAGGGGCTTTAAAATTCCTCCAAATAAAAACAATTATACATAATGGCCATGTGTAGAGGTTAAATTGAGTTTCTAATATAGTCATATTTATATCTCTTATTATGTGTGGGGGGGGGGAGGTGAATACAAACACTTAGGCAACATAGATAATTAGGGTTTAGATCAAATCATAAATGATTAAGTACATATCTCACTAGTATTTCTAAAGTGACACAACTAAAAAAAAACTCAACTGAAAATGTGTCACTCTTGTCTATGTAGGGGGAATTGCTTTCAGACAGGAAGAGTGACACAAGTGCCATCTAGTGTACAAGCCCTGAAGCTTCGTCCATACAGCTTTGATCATAGACTATATATGAAATAATTTGGGGGAGGCTAGGAAAATTTCGGGGGGGGGAGGCTGGGACCATTTCCGGGCATGGAATACTAAAAATTTAGAACTTGGAATAGTTTTAGGCAACTAAAACACTATTACAACTAAAATAAAATAGTTTGTATGAACTAAGTGATCTTATTTAAATTACTTTTTAAGGGTTTTATGACACATTTTTAACATCAAATCAAAATTCTGGGGGGGGGGGTGCAGCACCCCCCCCCCCCCCCCCCCCCCATATACGCCCATGGATATTTTATCCACTTTTGTCCAAAATGGTTACAGGTATCGCTTATAAAAAATTTCATTCGTTTTTATATGTATGAAAACCAATGAAAAAAGTATCTGCAAGCATATTAGCGCGAATTAACACGATGTTAAGGAATTTGACCTTTGAAATTACACAATAGATTATTGCAAAAATTTCATCAAAATCGGACATTGTTGAGCCTGTGAGAGCGCGAACAGACAAATATATATATATATATATATATATATATATATATATATACACATATACATATACGTAAATATTCGCATATTTACGCACGAATTCGATCACGTTTATTTTCGTGATCCATGTTTTCTGAAAGGCGAAATGTTTTAGTCGGCAGTTCCGAATGCGTCATGAGGTCAACCGGGAGGGAGGAACCGCGCTAAAAGATAACAGTCCAGTCAACGAATGCTTAAAAACAGCTATAGGTGGACATTTTTGGAACACAATTTTTGACTTCGTACCTTTGTTTGGGCTGGATAGGAGGTGAACATATCAAAAGTCCTCGCCCGTATCCTTTGTGCCGGGGGGAAGGGGGTTTAGAAGGTCCCATTTTTCGGGTTTTCACTTATATCTCGGAAACCCTGCGTCCTAGCGACATGATCATTCTATAACAAATGAATGCTGATTAAATATGCTACAAGTTCTATTCTATAAAGTTTTCCGAGATATCTTTAGTTTTCAAAATATCCGCTCTTGTATGTCTGTCATTTTGGGAAAAAACACACTTTTTGACCGAATAACTCTTTAACAATAAACACAAAAAATAAATGCAGTTTATAGGGTTGTAGAGCATTACATTCTCTTCAAGAATATATATAAATTTACTATTTTATGTATTTTCCTTCAAACGTGAAAACAGTTTTAATGTTCATCGTGATATCTGGCGACAACTGACCAATGAACCTTTCAATTTCTCACCATTTCCAGTCAATGTATAGTCCAAAATATGTCGCAGTATGTAAATATAGTGAGTACATACGTCCAGTACTCACTATATGTATAATATAGCACAAAATATATAATTTTGGGCCCATTGACCAGTTATTCAAACTCAATTAGATAAGATTTTGTCCATGGTTTTGCTAAGACCATGTGAGTGCGTATATAACGTTTGAAAGAAAATACATAAAATAGTAAAGTAATATATATTATTGAAGCGAATGGAATGCTCTACAACCCTATAGCCGACATTTATTTTTTGGGTTCATCGTTGAAGAGTTATCCCGTCAAAAAGGAGAAAAATTATGCGGCAAAAGTGTTTTTCCCCAAAATGACAGACTTTCAAGAGCGGATATTTCGAAAACTAAAGATATCTCGGAAAACTTTATAGAATGGAACTTGTAGGAAATTTGGAGACAACTATCGACTATTGAATCTTTCAATTTCTCACCATTTCCAGTAAGCGTATATTCCGAAATATGCTCCATTATGAAGATGTACAGGAACATCCTCTGACCGTTTTCCTACTGGGGGCCCATATATGCACACACATGGTCTTAGCAAAACTATTGCCAATATAATGGTCTAGATCCTATTTAATTGAGTGTAAGTAACCTGGTCAGCGGGCCCACAATCGTATATTCTGTGCTATTTACACGTCCACTACTCACCTTGTTTACCTAATGGAGTATATTTCGGTCAATACGTTGACTGGAAATGGCGAAAATTTGAAAGATTCATTAGTCGAAAGTTCTCGCCAAACATGGGCGTATATAAGGGAGAGGCGTCTGAGGAGGCTGCAGCCCCCCCCCCCCAAATTTTCATTTGATGGTAAAAATTTATCATAAAACCCTTAAATAGCATCACTTAGTTCATAAAAAACAGTTTATTTTAGGTGTAACAGCGTTTGAGTTGCCTAAAACTATTCCAAGTTCTAAATTGTTATTATTCTACACCTTGGAAATGGTCTCAGCCCCCCCCCCGAAATTTTCCAGCCCCTCCCGAAATTATTTCCTATATACGCCCATGTCGCCAAATTTCACGATGAACATGGAATTGTTTTAACGTGTGAAGGAAAGCAGTTAAGTAAGATATATTATTGAAGGGAATGTAATTCTGTACAACCCTATAACTGGCATTTATTTGTTGGGTGTATCGTTGCAGAGTTATCCGGTCAAGAAGAACAAATTTATTTATTTATTGAGAGTACACAACAAAGGCTATTTACTCTTAAATTCAATGTGCGAACAAAGCTAAATGAAAAAAGAAAATACAAAAAGATACTATAGTAGCTGAAAAGATTTATCATTGTTTAAGAAAACAAAATAAAATAATAATTATAAAGGTAAATAAATTATAAATATATATATATATATATATATATATATATATATATATATGTAAATAAAAAATAAATAATTTATAGGGAGGGTTTCTAAAAACGTTGGAACTTATTTTTATTTTTTAAATATTTTAGAATATCCATCAATGTGTTTACTGTCCTGTTTAAGCAATTCTTGTAAGTCTGTAGGTAAGTCAATGTCTTCCCTTTCCCTGCAGTCTGTAAGTATGTGTTGCAAAGTGTACAAATCGGTTTGTCCTGTCTTGTCATTAAATATGAATGTGTCAAGTGTGAATGTCCAATACGTAGTTTAGTAAGCACGACTTCTTCTCGCCTCAAGTTCCGAATGGAAGAACAAAAAGTGTGCGGCAAAACTGTGTTCCCCCAAATTACAGACTTTCAAAAGCGGATATCCCGAAAACTAGAGATATCTCGAAAAACTTGATTGAGTAGAGTTGTAGCATAAACATTCATCTTTCATTTTTATAGGATGGTCATGTCGCTAGGACGCATGGTTTTCGAGGTATAACTGAAAACCCGACAAATGGGACCTTATAACTTCCCCCGGGATCAAAAGCTACGGGCGGGGACTTTTTAAATGTTCACCTCCTAATTAGCCCAAAATAAGTTACGAAGTCAAAAATTGTGTTTCAAACATTTCTATCTATAACTTTGTTGCCTGGACTGAAAGCAGGAAGTTCATATATTAAATAGTAGTTCCAGACACTAATCCATTTTCAATTTGTGTCAATATTGAATAAGGCTTATTTAAAAACAGTTTCTCTCATTCTTGCTAATTAAATTTAATTTAGCTAAAGAACGAGGAGTAAGGGGGAGGAGCGGCGCGAAAAATGGCAAACACTCGGGTGGAAGAATTCCGGCAACCTTGACCAGGTAGCCGAGTTACCTGTGACGTAATGCATAGAGGTTCATTGAACCTCATCTCTTACCTATTACACACCTAAACACCTGTTCTTCGCGTTTACTCCTCTCACTGTAAGATCCATTTCAATACAGGTTCATACTATGGTATTAATATGCATGGGCGTATATAAGGGGGGCTGCAGCCCCCCCCGAAATATTAAGTTGATCGGTAAAAATGTGTCATAAACACTTAAAAATAAATTAAATAAGATCACTATGTTCATAAAAAATATTTTATTTTGGGTGTAATAGCGTTTTAGTCGTTTAAAACTATTCCGAGTTCTAAATTGTTAGTATTCCATACACCGGAAATTTTCCCAGCCCCTCCCGAAATTATTTTCTATATACGCCCATGCATGGGCGTATATATGGGGGGGCTGGGGGCTGCAACCCCCCCCCCCCCCCCGAAATTTTGATTTGATGGTAAAAACTTGTCGTAAAACCCTTAAAAATAAATTAAATAAGATCACTTAGTTCATAAAAAGTATTTTATTTTACGTGTAATAGCGTTTTAGTTGCCTAAAACTATTCCAAGCTCTAAATTTTTAGTATTCCATACCCCGGAAATGGTCTCAGCCCCCCCCCCCCCCCCCGAAATTTTCCCAGCCCCTCCCGAAATTATTTTCTATATACACCCATGCGCCCATGTTAATATGAAGTAAGGATAACAACCGGAGGAGGGGTGGTTTAGTGGCTAGCGGGAGATAAGCGGGAGATGGTGGGTTCGCTCCCCACCGGCGGCAGGAATTTTCTCATCTCAGGGCTCGCTGAGAAAATTCCTGGCTGCACCCTGGTCGTCGGCGCTAATGGCCAAGATTTGTCGATGCGCCGTAAAAAAAAAAAAAAAAAAAAAAAAAAAAAAAAAAAAAAAAAAAAAAAAAAAAAAAAAAAAAAAAAAAACCGGAGGAATTTAAAAGATCAAATGAGATAACTAGTGTTATCAGGATAGTCGGCGTTCGAGTTCATAAAACTGCATATTGTTTGGAAAAAATGTATGCAGCTATTGTGACTGAACTCAGACAATCTCCATCTTGGTAATCGTCAAGACTCTCCTCGGAGATAAATTAGCTTTAAAACATTTCCATTTTCTACTAAACACTATTTAATTAAATAATATTATGAATACAAAAGGAAATATGAAGAGGGCTTGTCGAAATATGTGGCTGTTTTTGTCGTGTAATTTAAATATTTATACTTTGGTGCCTTTTTCATTCAGTGTTTGCATTCCTGTACATTATTATTATTATTAAGGCGGGTGCCCGGAGAAAGGGAGGTGCACCGAGGCGAACAAGGCCTATTGTGCCACCCGACAAGCCAGCCTGTTACACCAACAGCGCCGTATTCGAGATGAACCTTAATAGAGTCCGAAGGTTCAATTCAGGTAGCCTTATAGGGTCATCTATGAAATCTACACCAAAATGCAGGTATCTCCTCGCTACAAGTGCTGGACATCTGCATATGATATGGTGCGGCGTCTCGTCGTCTTCAAGGCACAGTCTGCGCCATGATGTCCTGGTCAGCCCCATAGAGTAGAGGTGCCGGTGCATTCTACAGTGACCTGTAAGAAGAGCTGTTACTAGTCTTACCTTGGACCTGCACAGATTAAGGAGAGTCTCCGTCCTCTTCTTGTCCACACAGGAAAGGAACAGCTTCGCCTGTCTCTGGGTGGAGCTGCTACACCACTTCCTCCTATGCTCAGCTTCCGCCCACCTTCTAATACTTAATCTGGCCACAGCTGACGCAATCCCACACTGAGGTTCTGGTGATAGGGGGATTGTCGCTGCACCGATATTGGCCAACTCGTCAGCTCTTTCATTGCCCTGGATACCAGAGTGGCCTGGAACCCACTCTAGTCTGACTTTGTTACGTCGTTCCAGTATGTTTAAGCTGTCCTTGCATTGCTGTACCACCTTTGACCTGATCCTATTCCTGGATAGAGCTCTTATGGTCGCTTGGCTGTCGGAGAAAATAGTGAAGCGCCTGTCTATTGGAAAGCCGCTGTTCATAAGGTCTGCGCATGCGCAAATAGCGGTGACTTCGGCTTAGAATACCGTAGCAAACCTCCCCAGAGGCAGGACAACATTATGTTTGGACCCCTGAATCCACACGCCAGCTCCTGTGCCAGATTCGGTTTTTGAGCCGTCTGTGTAACAGACCCGATTTCCTGTACATAATACATCATTAATCTCAAGATAGGCAATTTAGAGTGAAATTAAATATTAATTAATTATAGATTAATCCTGTACATAATACATCATTAATCTCAAGATAGGCAATTTAGAGTGAAATTAAATATTAATTAATTATAGATTAATCCTGTACATAATACATCATTAATCTATAATTGAAAAGTCTAATATTTAATTTCACTCTAAATTGCCTATCTCGCAAATCGTCCGTTGTGGCTTGGTCTTATGATTGACTTCTTTAGGCTCTACCTAAGTTGCGATGTTTTTTGTAAAATTAATAAATGAAAAAAGTAAACAAAATGCTTACATCTAAAGGAGAGGACATGATTGGGCTAGAAAAACATGTTTTTTTGGGGGCTTTTTTTTAGAATTTAGTCTTGCATGGAAAATTGGGAGCTCATTTATTTATCTATTTAGCTTAAAGAATATCATAAAAACTTTTTCTTATAGAATGTGCACATTAACTGCTCCTAAATTAACAATACCTGACCGAATGGATTCCCAAATATATGAATTCTACCTTATATGATTTACCTAGACATATATAACAGTAATTTTTAGGGAAATTGTTCAGAATAAAATTGTTATTTATGTTATGTTTCACAATTATATAGTAATAGTAAAACATTTTAAGACCAATAAGGCACGGTTCCTCTATTTATAAGGGATGGAAATAATGAAGTATTCTTTTTCAGCCTTGTCAGGCTTATAGGAAAATGATCGTTTGCCTTGATTTTTTTTTGCAATTCAAATTGTCAGCAGTGAAAACTTACAGAGATAACCCATTTTCCAGTTAGATAAAGAGCGGCAAGGCTTCATACGGAGTGGAAAGTTAATATTCTACCAAGCATAAAAACATAGTAGAATTTTTAGCTCCTCTTTTTAATCTCTCGATTAAAAAGATAATTCTATACAAATGCAAAGTATCGAATGTGAAAAAATGGATTTTTCATTTTCAATCTATACTGATTGCTATTGGACTGATGTACGTTGTGGCAAACTCTCGAAAATTAAAGAAAAATAACTATCAATTACAGAAAATCAAACTAACGAATGTGCATTAAGTCTAATCAAAATATATAATAAGATACAATACATTATATAGAATCGTCTAAAAGGTACCAAACCACTTTTGACATTCAATACTTTGCATTTGTATCGACGATGTCATTAAAGTTCTTATTTTTAACCCAATATAGGCTTCATTTTCAGTGCTATCTGTACATAAGCCTTAATGGTAATCCTGGATAGACTATGGAATATGAAAATAAACTTTCAAAATAAACGAGTACTGGACCATGGACTAACAAATATCAGTTTATTCCGTAATCCCCATTCACAAATCTTTGCAATGTCTTGATTATTCAACAGGGGAAATTCAAAAATAAACAAGTACAATTGATAAAAACTATCCTACTCGTGAAATATACAGACTCGACATAATTATAAAAAGGAAAAGGTACACTTTTTAGCGATGGTCTCTCATGAATGAGACTTTTTAGGTCAGAGTTCATAAAGACATTCTACCTCTTAATTGAACAGTGCTCTGAGCTTGCGCCAACTTGGGAGGTTATCAGCTGTGTATGTTACCAGTTTTGTCCACTAACTGTAGTGGCCTTGGAAAGATCGCAAGGTAATCTTAATGAAACTATTTGCTTATTGATGTAGCCTTATATCCGTCCTATTTACCTTGAACTTCGTTATCCTACAATGTGCAGTGTTATTCTAACCTTACGCCTTATCAACTGACCTACTTTTGGTTCTGATAAAAATAAAACAAAAGTAATCAGGCATGAACGGTATTTGAACTTGGGTTCTACTAGTCATAACAAACTCAATAGGTATAATTTCCCCAAAGACTGATAAACAGAGTATGTCTGCATTTTTTAAAGCAACTCTGTGCAACTCAATTGCATAAATATTGCTCAAAACGTTATTAATATAAAAAAAAAAAAAAAAAACGGTTTATCTATCTTGTATTGTGATATGGACCTTGTGAAGGAACACATTTAGTTTCGTTGTTTTTAAATTCTACATTCTCCTTCAAATGCTATGTCATTTGAGATGGGTAGTGAACCTTCCAAATTATATTTTATTATCCAATTTAACGGCATTTTTCTACTTCATTGTCCTTTTTCAGGCACAATACTTTAAGCAATTATGGGTAAATCTTCGGTCATGCCAACAAAATTAAATTGGATAATAACAAATAATTTGGAAGGTTCGATATATGTCTCATATAAATACCTTTCCACCATATCCATAAATTTTGTTGTCATTTATTTTTGAATATCTATTCTTTTTTTGTTGAACTAATCACTCAAACACAATTTGTATTTCATTAATTGGACTCTGGGTTATATTCTATTCATTAGGGAATTGAAATTACTTAGTGTAGTTTTTCCAATTAAAAATCTGATCCTTAACACATATTAAACCTTCCAGTGGTTGAATGACCCTAGTGGTTGAACTGCCTTAAAAAAAAAAAAACCTTCCAGGGTTGATTATGTCTGCTAAATTCATGCTTTATTGACAACTTTTTTCACCTATGTTTTAATTTCTCGAATATATCATTTACATTCTTCACTTTAAGCCAATATAGGCTTTATTTTCAGTGTTATCTGAACATAAGCCTTAATGGTAATCCTGGATGGATTGTGGAGTATGAAAATAAACTTTCACAATAAAGGAGTACTGCACAATGAACTACCAATTATCAGTTTATTAATTTAATTATAAAACGAATTTAAAAAAAAAGGCAAACAATTCCATTTTGTAATTCAAAATATTTGTTATAAGTATTACCTCTGTTTTTCTATAGTAAACAAAAACTAAATATTTAATCCATTTTGCATTGTATGTACACGTTACGTGCACATGCTTGTTTCACAGCTAGACTATATAATTTGATAAATGAGCTATATTACATTTTTACTTGCAATATGATTTGTTAATTAAAAAGCTGAATGTAGGAAGTTATTAAGAATATACCCTGACCATTAGTCCTAAAGGTTTTCTGTATTCTCCTTGAAAGGAAACATTTTTCTTCAAAAAATAGGAAAAATATTAATTGTCCTTGTATGATTATTTTTCCCCTATGATTTATGATGATTCTGCTTTCTTTACTGAAATAATGTTCATAATTATTGTGAAAAATATTTGATTTCTATCGTGTTGGTGCATTACTCATTAAAAAGGTGTAAACTATTTTTTGATATGTGTTACTTCCTTCCCTTCTCTTGAGATCGTTTGAGGTCTTTATTCCCAGTATATTTCAAATAACACATCCTGTATAATGTTTTTATTATTATTAAAAGAGGGATACTGCTAAACAAATATATTTACTTACCAATATATGCCTGCTTAAAAACCGTTTTTTGACTATATATTTCTAATTCGAATTTTACTGTTTATAAAATATAATTTATTCGATTGTTGTGAGTGTTTGGATATTTTTCTGTAGAGCAGATGGACCAAATATTATACTAAATAAATTGAAGGGAAATTATTATCTTTTAGATGATATACCATATAATTCTTAGTTATATATATGTTTACTTATGGTCTGGACATAATTCCCACATATTTTCCATTACTGGATTCTCTTACAAGGGGCTAGTACACAGAAAGATTATGAGTCTGAATAGCTTTCTTTTTAATTTTTATTATTTTTTTTTATTTAAATTTTAACGTCCATTTATTATTAACTACGAATTTTAGGATGGGTTATCTATAGGTTACCACCCTTTTCTAGCCAGGATAGGGGTGATGCCTTTTCTTTTTTCGAAAGAAAAGTCACCACCCCAAGTCGGAATCGAACCCACGACCTTTGGCTCGGAGTGTTAACCCTCACGGCCATCGGGTCTCTTCTTTTTAATTTTAATTTTCGAATAGAAAGAGGCTCAAAAATTCTACAAATCCCTGTACACACAAGTAAAACCTTAAAGTTTCCTCATTGGGAATTGAAAAATATCAGTATAAATGTATCCATATCCAAAATGAATATAAATATAATAAAACTAATTATTAACGATATAATTATTAAGGATATAATAAAATGAATTATTAACGATATTTCACAAGACATTCGTATCAATAAAAGAACAAATGCAAAAAATTGAAAAAATCTTCACCTATGAGTCCAAAACAAATACTGGATCTGCTGCAATAATAGGTACAAACATATTTAAACAAAAGCTCTCAAACTGCAGAATTACAAGCAATTCTAGTAGCTTTATTAAATATGGATATAATTAATTTTTCATAAATCCTATTATTTTCAGATTCACTCATTTCATTATTCTCTTTCGACAAGATGCACAGAACATATAGTCTAATCAATATACAGCTTAATCCGCAGATTAAAATAAAAAAACTTTTCTATCACATTGATCTGGCTACCCACACTCTCAAATATCGCAGAAAGCACTATTGTCAACATTCAAGGAAAATTGGATATAATCGAAACAGAATACTGACATAGAAGCATTGACTATACCAGACAAGAACAAAGAAATTGTTTATACTATAAAACAAACATGGCAAGAATGCATGAAAACGTAAAAAACAACAAATTGAGAGAAATTAAAAATACTATCTATGAATGGAGATCAAGTAGACGAGAAGAGGTTAAACTATGTAGATTATGGATAGGTCACACTTTACTAACTCACTCATATTTAATGACAAAGAAAAAAAAACTCATTTGCAGATAGTGTAACGTTTCACTGACAGTGAAAAACCCAATAACTGAATCTAAAATACGAGAACACCTAAAATTACTTTTTAACTTACAGAAACTACTGACAGAGGGTTACCCCTTTCATTACCATTATATTTTTAAAACACCACAACCATTTGATTCCTTTGCTAATATTATTTGAATGATATAATACTAATCCGATTCAGTATTATTCAATTAATATCCTTTTAATATTGTTTTTCTCAATTTTTCTTTTTAATTTATTAACTTATTATAAATAAATTAATTTATTGTATTCGAGCAGTATTGTTTGTGAACTCCACGATGAAATAAATAAATAAACAATGTAATTATGTGTTGGGGGCGAGGTTAGCTCAGTGGTAGAGCACTGGACTCATATGCTGGAGGACCTGAGTTCAAATCCCGAGCAAGCACTTAAGATTTTTTCTTCTAATGTCTTAGTTCATGGGTTGAATTCGGCCTCCCTGACCGTCCCTAGGCCAACCCAGCCTTTAAATAATTTAATAATGGGTACCTTGCTGCTAATGACTCTAGCAGTCGATGCAAAAAATCAAGCGGCCGGAGCATAGTACTGACCATACTGTCTCCCTAGTGTACCGTAAGGTCATGAATCAGGTACCTCTACAGTATCTGCACCTCAGGGCCCTCGTGGCCTGTTACGGGACTGATTTTGTTTTTAGAATTATGTGTTATATATATATATATATATATATATATATATATATATATATATATATATATATATATATATTTATTTATATATATATATATATATATATATATATATTTATTTATATATATATATATATATATATATATATATATATATATATATATATATATATAAATAACCTGTTTGTCTGTCTGTCGGTTTTTTATAAAAATTCACACCGTTTGACCAAACTTGCCACTCAGGTCAGTCGTGATACGAATAATGCATTAGGCTAGGTCAAAATCGTCAATAGGCTATCTGTCTGTTTGTTCCTTATACAAATCCACGCCGTTTGATCGATTTTGACCAACCTTGCCACACAGGCCCGTCTTGTTACGGGAAGTGTCATAGGCCAGGTCAAAATCGTCTGTCAGAGAATATAGAGAAACCACCACTCTAAAAAAGGCTGAATATGGACTTATTTTCATAAGAAGGTGGAAAACATGGAAAAAAATCGACATAATAAATTATAAACGTTTTATTTTTTTAAACGTTTAATTTGCCAAAAATATGAAAAAAGGAGCTGCCTACTTGTTGCTGCACGCCCTTCAATTTTTGTTATTTGAGTTGTTGGGAAGATATTCTCGCAAAAATTAGCTTGCTTCCTCTCAACATCCCAACTCAAAGTAAATTCGCCCTGGACTATCATAAGTGGCGTTCCTTCCTACGTGGGGGTAGGAAATTCGCATGAAAGGGGATCCTTCAGAAGTGTTTTATTTTTCGAGGCCTCGGAAAAAAACGTCTTAATAAATTCTTGGAAGAATAACATAATTTCAGGTTGTCTACCTGTAATACAGTTCATTAATCTCATTTATTTTTGTCCTGTGAATTCCGAGAACTCTGCACCTACGTGACCCTGTGGTAGTTTGCGCACACATGAATTATTAATTTTCTATTCAATCTGTTTTGATATATTTTTTTTTTTTGTTATTGTACAACTTCCTGAACTGTGTTTTAGCAACCACTTAAATTTTATTTATTTCCAAGCATGAGATAATCATCAGCTTTGCAAATGACGTCGATTAAAATCGAGAAAACAAAAACGTCAGGTTATTTCCTCGGAATTTTAGATTATATTTGCTTCTCCTCACGTAGGCTCGGAGGTCTTCGATCCTCAAGCGGGTTTTAACCTTAATCCTGACTTTGAGAATCAGTTTGAGGTCGGTTATCGGTTACTTATATCAGAGCAATAATGAGCAAAATTATTTTTGATTTACTTACATGTATTTATGTAACGAAATATTACTGCTTGAAATAATTTTATCAGTAACTGTTCCTACATTCTTTGTGTTCTGAGGTGCCTCATTGCCTCCGAGAAGATAAGAATTCTATGTCTCCAGGCCAACAGATTGAAAAGCTTGTGTTCCTTTTGTCTAATGTATTATTTAGACTAACGATTTTGTTTTTCAGTGTAAGAATGCAGATTGACATCAAAATGACCCCTGAAACCAATTGTTTCCCTATGTTCAACGAATTAATACCAACCCGCTACTTTATTTGTCATGCATATTCGATGCACAATGAATCTCTACAACCTTCTAGTGTGTTACCTTCCTGCCTATAGGAAAGACATCAATATTTTAGCAATTTTAAGAAGTGTTTCTTCACCTGAGATCGAAAAGCATGAAAACCGGGTTTTTAGAAAATGTATCAACTCCTTTTGGAGATATTTATGATAAGTTCAATACCAAATACTTTTTTCCAATATATCCTCTCATCGAAATGCAACCAAAATGTATTAATCTCGGTTTGGATGAGTAACTTAGTAAATTCTAACTATGCCCTTTTTCCCTCCCAAAAGGTAAAAGATATCTCCTTGGGCGAAACGCTGTCAATGCGGGGTGCTCATAAATAAATTATAAAAAAAAAAAAAAAAAAAAAAAAAAAAAAACTCAAAATACCTGTAAAAAGTGTACCAGGAAGGCTATTAACAGAAAACTTTAAGCGCCATCTGATTTTCCTCAGGAATTTCGTCGAACAAGACGTAGTCCGGCGGATTCTGTTAGTTAATGACCATAGACTTTCATTTGAGATAGTCGATTGAGTGGTATTTCACTATTAATATGGACGGAAAAAGTAGATCTCCTCAGAGGGAGTAACACAGGCTTTCTAGAATTATTTTAAAAAGTGTGATAAGACTATACAAAAGTTGGTCTCCTTTGATGCTGCATTTTCAAAAATATAATTATAGTTAGGCCTATTTACCGAGAAAGATAATGATTGTCTTCGCGAAGTCACGCTTTCGCCGTTCCCTTCCAGAATTTCGAATTATCACGCAGCTGCATCGTTTTCTTTATGAATTCTAATGCTTCACGTTAAAAGCATTTAACATTGCCAGACTTTAGGTTCTTCTTCGCTGAGTTATTAGTCCTTCTGCCTTTATGAAAAAACGAAATCACAGGCCATTCCTGGCGTAAGAGCTGGTTTGCCTTGAACTAGCATATTTCTTCAGTTAGACTTTTAAAAAAGCCAGTGGGTATTTTGTAACCAGATGGACTAACACTCCCTTATTTATTGCAACCACTTCAGACTGGGCTGGCCATTAGAAAGTTTGGATGGTGAATAATTGTTTATGAGGTATTATTGAAAAAAAAAAAAAAAATGTATATTTCTATTCTAAGATTTCCACATGATACTAGTAATAAGAACGGAACCGCGCTAAGATGTCGTAGTTCCTGCGTGTCGGACTTTTTTTCCCTTTTACCAAACCAACATCTTCTGCAAGAGTGTTACCACATCTTCGTTATATTTAGTTATTACTTTTTCTTTCGGTCTTTAAAATTTAACCTTGGAAAATATACGGTGAAAACAGTGCTCTTAAATTGGAATACACTATTCTAATTACTACTGTATTCATAGACTAAATATTGTATTCGTAATTTAAATGATTTGTTCTTCAAGCACAAACGACTTTATAACTGCTAATAGTGAATAGGCATCCTGTATTTAGTTTCTAACGAATTTAACTGCTACTCGTATGTTTTACTCGGGTACATCAGTATTCGTACCTACTTTCCATCGTTATTCTACCTGAAAATACTTATACAGTAACACCAAAATTATGATGGACATTCCTTCTGAATCAGATAAAGATGATTTCAGTGTGATTCATTCATTAGCACACTTTCTGTCACGCCGCGCTTCTCCATCGTGCCACCATTTAACCTTTGCGCGCCACTTTAATCTTCGCCTGCTTTCAAACTCTATGATTATGAAAAAAGGGGTTTCCTTTGCAACGCTTTGGCTTAAATTTCAAATCTTTATTAGTTTTTTATACACAACATATATTTGTTAGCTCTCCTGAAGATAAAAAATCAATCTGAAGAAATGAAAACTCATTTCTAAATAAAATTAGATTTATTAAATATTATGATGGAACCCCGATTGTATACACCTTGCCTATCTCAAATGTTGACGATCTCTTCTGAAATTACCTATTAACCGTGCCGAAGTTATGAATTTAGAGTCTATATTTGCGGTAAGCTGGGAGCCAAATTCGATCTGGGGGTGAATGTCGGGTAGGGTCGCCATATTTGATAGACTTCACGGACTCTTCGTATTGCACGTTGTCTTTAGTGGGTGAGTGGCGAAGCCTTGGTAGACAAGATGATTGATTGACTTTAGTATTTAGTGCTTGCAATCAAATAAATTTATGCGGATAATTATTTCGGCCATCACGAATGCCGAATAAAAATTATGGATGACGTATAATATCCTAAAACATTTATACTTTTATTCGAAGAACTGATGTGTGAAGAAAAAATGCATTTTTATGCATAATGTAAATAATTATTATTCCAATAATGCTTAACATCGGAATTTTGTCAATTAGTATTATAAGTCACTAGTTAAAGTGTAAACAATTGTAATAAATTATTGGTATTTCCATTCTTGTGTACGAATGGATGTAGTAATCGTTATTTGTTACCATTTACCGAGTACCCAATATAGATTCATGGATTCTTATGACGAGTGTGGTGAATGCAATATACTCAACTCTGGTAATCGCCTTCAATGATTTCCGTAGAGTCCTTTACTCTTAAGGGGGCACCTACATTGGATCCGATCCGATAGCCACCGACTGTCGGATGAAAAACGAACACATGAATCTCAATGGAGGTGCCTACATTGGTCCCGATCCGATGGCCAGCGATTCTCGGCTGTTCAAACTTGTTTGTTTCTATACCGATTTCGGACCGACGTCGCAAAATGGCGCCGAACGAAGTATTGCATTTCAAAAAGGTCTACATCATTATTTTTTTTTTTTTAAATGAAAGCTAATATAATTTAGAACAACTTTGTCATTTCAAATTTTTGTTTTTTGTTTCCCTTGTTTATTAACGGGTCCGATGTAGGTGCAGCCTAGCCGTCCAGACATTATCTTCAATATGCAGTACCTACTTTCTACTTTACATCCTGTTTTTACCCTGACATATATTACATCCTTTAGACATGCTCTAAAACGGATTAGTTTCTGCTAGGAACTAATCACTGATTATCATTTCACTAATTTATCATTTCGGCTAAGTACTTCATTAATTAGGATGGCGAGGCACAATTATCTCCCACTTCAAATGCTCCTATTTAAATATCCGAGTATAAATATTATTCTTGGCTCGATATGACCAAAAAAATCATTTACCCTCGTGTATCAGAACATTCAATGGGACTTTATTCATCGTTAAACTTTTTACTCTCTTCCAGGTACCGAGTAAGGAATGAATTTAGAATTCTTGATCTGGCCCTTGATATTTTCATGAAACATATCTACTCCTCATAAAGACCTCATGTGTGTTATTTTAAAAAAATGAAAATAAATGAATTTTTAATAAATTGTTTCCCGCGAGAAAATAAATATTAAAATATGTTGAAGAAAAAACAGATAAAATTGGTTTATTGTGCAAAATAAGCAAGATGATATTTTTTTGACTGGCATCCTCACTCAGTGACTTGTACTTGTCATATCTAGGAACTGAAGTATTAATTGTAATGGGTGTTGTACCTTGAACAAGCTTCATTTACTGATTTGACAGATGACCTTGCTTCCTAAAAACCTATAGCCTTCATGTCATGCTTTTCATCGCTGTCCGGAAGCTGTTTGCGGTTCCTACATTGCAGCTCACGGTGTCGGGGAATGAGTTTTGTGTTACCGAGAACAAGGACAGGCTATTCATCTTCATTAGCTCTTTGATACTTACATCTCGGTGCATTGTTCCACGTTAATACAAGTGTGCTTAGCATTTTGATGCGTTTGTGAGTATGATATGGTTAGTAGCCGTTGTTATGCCTCTCAAGGTGTGTGTTTCCAAAGTAATCAATAATATTATATTTTATTATTAAAACTGACCGGAAGAACTGATCGATCTTCAAGGTGTTTATTCCTGACCCAAATTTCTAATTTGCACGTACCGGTCTAAATTTTTGATATTGCACTCGGTATTATATCGTGAGTATCTAAAGTGAAAGCTAAAAAATAATCTTTTAGCGTTGTAGTAACAAGCTAAACGGTCCATTTGAATGAGGGAGGACTCCACCCAATCCAAATTACAAAATTGCCTGCTTCTTATTATGTTATTTTTATTTTATCCCAAACCGACCGTGTCTTGTAAAAACGAAAAAAATCGGCTCATTAGAAGTTGGGATTTTCTTCGTATTATTCGTTTTATTTTTGTTTATGTGGACGTTTTTAATATTCATCAAGATAAATAACTAAAATGTAAAGATTTTGTGATTTTATTAAGTAGTGTACTACCTCGTATAAACAATCTCCGGAAGAAAATTAATTAATAGTAGAGTCTGCTGCTCATTACAAATATCAAAACTATTAATTTAAAATTTTTCATTTAAAATGAAAAACAACAAAACAGCTAACTAGGTTATTTTAAAAGAATTATTCAGGAATGCAGTGTACATTACGTGCATCCACGTTTTGTGGAAAGTGCTTAGATATATAGTATTTTATTTTGTTGTCTGTCCTGAACATTCCCGGCCAATGTAGGCTCATCTAAACCTCTTTGCAAAAGAAAGTGTTTTGATTCCGTAGCTCCTGCGTGACGGACTTTTAGTGTGACTTTCTGCCTTAGTGTAAAACCTACAGCATTATTTTGTAATATATATTTTCTTGCAAATT
Organism: Gonocerus acuteangulatus; assembly: GCA_946811695.1. NCBI lineage: Eukaryota > Metazoa > Arthropoda > Insecta > Hemiptera > Coreidae > Gonocerus > Gonocerus acuteangulatus. The sequence goes on along the minus strand of OX328123.1, from coordinate 106,046,196 downwards.
TCACATTTTCTTTTAATTTTCAATTTTCCCCTTAATATATAATAAGTTAGGCATTTGCTATTTACAGTTTTTCTAACGTAAAAAGGCTTTTATTCCTTAACTTCGTAAAAAAAAAAAAAAAAAAAACTGCTTTCGAGTTAAAGGTTGTTTTTTTTTTTTTTTTTTTTTTTTTTTTTTTTTTTTTTTTTTTTTTTGGTGCGTCGACTGCTTAGGCCATGAGCACCACTCTCTTAAAATATATCAGCCTCTTAAAGGTTGTTATTTACAAGTAAGAGGAATTAGGAGAGTAAAATTAAATGCTTAAACGTTTAATTGCTCTGTAAATTTTTTTTTTCATGATCTTAAGAGATAGGCTAGTCATTATTATTAAACTCGTTGATTGCTACAATCAAAAGAGCAAATGGGAATGCTGTCCTTCTAATGAAGCATCAAAATAAGCTTTGCATTTTCCTTATACGGATAAAGGTTTCCCATAATCATGCCCATTAACTTACTAAAAAATGAACACAGGTTTATGTGAAAGATTTATTGGATTTTAATTCGAGACGAGCCTATAGAAATCTTATAATTATTCACAGATATAGATGGACCTACTTTTAAACAAATACAGACAAGCGCATGTGTTTTAAGGTACTTTAAGGGCTTAACTCGAACTATGTATGATTCTTTGGAAAAATCCCGACTCATAGGAAATGTGTCTTCTTAGCGTTTTTCCATAACCTCTTTCCCTGGTGTAATTTCGCAAGCTTGGAATAACTACTTAATATTTTGTAAAAACGTAAAACACCTACTCTCATGAAATCGATTAAATAGGTAATATTAAGGCGTTATTATGAACCGAAAACTTTACGTAGTTAAAAATAGTAAAAATTGCTCATTCGGACGTCTGCTTGAAAAGACATTCCCCTCCCCCCCCCCTATTTTTCCCTAAAACGTTCCTTAGCCATAACTTAACAAAAATGTAAATATCTTAGTTTTGTAAATAAGAAAATATATAGTTTAAATTTTAACGTCCATTATAATTAACTCAGAATTTTACGACGGGTTAACTTTAGGTCACCACCCTTTTCTAGCCAGGATAGGGCTGATGCTTTTTCTTTTTTCCAAAGAAAAGCCATCACCCTTAGTGGGATTTGAACCCCCGACCGTAACTCTTATGCCTCAACACTCACGGCGAATATATATAAAAAAAAAATAATTTGAATATCTTATAGTGACTCAAATTTCTCAAATCATACATAATCAGAAAGTCAATAAAAATAGAATTATCAAAATCTCCGCCAATGTCGAGGAGGGTTCGCCTCCTGTTTGTATAACTAAGCTGTATTAGTTGAGTCAGTTGTTTGGCTCCTGAAGAGGTGCCTAAAAGTGCTGAAACTTATTGAGCTATATTTATTAAATTAATGGATGTATTAATTCTATTTTCATTCACCTTACGGATTGGTTAAATACGTCTAGTGTAAAAAGTATTGAAAACCTCATTAATGTTTTATTTTTTATGATAATAAACTATATTTTAGATAATCATTGAAAATCAACAATAAATAACAGTAATTATGTCATTAATTTAGATTATTAACAATTAAATGCAATATGCTTAAAACGTTTTGGAACTCCCGATTTCTTGACTGTTTCCGCTTGAACTTGAGAAGGAATTGACTCGTTATTATCCGTGGGCTTTATGCCTTTGACTAACAATTAATAGTTTAAGCCTTTAACAACTTGTAAGTTGGTATTAAGGTCACGTTAAGCAATGGGCGAGGAAGGAAAATAAAATTCTATTGAAGATTAAATCATTATTAATATTATCGGGATGGGTTTCCTCCGTTTACGGCTACTTCTGGAGATTTGTATTCAACCGAAATAAATAATTATGTATAAGTCTTTATAAGTATTATTTTTATAATGATATTTATATTATTCCTAAACGTATTGTGTTTTCCCAGCTTATATGAAGTTAGTCATATTTATTCGGATTTTGAGTAAATTATATATGTCAGGTTATATGTTAGACCAGTCAATAAGTTCTTGCGCTTTAAAAAGCATGCATGAAAAAAGAAAAAGAAATATAGTTGATTTAAGAAACATCTACTTAACAGAAATAATTTATTGTAATACTAAAGATCCCGAAATAAAGCTTTTAGCGCGGTTTCTCCCACCCTCCATATTACCTTCACCCGACAATTTTACCCCTTGAAGTGTACTGCGGAATGGAGAAGTGTGCTGCGGGTTGGGTATCAGATCAACTCAGCCAGACCAAATGAAAATAGGAACGAAAGTTTGGTATAAATAGTTATTACTACTGCCTAGAGTCACCCATACTTCTACTAAACTGCATTAATTAAAGTGGAAACACCACGGCCAGAAATACATTGTTGGGAGATAACTAGATAGACTTCATGATATTAATACTCCTGGGATTATTGATTCAAGATCAAAACCATCGACGTAAAATATTTAGTAATTTCTTTCCTTACTCCCCAGGGAGGAAACTAACCTGATGAGGTTGACCTCATAACACAATCCAGCAATGCCGTCTAGAAAAATTCCCGTTTCAGAACCCATAGATTACGAAATCAAATTTCAAATTTATATATATATATATATATATATATATATATATATACATATATATATATATATATATATATATATACATATATACATATATATACATACATATTTGTGTGTTCGCTCTCTCATTGGCTCAAAAATGGTCCGATTTGTATGAAATTTGGTACACAAATTTCTTGTTTAATTTCAAAGATCAAGTTTGTTAACCAGCAGAATCCACCGGAACTTGGTTTCTGGAGTTAAATTCATTGGACAAAATTTGTAACGCTTACGTTTTCGAGTAATATGCTTGCAGGTACGCGTGTTATAGGCTCCTTAGCTTATGAAAACGTATGAAATCCTTTTTTAAAGCGACATCTGTAACCGTTTACGAGAAAAATCGATACAACTACGTCTCCAAACTAATTTTCAGTTTGGGTATTCAGTAACAATTGATTCAGTTGAAACTTTTTCCAGACGTTTAACATTCTTCTCATATAATATATTTAAACTTTGGTTTAATTTGGCGTGAAAGAAATATTCGAAAAAAATTGTATTAATAAAATTAAAATTAAAAGTTTTGAGATATTCATATATTTTTTAAAATATGCCGAAAACAGTCAGAAAATCGTGTCAAGTGGAAGGTCACCCTTCAAAAACTTAGTAACTTCCCCACAAAAAGGTTCTGAACCAATTTTCGATGGGGCGTTGTCATTCGGAGAGATAAGTGCCTAAAACTTCTAAAAAAGTGTTGTTTTATACGGCGTTTGTCACTGTTTCTCACTTTTTTAACCCGTATCGGCGACTCAAACTTGCTTCTCCTTTAAATTTCATTTTATATTTTTTACCAAAGATCAAAACCTAGCAATAAATGCTTCGATTCCTTTACTAATGGTGTTCGGAATATTAACGTAAATGCGCTAAGATGATGCAGCTCCTGCGAGTCGGAATTTTTAATGAATAAGATATAGAGAGAAAGTAGTGAATAAAAAACCGTAAAAAAAAACTATATCAAGTTTTTAATTTATTCAATTGTCTATAATTATTTTGATTATTTACTCAATATTTGAGTAGGTACTGTATTTATATTCGAAGAGTGACAAATCCAAGAAGTGAGAATTTAGGCGCATAAATTCGCACAATGCAAGAAATTGACACAATTTTAAGAACTAATTTCCCCGCCTAACACCTTCCTATCGAAAATTGGATGAAAACTGTTCCGCAGAAACTTGAGTAGGCTTTTGAAATGGTCACTTTCCTCTTTACTCTATTTCCCTACCTTTTTCGATATACTAAAGAAAATATACGAAAATCTCAATACTCCTCTTGATTAAGGAGAAAGGGTGGATACACTCTAAAAGTAAATGTACTTTTATCAAATGACTTTACTGACAAGCGTCGTGAATTGAAATGTAAAACTGGCCTATCTTTTTTAACCTAAAAAATTTACGCTGTAACGTACATAATACATATTCATCTCATGGGCGTATATAAGGAAGGAGGCTACAGCCCTTCGAAATTTTGATTTAACCGGTAAAAATGAGTCATAAAAACCTTAAAAATAAATTAAATAAGATCACCTAGTTTAGAAAAAATAAATATATATATATATTTTTTTTTTGGTGTAGATCGCTAACTATTCAAAGTTACAAATTGTTAGTATTCCACATCCCCAAATGCTACCACTCCCCCCCCCCCCGAAATTATTTCCTATAAACGCCCATTTTTCATCTTAATGCATTTAGACATCAATTATGTTATTTTCGGGACGAAATCAGTTTCGTCGTTTAAACGGGAACAATTACTCTTTTATTCTCCCGAGGAATGTAGGAAGAGGAAATGCAATAAAAGCTATTCGAATGACAAGTACGGATCGCGACTTGAAGGTTCAAGGCTCCGTGTAGTGTCACTGTCATGGACAGAACGGGAGGCTGAAGGTTGCCTAGGAAACCGCTTATCAGCGGACTTGAGTGGTGGGGACTCTGTTATCACTAAACAGAGTGGGCCAGTGTTGTCTTCGCTCTTGAACCGCGTTAGTCAGCTCTCGGCTCTTCGGCCCTCCTCACTACTAATACGCATATATATCAAGCAGGCAAGTCTCTGATGCATATTATTCTCTATAAAATAATGTTAAAATTTATCAGGCTTACAAATTATTAATAATTCATTTTAGGTCCACGATCTTGTACAAATTGGCATTCACTGAAGATATTACTTAATATTGGTTTTATTAAGGGAGAAAAAAAAAACATTTTTTCGAGTTGTCAAAACGGGACGTGAAGATTATTTTAATTAATTAAAAATAGACAAAAATTATAATGGCATTATTTGAAAAAATTATAATAAGGATTATACCCATTAAAAAATAACAGTCTCTTTTGTTTTGTTTTCTTTTTGTTTTTCTCTTTTTGTATGAAGAGCTCATCTAATTTAAAGTATGTCCATTTGCTTTATGTGGGATATTTCATGTACGATTACGTGTAATACAGATATAATTTTAGCATAGGATTAGCCACCTAATAACTTATTTATGCTGAGTTTCGCGACAAAGGCGATTGACTCATTAAAAATGCAGAATCAAAGTCAGTCGAAGTGATAATTAGTTGGTTATAAAATTAACAAAGTTAACAAAAAGTATTAAAAAATATATTATACACTATAAAAATATAATAGAATAAATTATTTTAATTAAAAATAACATATAATTATGCTTTCTAATAAATTTGTGTATATTTTAAATGCGCTTAGAGTGTTTGAAAGTACAGACTACTTTCTGTCTTAAGTCGTGCAGCATTGTTAAGTTTCTGCGTTGTCTACAGTCCGACAGTGTATTTTTTACGATTAGAGTTTTGTTGCATTCTATTCAACTTGTTCTTTTTTTTCTTTGCAGTATGGATGAGTGGGTAAGTCGGGTGTAGCCTATCCGAAGATTGTATAATATTACTTCGTCTTGTCGAGTATTCTGTTACCCTGGCTTTGGTCGTGTTCTTAATTTCTCTTAATTAACATTAACTCTTCAACCAATATCCTTCCCAATCGACAGGGTGTTATTTGTACGGTTTTGCTCTGAAGTGTGATGTTATCACGATGTTTACGTCAGATAAAGGTCGCTTTGCAGCCAGTCCTGCCTGTAAGCCCTCAGCTGTCTGTGTTAACCTCATAACAAATCGAAATTATAATGAATAAATGAAAATTTGCGTGTACAAATTAATTATAATACTAATGATCAACTCCGAATATTGAATTATAATTCCCGTTTTCTACATCCACATCTATAGCTCAAAATGGTTCCCAAGTTGTTTTTGATAAGACGATCCCAGTTGGAGAAATATGCGCTTAAAACTTCCTTGATATCGTTCATTTGAACGGTTCTTTTTGTCTCATTCCTTCAGTTTTTTTCTGCCTTTTTATTTCTGTACTTGCTTAAATCAGTAAAATTAATTTCTTAGTAAAAGAGGATACGTAAAATGAGGGAATAATTATACCTTACATAAGTCATTGTAATAAACTATTGAATATTCTGTTATTTATATTACAATATATTTTTAAATTATAATTTTTTTAATTATTTTTTTTTTGTAATATAATTTCTATATTTTTTGTTTTGTTAATCGTTTTATATAGTTTATTTGCACATTAAATGTATTAGTGTTTATTTTATGTATTTTGAACTATTTGCTTAAACATTTTAGCGCGGTTACTCCCTACCTCCATAGGGAGAACCCGCTTATGAGGTTGACCTCACGACGCAATCCGGAAGTGCCGACTAGAAACTTTCTCGTTTCAGACCCCATAGATCACGAAAATATAGGTGGTTCAAATTTGTATATATATATATATATATATATATATATATATATATATATATATACATTTATATATATGCTTGTCTGTTAACGCTCTAGCAAGCTCAAAAATGGTCCGATTTTGATGAAATGTGGTACAAAAATCTTTCGTCTAATTTGAAAGGTCAAGTTCGTTAACCAGCAGAATCCGCCCTCTGGAAGATAGTGTTTGGGGCGAAATTCGCGTAAAATAATCGTAACGCTTACGTTTTAGCACTTTCCTCCGAAGGAAAGTAGCTATTGAGGTTGGACTCATGACGGAATTTTTGAAAAATTTCTTCAAATCTTTATCGATCCTACCTAGTAGACACCGAAAATGACCCCCGTTAAAATTTATATATATCTATATATATATATATATATATATATATATATATATGCATATATATATATATATATATATATATATATATATATATATATGCATATATATATATATATATATATATATATGCATATATATATATATATATATATATATATATATATATATATATATATATGTGTGTGTGTGTCTGTTAACACGATAGCGGCCAGAGTTTTTGTTTTTTCGTCACGAAACTTGGTATATAGCATTCAATTAGCAAACGATTGAACGAGTTCGTTAACCACCAAAGTCGGTCCACCGGAAGGGGGGGTTTACCCCGAACCCAAAACACTAATTTGACTATGTCAGCCGTAATATTTGTTATATTTCAACGAAACTTGGTATTCGTAGTGGTAATATAGAGAGAAAAGTGAGATATAAAAATGAACTAAATCGGTTCATTAGAAGGGGGGGTTTACTCCGGACCCACAATACCAATTCGCCACTACCAGCCGTGATTTTTGGTATATTTCAACGGAACTCGGTATTCGTAGTGGTAATCCACAGGTAAATAACTGTTGTAAAAATAAACTAAATCGGTTCATTAGGAGGGGGGGTTTACTCCGGACCCACAATACCAATTCGCCACTACCAGCAGTGATTTTTGGTATATTTCGACGAAACTCGGCATTCGTAGTGGTAATCTACAGGTAAATATGTGTTGTAAAAATAAACTAAATCGGTTCATTAGAAGGGGGGGTTTACTCCTGACCCAAATTCTTAATATACTCATACCGGTCGTAATTTCTGCTGTATTGTAACGAAACGCGGTATACGTCGTGGGTAACTCATGAGAAAGAAGTGTTGTAGAAATGAGCTGAATCGGTCAATCGGAAAGCGGGGGTTTAATTTGTAATATATTTCAATAGAAAAGCCCGTCAGACGTAGGTTCACAAAGCCGCCGCAAGGAGCGCTTTCTACCACTAGAGTGACTGTATCCTGTTCCTGCGTTAGATCAAAATACGATAAAATGAGGTTTTTTGTATTTATTACGAAGTGTAATAGGTACCATGTGTAAACATAACTCTGGAAGCAAATTATTAATTGATCAGTTACTCATTACAAATTTAAAAGAGAACTATTCATGTTTTTATTTAATTTATGTAGGATATTTTAAGCAAATTGTCCTGGAAAGCAATCTACACTACCCAAATTCTGAGGAAAGTGCTTAGTTATGCAGCTCCTGCGTGACGGACTTTTTGAGTTTTTAGCACTTTCCTCCGAAGGAAAGTAGCTATTGAGGTTGGACTCATGACGGAATTTTTGAAAAATTTCTTCAAATCTTTATCGATCCTACCTAGTAGACACCGAAAATGACCCCCGTTAAAATTTATATATATATATATATATATATATATATATATATATATATATATATATATATATATTTATATATATATATATATATATATATATATATATATATATATTTATATATATATATATATATATATATATATATATATATATATATATATATGTGTGTCTGTTAACACGATAGTGGCCAGAGTTTTTGTTTTTTCGTCACGAAATTTGGTATATAGAATTCAATTAGCAAACGATTGAACGAGTTCGTTAACCACCAAAGTCGGTCCACCGGAAGGGGGGGTTTACCCCGAACCCAAAACACTAATTTGACTATGCCAGCCGTAATATTTGTTATATTTAAACGAAACTGGGTATTCGTAGTGGTAATATAGAGAGAAAAGTGAGATATAAAAATAAACTAAATCGGTTCATTAGAAGGGGGGGTTTACTCCGGACCCACAATAGCAATTCACCACTACCAGCCGTGATTTTTGGTATATTTCGACGAAACTCGGTATTCGTAGTGGTAATCCACAGGTAAATGTGTGTTGTAAAAATAAACGAAATCGGTTCATTAGAAGGGGGGGTTTACTCCGGACCCAAATTCCTAATATACTCATCCTGTTCCTGCATTAGATCAAAATACGATAATATGAGGTTTTTTGTATTTATTACGTAGTGTAATAGGTACCATGTGTAAACATAACTCTGGAAGCAAATTAATAATTGATCAGTCACTCATTACAAATTTAAAAGAGATCTATTCATGTTTTTATTTTATTTATGTAGGATATTTTAAGCAAATTGTTCTGGAAAGCAGTCTACACTACCCAAATTCTGAGGAAAGTGCTTAGTTATGCAGCTCCTGCGTGACGGACTTTTGAGTTTATAAGCTTGCAGGTACATGTTTTATAGGTTTCTTAACATAGGAAAACGAATGAAACCATTTTTAAGGCGATATCTGTAACCGTTTCTGAGAAAAGTGGAATCAATGTTTTTGTAAGTCAGTATTTTTTGTGGGCATTTAGAATCGCGGGATTCAATTGAAATATTTTCTACATCTTGGAAATTAAACCCAACTAAGATGTTTAAATTTTGGTTATATTTGTAGTTAAGGAAGTATGCGAAAAAAATATTTTAATAATAGACGTGAAAAGTTTTCGGATCTTCATACATTTTTCGTAAATATCTCGATAGCGGTTGGGAAATAGTGGTAAGTGGAAGGGGACCATTCGAATGCTTACTCAATTCTATACAAAAAAGGTTCTTAAGCAATATTCGATGGGGCAACGTCAATCAGAGATATAAGCGCTTAAAATTTAAAAAGTGTTTGTTTTGTTGTTTTGAAAGGGTTTTTCTCTTTGTTTATCTCACGTTTTAATTGGTTGTTTTTTGTTTTAAATTGCATTTATCAGTAAAATTAGTATTGTAGTAAAATAAGCTAAGAAACGGTAATAAGTTTGGAGTGGCTTTGGTAATCAAGATGGCCGTGGCTACTCATGATGGCGTATGCATAGTTTATTTTGAATTCTATCTATATAACCTTCCTCATAGCCTCCAACTGAAGTTATCGTTATTTCTTATTTTATAGAAAGATTTAACCCACGACAGAATGGAATTTTATTCGCCATATCAAAGCACATATTTACAGTTGATTATAACAGTAAAACGAATTTGCTAGCAAAACAAGATACATAAAATGACAACGAATTTTTGGTTGTTTAGAATAGAGCCTTTTGAGCAGTATTCGAAGAGTAAGTACGTTTTCAGTACATAATTTTATTTACTTATACTGATTAAGAATTATCCGCTTCTGTGTAAGTTGTCTACTGTCAGTTTCCTATAATTTGTGATGCTAATCTATTCCATTTCTTCGAGATGTACGTAACCGCGCTAAGAAGACGCAGTTCCTGCGAGTCGGACTTTTTTTTCTTTTATATCAATACTAAACTTTACTAATTATGTGAGCAAACCACCTTGTTGTTCTAGAGCTCTGTTAATAAATAAATAAAATTAGAAATAATTCTTTGTTGTTTGTAATAGAGCTTTCCGACGGGAATTTGAAGATAGAGTGAATATTTTCCGCTACTGTAAGTTATTATGGTGGGACTATGTAAGTTATTATAAGCGAACTATGTCTTATACATTTAGTTATGTTTCAAAAGGAGAAATATTGAAGAAAATTATTGCATCAACAGATAGTTTTAGATTTTGCTTATATTTTGTTGTTTATCTGGAAAACAGTAAAGTGCTCGTTATAAGGGGGAATGACCATTTGAGTAGCTAATGCATTTTCTACAAAACTTGTTAAGATGTAGATTTCGATGGACCTATATCAGTAGGAGAAAATGCGCCATGAAGTCTTTATTTTATTTATTTATTTTTTTATCTTAGCTTTCGTAATCAAACATGGGGTAAACATTCTAATGAAACGAATGAAGTTGACGCATTTCTTGCCAATTGCTAGAGTGATTTTTGGAACGAGAAATTGTTTTTTCTTGCTTTAATTGACGATTGCTTCACATGATAGCATAAGTAGATATACTATTCGAAATTTTGTTTCACTTATATTACCTTTTTCTATGTTATGTAACTATTGTGTTTACTTTCTATTAACTGAACGATAATATTTATCAGGTTTCTATTGATTGTATTTATATTAATGTTGACATAATGACACCAATATATGGAATTTCAAGTAACAGTTTTGTTTATAATTTGATGTTGGCCTAGAATTGAAGAGTTAAAAAATTGCCTTATCCAAACCTCATCCAAATGCTTTATTTAGACGATTTTATTACTTGTTTATGATTCGCCTGATATTTTGCAGTCCACTCATATTTGTAAATATACTATCACATGAATAATACGGCAATATTTTCGACTTATAAGCAAAATTGCATACACTTCAAAAACTTATCAAAACCGAATTATTTCCGTGCAAAGAGTTTCTCTTATCTTAACTAAGTGTTGACAAAAAAAAAATCGTTAAACCATCTTAGCTTGCTAAACTAAATTTTTAATTACGTGCCATTAAGTTTTCTATTTCATGAGAGATATTTCATTTCTAATTATTAGAACAATGACATGTTTGCTCTTTGAGGACAAAACACGCTTATGACTTCGTTCCTTTTCTTAGCTACACTTTGGTATTTGGGTTTTATGTGCTATTTTGGCTGGCAAAACATTCCACTTGTCTACCTTGCGTTTAAAGAAGCTTTTCTCTGTGGCGTCCGCTCTCAACTTCTTTTTCCATATCGATTTTATTTATGCAATCCAGGGTGTAGTTTTCCTGGGCCTCTTTATTTAACTGGGAATTCTGTTATTAAGTCTGTTTTGTGGAAGTCTGCTTATGTGGCCGTAAAATTTTAGTTGCCTCTTTCTGATGTCCGCTGCGAGATTGTATTTCTGGCGCGAAATCCGTAACATTCGCCCATGCGATTTCGTCCAATAATAATTCTGATTACGTATCATTCCTCATTTACAATTTCTGTCTAGACGCTCTTGATGTGTTATGCCGGAGTATACATAAATACATTTGTCTGTTTACGATCTACAGTCTACAAAAATAGTTGGGGGTTTCACAAAAATTCTTTCTATGAAAGGAAACAAGTTCGTTTACTAGTAGAAACCATCTCCCGGGGAACTCGTAGCATTTATAATGGAAATTTAAGCGTATTAATTTTATTTTTACATCTGTCTTCGCTTGGAATTCAACAACTTTGTTTAGATGACGATAGCTCTTGAGAACAACAATTCATCATAATAACAGATTCGCGGTCGAAGTGGTTTTATTGTTGTTTACTTAAACATGAAACTGTTTATTACTGATTAGATTGTATTTCATTATATTTCTTTTAATTAAAAAATGACGACTTTTTATCGCATTACATAGCTTGTATCGGGAGGGAAACTCGCTTATATGGTCGACCCGCTATGGCGCAAACCAGAGGGACTCAAAATCTTGGTGCCTTCTCGAAAATACTGGTTGGTCAGAATTTTATATTTATACATTTCTGTGTGTGTGTTTGTGTGCGTATATGTATATGTATGTATATATATATATATATATATATATATATATATATATATATATATATATATATAAATAAGCAAACCCTGGTACCTGGTTATATATATGTTTGTCTGTTTTTATTTTGACGAAATTTCGCACAAACATTCATTGCCTAAAAAAAAGGTGAAGTTCACCTGCCGGAATATTGTTTTTTAGTGAAATCCGCGCTCATAAAATCGTTGTGTTTTGTATTTGATTCCTAAAGCTTAAAAGTCGTAAAACTCGTTATTATTTCAAAAAAGAAAAAATATAGACCATGAGCATTTTTGGTCGTTTCATGTACTTTCCTAAATGTTTCAAAACTGATTCTAAATTTTGCCGGCTGGAAAGAGGTCATTCAAAAATCTAATGGATTTTCTACGTTATAATTTGAAGCGTAAATTTATGTAGGACCACTTTAATGAGAGGGAACTATGTTTGAAATTCGCTAGTGTTTGTTTCGTTCAATTGAAGGTTTTATTTTCTAATGTTTCAAAGTCACGTGCATAAGGTTACGTGCATTATAGTAGTTACTATCAGTTTATACTTACTTTTCTAAAGCTATTAATGCCAAAGGCCATAGCCACGTTGAATCCACGGGTTCCCGTTGATCACCAAATTTAGGCAACGTCGGCCTTTGTCAGTACCTGAATGGTTGATTGACCTCGTTGTGTTGGCATTATAAAAGGGTGGCACCTTGTAGATAGCCCGGCGATAATAGCCCAGATATAAGATACGCAGTAATAACAATAAAAAAAAAAAAAACCTATTACCTACTTTATAAAAGCGTTTATTATAAAATGTAACAGCACCACAATTACCAAGGTTATGTTCTATGCGGAGGCGTGTTGGTGCCAGATTCACCACCGTTCCTAACCTTCCGTTCTAAGTGCCATCGGTCAAGAACAATGACCTTGATCGATCCCTCCTTCACCTTCGATACTGAGAAATAATTATTTACACGTTTTTCGACACTTCACCCATATCAGGGTGTGTCGGTAGGGGCACCGACACCCATTTATGCGTCAGAGATGGGCATACTTTTATTTATAAATAAAAATACGAATTTATTTGTAAATACGAATATAAATAAATTCGTATTCATAAGTGTGAATACGAATTTATTTTTATTCACATATATTAAATATAATAAAAATACAAATAAAATTTTATTCGCAAATATTCCTGCGAATACAAATAAATTCACAGAAAAAATTGTAAATAATCACAAAAAATGTGAATATTTACAAAAAATCTAGTGATTACAACAAAAAAAAATCACATTAAAATATACGAATACAAATTTCTTCACATTATAATTTGTGAATAAAAATGTCTTCACAATAAAATTCGTAAATAAATTATGATTTTATTCGTATTAAGATGATATTACGAAAGTTGTTGAAGGTGATTTTTTTTTTTTTTTTTTTTTTTTTTTTTTTTTTTTTTTTTTTTTTTTTTTTGGATGGAGGTACAGATGACAAACTATGTCCCTGGAATGCATGGCTGGTTCCACGGCGGACTTGGGGTAAAAAAAAAATTAGGCGCTAATAACCTAGACATTAAACGCCTTAAAAAAAAAAAAAAAAAAAAAAAAAGCACGTGCAGTTATTATTATCAAAGGTTGGAACCCTGTAGATAGACGGGCGTTATTAGTCCATCATACCAGTTAAAACTAATTTACGGAATGGCGCGCTGGCAAGCGGGTTCAGGCCCGCGAAAAAACAACCGAATCCAAAGAACACATTTTTACTGCGTTAGTGGTCAAATTTGGGCAGGATTTATCTATCCCATCTGCTACACTTATCAGACTAGATATAATGAGTTTTTCCTTCTGCGGCAATGACCACTTACGCTTTTTATTCTTTGTTCGTGGCATTCATACAAATATGTGTAACTATTTAGGAATACAGGCACTATTCAAAACAAAAATATTTTTTCTGTTTAAAAATTCCAATATTATTCTATTTCGTTTTGTTTACAAGCTTATCACATTGACCAAGTTGTTTGATAAGTATCCTCGATACAATATTTTTTGTTTTATTCAGAAATTCTTTATCATTTCGTCACAATTATTTTTTTTTTCTTAATTTATGTACATATTAACAAAAGCCTTGCTTCACTCACAGCACTGCAAGGTATAAATAATTATTCCTCAGACATAATATTTTAGCGCGGTTACTTCCTATCTCCATAGGGAGAACCCGCTTATGAGGTTGACCTCATGACGCGATCCGGACGTGCCGACCAGACAATTTCTCGTTTCAGACCCTATAGATCACGAAAATATAGGCGGCTAAAATTTGTGTATATATATATACTCGTACATATATATTTATATATATGCTTGTCTGTTCGCGCTCTAGCAAGCTCAAAAATGGTCCGATTTTGATGAAATTTGGTACAAAAATCTTTCGTCTAATTTGAAAGGTAAAGTTCGTTAACCAGCAGAATCCGCCCACTGGAAGATAGTGTTTGGGGCGCAAAAAAATCGTAACGCTTACGTTTTTGAGTTTATATGCTTGCAGGTACTTTTTTTTATAGGTTTATCAACATAAAAAAACGAATGAAACCATTTTGAAGGCGATATCTTTAACCGTTTCTGAGATAAGTGGAATCAAAGTTTTTTAAGTCATTATTTTTTTGTGGGTACTTAGAATCGCGGGATTCAATTGAAATATTTTCTACATCTTTAAAATTAATCCCAACTAAGATTTTTAAACTTTGGTTATATTTGGATTTAGGGAAGTATGCGAAAAAAATTATTTTATTAATAGACATGAAAAGTTTTCGGATCTTCATACATTTTTCGTAAATACCTCGATAACGGTTGGGAAATCGTGGTAAGTGGATGGTGACCATTCGAATGCTTACTAAATTCTCTACAAAAAAGGTTCAGAAGCAATATTCGATAGGGCAACGTCAATCAGAGATATAAGCGCTTAAAACTTAAAAAGTGTTTGTTTTGAAAGGGGTTTTCTCTTTGTTTATCTCACTTTTTAATTGGTAGTTTCTTGTTTTAAATTGCATTTATCAGTAAAATTAGTATTGTAGTAAAATAAGCTAAGAAACGGTGAAAGGTATTGGTAATAAGTTTGGAGTGGCTGTGGTAATCATGATGGCAGTGGCTAATCATGATGACGTAGTTTTTTTGAATTCTCCTGTCTATATAACCTTCCTCATAGCCTCCAACTAAAGTTATCGTTATATCTTATTTTATAGAATGATTTAACCCAAGACAGAATGGAATTTTATTCGCCATGAAGCACATATTTACAGTTTATTATAACAGTAAAACGCATTTGCTAGTAAAACAAGATACTTAAAATGACTACGAATTTTTGGTTGTTTAGAATAGAGCCTTCTCAGCAGTAGTCAAAGAATAAGTACGTTTTCAGTACATAATTGTATTGACTTAAACAGATTAAGAATTATCCGCTTCTGTGTAAGTAGACTACTGTCAACTTACAGAATCTATTCCATTTCTTCGAGATGTACGTAACCGCGCTAAGATGACGCAGTTCCTGCGAGTCGGACTTTTTTGTCTTTAATATTGATATTTATAGATTCATCTGAGAACACATCTACAAAACATATCGTTTTATCCGGATTCGGCATACAATATTCTTTTAACTAATGATTGGATAATGAATTAACAAAGAAAGTTGGTCTCTTCTTGGATAACTGCCCACTTATAATTCGTTAGAAGTAAACTTCAGAAGAATGTGCTCTACCACACGAAACAGCTCTCCTCAATTCCTACCTTAAAATACCAATGCCTTCGGTCAAAACACTCAGGAGCCCATTGCGGATCCTTTTCATGATAATTTCTGATTTTCAATTCAAGTTATATTTTATTACGCACAAGATGGGCAAAATAAACATATTCCTCAAAAATACCTCATCGATATGGAATTTACATAAACCAACCAATACCATAAATATTTCAGACTGTTTAGCACTTTGTTTTTCAACAAGCTGAATTAATTCTTTTAAACAATTTTTATTTTTAAAAATTACTGTCAGATGGGTAAATAAATAATTGTCGAATGGACTGAATTTGTTTATTTCCAGAACAAATCTTTCTCAAAAGTGCACGATACACGTCGAGCTTCGTTTATCTGATTTGCATGATTTCCGGTGAGTTCTTCCGCAAATCTATATATGTAAAAAAAAAATCAGAATATTTATCCAAGCTCCAATGTTTTTACAAATTCGAGAACTACCTAATTATTTTATTATTTTTCTGTCGTTACACATTCTACACCTGGAAGATATCTGTCCTCCCTAACGTTTATATGTAATCAAATCAATAATTTATTTATTGTGAGAAACTATTCCAGTCTTGCAGTTTTATAGCATAAATTATATCGGGAATGTTCGCCGGTTCTTCTATTGGTACTCTTTCATAATGTAAAAATTGGTCCAGCTTTCGGGAAGCTGTTTTGGTATAGGAGGGAGTTCTAAACATGGATCCTTCATAAATTGCTCCCCGAAAAAGGCAGCCTGAACTCACTAACAGAGAAACTGGTTCGGGATTACGTTTTCCTAATCCAATGGGTATGCAAAACAACTGTATATGCTTTTGATCTTTTCTATAAAGAACGACACCATTACGGAGGGTAAAACTCTGACAAAATGAACATTTTTACCACAAAATTATACTGTTAAGAATACAAAGATTGTGTCCCCCTCTTTTCCAATTATTTTGCAAATGTTAGAAGGCCATTTTATGTTTAAAACACTTCAACTTCTCATTAATATCAATTATTCGATGAGTTTCCGTTTCACGTCTATGGACGCTTCTTCTGAAGCACCTTATCTTTGTACATATCATTTTAGCCTTAACAAGGAAAGACCTTTCACAGGTAGGCCCACGTCCAGGCTAATAAAATAAAAGTCCGTCACGCAGGAGCTGCATAACTAAGCACTTTCCTCAGAATTTTGGTAGTGTAGACTGCTTTCCAGAACAATTTGCTTACAATATCCTACATAAATAAAATAAAAACATGAATAGTTCTCTTTTAAATTTGTAATGAGTAACTGATCAATTATTAATTTGCTTCCAGAGTTATGTTTACACATGGTACCTATTACACTACGTAATAAATACAAAAAACCTCATATTATCGTATTTTGATCTAACGCAGGAACAGGATACAGTCACTCTAGTGGTAGAAAGCGCTCCTTGCGGCGGCTTTGTGAACCTACGTCTGGTGGGCTTTTCTATTGAAATATATTACAAATTAAACCCCCGCTTTCCGATTGACCGATTCAGCTCATTTCTACAACACTTCTTTCTCATGAGTTACCCACGACGTATACCGCGTTTCGTTACAATACAGCAGAAATTACGACCGGTATGAGTATATTAGGAATTTGGGTCCGGAGTAAACCCCCCCCTTCTAATGAACCGATTAAGTTTATTTTTACAAAACATATTTACCTGTAGATTACCACTACGAATACCGAGTTTCGTCGAAATATACCAAAAATCACGGCTGGTAGTGGCGAATTGGTATTGTGGGTCCGGAGTAAACCCCCCCTTCTAATGAACCGATTTAGTTCATTTTTATATCTCACTTTTCTCTCTATATCACTACTACGAATACCAAGTTTCGTTGAAATATAACAAATATTACGGCTGACATAGTCAAATTAGTGTTTTGGGTTCGGGGTAAACCCCCCCTTCCGGTGGACTGATTTTGGTGGTTAACGAACTCGTTCAATCGTTTGCTAATTGAATGCTATATACCAAGTTTCGTGACGAAAAAACAAAAACTCTGGGCGCTATCGTGCTAACAGACACACACACACACACACACACACATATATATATATATATATATATATATATATATATATATATATATATAGATATATATATATATAGATATATATAAATTTTATCGGGGGTCATTTTCGGTGTCTACTAGGTAGGATCGATAAAGATTTGAAGAAATTTTTCAAAAATTCCGTCATGAGTCGAACCTCAATAGCTACTTTCCTTCGGAGGAAAGTGCTAAAATGTTTATGACCGATGACCATCTGCTATTAATAATCGAGTTTTTTGTTTAAAATCGATTCGAGAGAAAGCTCTCGACATTAAGGAATTTTTAAAATAAGATGTCTAAATCTTTTGGCGGTGAACAAAATTCCAAGAGCTTCTCAATTCCTGGACAGCCGCATCTCTTAACAAACGTTTACATTTCTACCATAAGTTAAAAACAAATGAAAATTTCACGCGCATTTGCGTACCTGATTCATTCAGGATAGCTAAAATATGGTTTTTTAACCATTTTTTATAAGTAAGAAAACCTCCAATTTTAAATAAGAAAAATGTCGAGTAGATAATTTAAAACATGTGGTAAAGGTGCAACCTGACTCACTGTACCTCCTTTGGAGTCATTGTTAACTTTAGGAGCTAGGCACGGAAAAACTGGGGCCAACGCATTAAAACGGTTTTGCCAATCTCATTATGAAAATCGAATTTCCACCTTCCTACACTCACAATTAAGTGTAACTAATTTATTTTTGAAGAAAGTGAAGAAAGTAAGTTTTTTTTTATAAGTTTTTATGGTGTAATTTTTCTTATAAGTTGTTATTGTCTCGAATTTTTGTTATAGACACGGAATGTTATATATATATATATATATATATATATATATATATATATATATATATATATATATGTATATATAGTTGTGGCATTTTAGAAATACTAGTGGGATATGTTTGACGGTTAGAGTTCTGTTGCATATTTGACACGTGGGTATTTCTTTTCTGTCCAGTAAGTACGAATGGTTAAGTTGGTTGTGCCCTATACGAAGCTTAGATAAAATAACTTCGTCTCGTCGAGAGGATTGTTCTTTTGTCAGGCTTTGGTAGTATTCTTAATTTAAATATATTAGTTAAGATAATAAAGTACAATGAATTATAAAAAATTAATGTTCGGTGCTTTGTTTTTTTATAGGCCGTCATCATTCACAGTGCTCTATTCTCCTTTTAGTCATAGATCGTATCCCCACACACTTACAATAAGATAGTTGGTATTTTTTTTATTAGACTACCAAAATAGGCACTAGAAATAATTTATATGGCAAAACAACGTTTACCGGGTCAGTTATTATATATATATATATATATATATATATATATATATATATATATATATACAAACTGCACTCAGTACTGCTTCAGCATTATTTTTTTTTTTTATGGACATGGGTATCAACCAATTTAAACCTAACACATAACCGTCGGGGACGTCAGTAATAAAAGGGTTTCCAATTAGGTTGTAGCCCTTTTTTTTCAGAAAGTAGCATAAAAGACGACAACAATTTAAGTGTTGAAATTCATGTATGCATGCTTTTTCGGCATATCTAGTATGTTTTTTTTCATGAAGAGAACAAGGACAAATTTTGCCTTGCTTTCACAGAAGGTTCGGGGACTTTTCCGCCTTATAAGGTACTTCTAATCTTTATTGTTAAATTGTTTCTTTCTAGAGTTTATTACTTCAATTATCTTTAATGAGGAAATTTATCCTCGGTCCATCTCACATAAAAAAATTATCAACTAATTTCATTTTTAATGATATGTCATGGCACCATTAGCCTTTCAATTACTCGAACTTTGAATTGAGCTGAGATATGTCAAGATAATCCCCCCCCCCCCCAAAAAAAAAAACAACGCATCTTACATAAGATTGATTTGCAATGACTACTGAAGTTACATATTAGACAAATCAACTATATCGGTGATACCCTGTGTAGTGTTAATGACCTCCTTACCCAACCGATATGAACTGAAGACAAAGAAAATTTATTTTATTCATTGAACGACAAAATCTTATAAAATTATTAGGGAGTTCAAACTAGGGATCAGACACATTAAAAAACATTAGATCTATATCAAACATTATTATGATTATTAATATTACACCAGTTCCACATCTGAAGACCCTCGATGTGATTCATAATTCCTGCTTAAGGATTTGCATAGGTGCCTTTCCTAAAACTAACTGCAGCGAGAAAGTGAACTCATTGCTGAACCTTCTTAAGCAATAAGATCTAAACTTACTACTTAAGGAGAGTGTAATCACTAACATGTACACAATAATTTTATTTATTTTTTATCGCTTAATGTTGTGTTATTAGCAGTTTCCTCCGAAGGAAAGTAGCTATTAAGGTTGCACTCATGACGGAACTTCTGAAAAATTTCTCCAAATCTTTATCGATCCTACCTAGAAGACACCGAAAATGACCCCCGTTAAAATTTATATATATATATATATATATATATCTGTTAACACGATAGCGGCCAGAGTTTTTGTTTTTTCTTCACAAAACGTGGTATATAGAGTTCAATTCAGTTCAAACACTAATTTGACCATGCCAGCCGTAGTTTTTGTTATATTTCAACGAAACTCGGTATTCGTTATGTTGATCTAAATAGAGAAATACGTTGTAAAAATAAACTAAATCGGTTCATTAGGAGGGGGGGGGGGTTACTCCGGACCCACATTACCAATTTGCCACTACCAGCCGTAATTTTTGTTACATTTCAACGAAACTCGGTATTCATGCTGTTAATCAACAGAGAAAAATGGGTTGTAAAAATAAACTTAATCGGGTTTTTTGGAGGGGGAGGGGTTTACTCCGGACCTTAAGTACTAATAAACTCATACCGGTCGTAATTTCTGCTGTATTGTAACGAAACGCGATATTCGTCGTGAGTAACTCATCAATATACGTTGCGGATGCTCATCAATAAATGAATACACTCAAGGAGATTTACTACTTTATTCTCTAAAGACAATAGGCTATGAGAACATTCTCCCTAGATAACAGAGTTGAGTTTGTCCATAAAAAACTCAACTTATATATACCTGAGATATTTTCATTTCCACCCAGACACTTTTTGACAGCTGATATCTAAACATTTTGAGGAGTGTACCAATTAATAATTTATTTATTTACTTGAGGAGCTCCAAAGTAAAAGTGACCAGCTAAAAAAATAAATAATATAAAAATAAATAAATAAAGCCAACTGTATAAAACCTTGGTCTAAAAAAAAAACTTCTGGGACTCACGCTTGACCGACGACTAACATGGGTTCCCCATCTAAAAGAACTCCTTAACAAATGCAAGAAAAGCTTGAATTTGCTGAGGATTCTAAGTAACACGAAGTGGGGAGCTGACAGATCATTAATGCTAACATTCTACCGAGCCTATACCAGATCTCTGCTGGATTACGGCTGTATAGTATATTCATCTGCCAGCCCAAGCACTTTAAAGCTACTCAACACAATACATCACACAGGACTGAGAATAGCGACTGGGGCCTTTAGATCAAGTCCCGCTGATAGCATTTGTGTAGAAGCTGGAGAACCTCCACTGGAGTATAGACGGAGGTACTTGGGTATAAAGTTTCTCTTAAAATCAAAAACCTTAAATACAGCCTGTACAAAATACTTTATGGACAGTTCTCTGATAAACAAATACATACAAAAAAATCCAAAAGAGAAGCCACTACTCATAAGATACATGCAACATAATACTGATAGAGATACACTACACACACCCACATACACAAACACACCGTTAACATTCCTTCCTTGGAGCGTAAAGAACTACAAAATTGACTTAACACTAGCACAATTTAAAAAAAAATCATCCAATGTCCAACACAATTTATAAAACTATATTTACCTCACTTTTGGCAGACAAACGTAACCACATCTACACAGACGGATCGAAGACACCATCTGGAACTGCAGCAGCAGCCATTAACGGAAACCAAACACATTCAATCAAATTACATGACAACACAAGTATCTACACAGCCGAATTACACGCCATACACTTAGCCCTTACAATACTACATAACACTGAAAACACAAACACACTTCTATGTACCGACTCACTCAGTTCTTTACGCTCCCTCGATAATATTTATACTAACCACCCAATAATGAAACAGATATACGAACAATTACACAGACTCAGCAATCACACACTTACACTATTATGGCTACCCTGGTACGAGGATATCGGACTAAGTACATCAGTAGACAAACATGCAAAAGACGCAACTAATAAACCGATCGTAGACATTGAAAACATAACGTTAGATGATTTAGTTCACACATTACGCACACATATATTAAACGACTGGTTGCATCACTGGCTACAAACAAACAACAAATTAAGAACACAGTAAAAGCATGGAGTAACGAACAACACACCTTGACAAGAAGAGACGAAGTAGTACTGACCAGACTTCGCATTGGACACTCGTTGCTCACACATAATTACCTCATAGAGAAAAAAGACAAACCGATATGCAGAGTTTGTAACATAACATTGACAATTAAACACATACTCACTGAATGTAAAAGACGGGACAAACTTAACATTCCACACGACCTACAAGAACTTCTTACAGAGGGTAGCCCATACATAAACTCTATACTCCAATATTTAAAACACATAAACATGTATCACAGAATCTGAGGAAACGAAAGTTTTTTTTTTTTTTTTTTTTTTTTTATAACTATTATGTAATTATTACTCAATTTTACTTGTTCATTAATGGAAAACCACAGCATGTAGCATCCTCCATGACCTAATAAATAATTAAATAATGGCAGTTAGTTTTAGTGATAATTTATGTAAACAATAACTATAGTTCAAATAGCAAGGCTCTAAATAATGTTTAGCACTTAATTCTTAACACAAACCTACTAACTTTTGTCGTATGCTCTCCTCAAACTTTTTTTGTATTTAGTACTATAAGTTACTGATAATTTGAACATATAAATTTGTATTCTTTACTGTATTTAAAAAAAAAAAGAGCAAGTCGCCGTCGTTGCGAAGCTCGTAAAATAAATAAATAAAAAAATAAAATGGCCCCTTACAAAGAGAGACCAAGTCATATTGACCAGACAACGCATTGGACACACATTCCTGACTCAGTCGTTAATGAATAGCAAATATTTGCAAATACTGTAACAGGATTTTTAGTATAAAGTGTATAAACATATACTTACTGAATGCCGTCAGAAAAACCCACTGAACAGCTAACGGAGGACAGCCCACATATAAAAAGTCCGACTCAGGACTGGGTCATCTTAGCGCGGTTACAAACATCTCGAAGAAATGAAATAGATTAGCATCACAAATCACAGGAAACTGACAGTAGCCAACATACACAGAAGCGGATAATTCTTAATCTGTATAAGTCAATACAGTTATGTACTGAATACGTACTTACTCTTCGACTACAGCTGAGAAGGCTCTATTCTAAACAACCAAACATTTTAAGTATCTTGTTTTACTGTTTAAGTACGCATACGTCATCATGATTAGCCACAGCCATCTTGATTACCACAGCCACTCCAAACTTATTACCAATACATTTCACCGTTTCTTAGCTTATTTTACTACAATGCTAATTTTACTGATAAATGGAATTTAAAACAAGAAACAACCAATTAAAAAGTGAGATAAACAAAGAGAAAAACCCTTTCAAAACAAACACTTTTTAAGTTTTAAGCGCTTATATCTCTGATTGACGTTGCCCCATCGAATATTGCTGCAGGACCTTTTTTGTAGAGAATTTAGTAAGCATTCGAATGGTCACCTTCCACTTACTACGATTTCCCAACCGTTATCGAGATATTTACGACAAATGTATGAAGATCCGAAAACGTTTCATGTCTATTAATAAAATATTTTTTTCGCATACTTCCTTAACTCCAAATATAACCAAAATTTAAAAATCTTAGTTGGGATTAATTTCCAATTTGTAAAAAATATTTCAATTGAATCCCGCGATTCTAAGTACCAACAAAAAAATAATGACTTACAAAAACATTGATTCCACTTTTCTCAAAAACGGTTACAGATATCGCCTTAAAAAGGTTTCATTCGTTTTCCTATGTTAAGAAACTTATAAAACAAGTACCTGCAAGCATATAAACTCAAAAACGTAAGCGTTACGATTTTTTTGCGCGAATTTCGCCCGAAACACTATCTTCCCGTGGGCGAATTCTGCTGGTTAACGAACTTGACCTTTCAAATTAGAAGAAAGATTTTTGTACCAAATTTCATCAAAATCGGGCCATTTTTGAGCTTGCTAGAGCGTTAACAGACAAGCATATATATATATATATATATATATATATATATATATATATATATATATATATATATATATATACACAAATTTTAGCCACCTATATTTTCGTGATCTATAGGGTCTGAAACGAGAAATTTTCTGGTCGGCACGTCAGGATCGCGTCATGAGGTCAACCTCGTTAAAACAGTATAAAATTTATAGGTAACAAAATAATATAGGTATTCTTGTGTATTTATTTTTATTTTACTAATATATCCGTATTTCGAAATAAATTTTATTTCCCAAACGCTAAACAGACTATTTTTAATCTGACCTCTAACTCTTATTTTTTTTTCTACTTATTTATTAACTGTTTCTTTTATTAGCATAATTTTGTCTCAAGAGTTACAGCTTTTCTCGATTTCGCGATTCATACTTTGTCTAATAATTATTTTAGTCTTTCAATCAAAAAGAAATTGTTAACAGGCCTTATTCGTTACTGCGTGAACTGACTTATTCCAATGTTTTTTGCCTGTTATTCTCAAGGTTTTTTTTTTTTTTTTTTTTTTTTTTTTTTTTTTTTTTTTTTTTTTTTTACTATGTATTTATTTAATTACAACTGGAAATGTACGTGAATGATTGTGCTAAGCGAATCGCGTTAGTTGCGGGTGCTCATAAATAAATGAATTTAAAGAAACATTAGGTACGTCAGTAAGGTAGAAATATATGGGCTCCTTTCCTACAATTAATTACTAATTAAATTTACAATTTAGTTTACTACGTAAACACCTTATTTCACTCCCCGTTAACCCGTAGAAGTCTAAATTTTTAATTTGCGTGCTTTCTAATTCAATTCTTAGTTGTTATTTAAAAATTTGTTTCTCTGAGGTTTGCTAGATCCTTTAAATTATCGCCTCCGAAAATTTCCTAAATTGTTGAAACTATTGACTAACCGAATGATAACATATTTCCTTTGTTCGTAAAGACCTCGATCCTTTATGGATTACATTTTCCGCTATCACTCATGACGAATATCCCACTTCTAGGAGCCTCGTGATAACGGGATCAGTATGGCTGGCCTACCGCCCATGACATAGTGACCAGGAAAGCGTAACATTGTTGTGCATATCGAAGGCCTCCTCACATAATTCACTCAACAAGGTCAGTTATTTATTCTTTAAACTTAGGTACATAAATAAAGGTACTATTATTCTACTATTGCCTTAAATTTCCACTCTCTTTTACTCTCTCATATTCTGTTAAACCAGTCCGTCCTAATTTTATTACTATAAGCGTTGACGTAATTTAAAAATCTTGATAAGAACTTAATTTTTCGCTCTTTACCCAAAGTATACAGGATTGAATGAAAAAAAAAAAAAAAAAAAAAAAAAAAAAAAAAAAAAAAAAAAAAAAAAAAAAAAAAAAACCAACTCATTTTTTTCTGCCACATTTGTCCCTTAGGAATAACAAGAATGTCTCATAGTGGAAGTATATATTGTATCTACAAATATATATATATATATATATATATATATATATATATATATGTATATATATATATATGTATATATATATATATATATATATATATATAAATACATAAATATATATATATTTGTCTGTTCGCTCTCTAGCTGCCCTGATGAAAAATGGACCAATTTTGATGAAACCAGCAGGTACTGGTTTTATAGGTCCCTTAACATATGAACTATATATATATACAGGGTGTCCCGTAAATGTCTAGTCATATTGTGAGGGGTGATAGAGGACCCTTAGGGGAACAAAAAATGTTCTATGACGGTCTCCCGAATTCTCGCCCATAAGGGAAAAAACGTCGTTTTATTGTTTTTTCGAGACAAACGTAGTTTTTAGAAGAATAATCGTTGTAGCTCCGTCCCAGGTGGTACTACTAGAAAGGGAGTGAAGCCAATCGAAAGCTGAGTAAATTTACTATAACACTAGTTGGAAGTAAACGTAAAAATGAATGAATGTAAGTATGTATATCCTACCAAAAGAAAGCTATTCTAAATTTCCTGACATTTTATTGATATTTCATTCAAGCGTTACTCCTCAATGGGCAGGATCTGAGATTTCCGGGTTTCAGAAAAACTTCTACATTTAACCAGCTTTCCATTCATGTATCACAACCCTGTGTTATTGAAGTATTTGAACGGTTTAAGAACAAAAGTTTTAAGAAAAACATGGATCTGTGAAAAGAAAATTATATTTTTTTCTTCAGTTTATTCAAAGAGCTGAAGAGAAATATTTATTTTTATACATGTTTACATAAATATTTAATTAAAACACAAATGAAAAAATTATCCTAAAACAGTAAATAAATAAAATACACTTATATTTTGAATTTATTAATTACAGTAACTAATACTGGGTCTAGGAGGTGGCCATTAATGAACCCCAACCATACATTAACCTCAAAAATTACTATTTTTGGGGGTCTCCCGTGGTCTAATGGCTAGCGCCTTGGATTCATAAGCGGGAGATGGTGGGTTCGATTCCTAACCTCCGGCAGGAATTTTATCATCCCACGGCTCGCTGGTAAAATTCTTAGCTGCACCCTGGATGTCGGCGCTAATGACCTAGAAAAAAAAAAAAAAAAAAAAAAAAAAAAAAAAAAAAAAAAAATACTATTTTTACCTATAGATCACGCATTTGTACACATTTTTACAGGTAATTTATATTTAGAAAACAAATGCTTTTCCTTGAATTAATACTGATGGCTACGCTTGTGTAACTCACTGGGATTCTCGTGAGCCCATGCGTTTTTGTTGTGGTAATTAAAAATTCTATCCCTCATAAATAAGAATTACATAGTCCTGTAAAAATGTGTTCAAATGCGTGATATAGGTAAAAATAATAATTTTTGAGGTTAATGTATGGTTGGGGTTCCATAATGGCCGCCTCCAGGACCCAGTATTAGCCACCTGAATTAATAAATTCAAAATAAATGTGTATTTTATTTATTTACTGTTTTAGGATTTTTTTCATATTCGTGGAAGTAATTTTTTTTATTGTTATAAGTAAATATTTACTTAATATTTATGTAAACATTTATAAAAATAAATATTTCTCTTCAGCTTTTGGAATTATTTGAAGAAAAGAAATTAATTTTCTTTTCACAGATCCATGTTTTTTTTTAAACTTTTGTTCTTAAACCGTTCAAATACTACAGTAACACAGGGTTGTGATACATGAAGGGAACGCTGGTTAAATGAGGAAGTTTTTCTGAAACCCGGAAATCTCAGATCCTGCCCTTTGAGGAGTAACGCTGGAAAGAAATATCAATAAAATGTCAGGAAATTTAGAATAGCTTTCTTTTGGTAAGATATACGTACTTACATTCATTCATTCTTATGTTTACTCCCAACTAGTCTAGTAGTACCACCTGGGACGGAGCTACAACGATTATTCTTCTAAAAACCACGTTTGTCTCGAAAAAATAATAAAACGACGTTTTCTTCCTTATGGGCGAGAATTCGGGAAATTGTCATAGAACATTTTTTGTTCCCCCAAGGGTCCTCTATTACCCCTCACAATATGACTAGACATTTACGGGACACCCTGTATATATATATATATATATATATATATATATATATGTTCACTCTGTAGCTTTCCCAAAAAGGGTCCGATTTTGATAAAATCTGGTGCAAAACCTTTCGGCTTTTCGTTTATAGGCTTCTAGATACCTTTTTTATAGGTTCATTAACGTAGGGAAAAGAAAGAAACCATTTTGAAGGCGATATCTGCACCCGTTTTCGAGAAAAGGATGCAACTGGTTTTTCTAACTAATTACTTAGAATCGTTGGATTCAGTTAATATATTTTTACATGTTTGAAATTCATCCAAACTAAGATGTTTAAATTTTGGTTACATTTGGAGTTAGCGAAGTATTACGAAAAATAATTATTAACGGGCATGAAACGTTTTGGGATCTTCGTATATTTTCTTGAATATCTCGAAAATTGGGGGGAAACGTAGTTACTTAATTTTCTACTAGAAATGTTTTAAGTAATTTTTACTG
Organism: Gonocerus acuteangulatus; assembly: GCA_946811695.1. Classification (NCBI taxonomy): domain Eukaryota; kingdom Metazoa; phylum Arthropoda; class Insecta; order Hemiptera; family Coreidae; genus Gonocerus; species Gonocerus acuteangulatus. The sequence goes on along the minus strand of OX328123.1, from coordinate 106,017,907 downwards.
AGGTGATGTCAAATAGTCAACTAGTATTTGATCATTGACTATACGGCACACTACGGAGATTCGGCTAGTATTATGCTCTGGCCGCCTCCGACGCTCCAACAACACTAGAAGATAAAATCTTCAGTGCTCGCCAGAGTTTCGAACTCGACTTCCTCTGAGCCAAACTAGCCTCAATTAAAAATTAAATGAACGTTGAACTAGATACGAACAAGAAAATAATTGATTATACAACTTCTCGAATATCATTCGTCGATTTTACTCTTCTTATTTTCAATCTTTGCAATCAATAAATAATGAATTACTCTTCTTATTTTCTTGTTCGTATCTAGTTCAACGTTCATTTAATTTTTAATTGAGGCTAGTTTGGCTCAGAGGAAGTCGAGTTCGAAACTCTGGCGACCACTGAAGATTTTATCTTCTAGTGTATTTTTTACTGTATCTCTGAAGAGCAAGTCGCCGTCGTTGCGAAGCTCGTAAAATAAATAAATAAAAAAAAAATGTGTATTATCTTTGCAAATAATTTGATAACAAAATACGAACACAACCTTTGTGCTTAATAATTTAGCTGTTCATCTATAAGTAACGCTGTATTTTTATCAACACGAAATATTTATTTCAATGTTTTTATTACAATTACTATTTCTATAATCTGCGATGCCTACTGAAAGATACACTTTATATAAACTTTGAACAACATTTTTATTGAATGAATGTATTACAGTATAAACATAATTTATAAACTGAAAAACTGTGTGTGTTGAACCATAAAAACATATGATAGAAAACAAATGACATATATAGAAAACAATTGACATATGATAAACACAATTAACATATGATGTTGCTACACTTCTCCCCCGCATTTTTTTTTTTTTTTTAATTTGCGCTGACAGGCTTTTTTAAATCTCAGGACGTTTGGATTTGAGTTGGTCTGTGTGGACTCTCCTTTCTCTTCCCTCAACTTCAACCAGATAGGAGTACCTTCCACTCTTTCGGAGTATGAGGCCTTCTTTGTAACCTTTCCCAGACGTATTTAAGACCCATACACAATCTTGGAAGTTGTTGAGGATTGCATTGGTTTTATTTCTAACCACTTCGACGTGGCATCTATAAGAACCAACCAAAATTTCCCTTCGTAAGGCCCAGCGAATTCAATATGAACACGAGTCCATGGGAGGTCGGGTGTTGACCTTGAATATAAGGGCGCTTCGATTTCTTTTTCACCATTCTCTTGGCAGGATTTACAACCTTTGGCGAAATTCTCTATGTCCTGGTCTATGCGAGGCCACCAAATATAGAACCTTGTCATAGCTCGCATACTAGATATTCTAGGATGACCGGTGTTTAGCTTACTTAATGCTGTTGGGCGTAGACTGCTCGGAATAATAATTCTCCCCTTCCAAAGAAGGATCTCTTCTTCGAAAGAAAGTTCTTCTTTCTTTTCATAAAACGTAGCCAAAACCTGAGGAACATCTTTCCGGGTTGTCGGCCAGCCCTTCTGGAGAAATCCTATAACTTTAACGAGAGTGTTGTCTTTTAGCGTCTCAGCTTTAAGAGATTTCTTTGTAAGGGATGAATCTTCCAGCCTTAAGTGAAGTAAGTGGCCATTGGAAGGGTGACCAAGGTTTTCCACAGGAGAACCCTCAGATGTTGCAAGTGGGAGTCGAGAAAGAACATCAGCAGGCGAATTGTTTCTTCCTTCAATGAAGTGTATAGTGTAAGAATATTGGCTCAAAATGAGTGCCCATCTTGTCAAACGATTTGCTGCCAGTTTAGGGATGGGTTGATTTTCACCAAAAATATGTAATAAAGGCCTGTGATCTGTTTTTAAGATAAACGTTTTTCCAAAAATGAAATGGTGAAATTTTTTTACTGCAAATACAAGTCCTAATGCTTCCTTATCCAGTGCGCTGTATTTTTGTTCTACTTTCGTCACTGACTGGGATGCGTATGCTATCGGCTTTTCAGAATTATCAGGAAATCTGTGAAATATTACCGCCCCCAGGCCTGCGTCACTACACACAATTATCGGCAAGTATGGATTGTAATGGACTAAAGTATCTGATGTTGTCAACGAAGTTTTGAGTTGATAAACGATTCCACTTAGTTCCTTTCTGCAAGAAACGACGGAGTAGTGCACATTTTCGCTGAAGATTGGGAACGAATTTGGCATAATAATTTATTGAGCCGAGAAACGAGCGCAACTCTTTCACGTTTGCTGGGTTAGGCATCTTTTTTATTGCTTCTATGTGCTCAGACGTGGGATGAATACCTTCCTCATCAAAAATGTGGCCAAGGTACTTCACATTTCTTTGATACCAGTGACACTTCGACGTTTGGGTCCTAATCCCTGCTTTTCAGAGTCTGGCTAGAACCTCCCTCACGTTGTGCGCGTGCTCTTCATCCGTAGATCCTGTGACTATGATGTCGTCCAATAGACAAGCTGCTTTAGGGATTCCTGCTAGGAGCTCATCCATTGTACGCTGGAAGTAGGCAGGTGCTGTTTTGATACCGAAGCATAACCTTTGGTACCGGTAATACCCCTTATGTGTTGCTATTACCAAGTATCGACGAGAGCTTTCCTCGACTGGTATTTGTAAGTATGCATCGCGTAAATCAATCACCGTGAATTTTCGACCACCTTGTAGTTTGGCAGCGATATCCTCGAAAATAGGGAGTGGGTAATTATCATTGATCACGTATTTATTTATTGTAACTAATGTGAGCACAAAGTCTCACACGACCATCTTTCTTCATCGCAAGGACAAGTGGAGATGCCCATTCTATGGGGTGCTCGCATGGATCCACCGGCTCTAGTACGTCTTCTATATCCATTCTATTAAGCTCGCTGTGTACAGCTGACTGTAACGGAAGTGGTACAGGGCGAGGCTTATATGCCACTGGCTTAGCATCGGGGTGCAAGTGAATTTTCATTTCCTTGCCCTTTATCGAGCCCAAACCGGGTTCAATAACTTCTGGAAAGTCTTCAATCAGTTTTGTTGTTATATTATCAAATGATTTGTTGACTACTTGGCTAAGATGACATAATTATGATCCCGGCGGAAGCGGCAGTTTAAATGCCAACACCCAGTCTAGGCCGAACAGTGGTGTTTCGTCGCCTTGAATAACAACACAGCTGACAGAGCTTTTGTTTTATCGAACGCAGTGACCGTAACATTTATTTTGCCTAGAGTTTTGACTGGAAGACCCGTAAATGCTTGAAGATTCGGGGTTCTTCCAAGATTAGGAGATCCTACTTTACGCCACAGACTTTCACCGGTTACGCTGTTGCAAGCACCTGGATCGTACAGCATCTTAATTTTCATGTTATTTATTTTAATTTTCAGCATTACCTGGGACCCTGGGGGTTTGATAGCACAAATATTCCGTACCGAACCCTCCGAACTGGAGCTTCTCTCTGATCCCGAACTGTAATCCTCCCCTCGAACCTTATTAAGTTTTTTCACAATGATAGCGTTACCTGAAACCAAACAGGCTTTAGCACAGTGGTTAATTTTTCGGCAGCTCCGACATTCTTGCCCTTCAGCTGGACATGGCCCAGATTTATGAATAGGTTTTATGAAAACGTATTTATTTCTATCTGATTCTTCAATATATCCATTCAGATAAAAAAGGCATTTTTCCTAACTTCCGGGCTCTACTGATTACATACGTCATCAGGACTGTAATGATCTACCAAGATTCTGAACGGCTGGGAGCCCATCCTGAATAGTAGGAGATCTTGCTGCAAATCCTCGCTGGTAGTGTTGCTGGCGCGGAGTGCGATGTTGAACCTTTGCTCCCAGTACTTCCATTCCTCTGCTTCATTACCTTCGAGACTGTCTATTTTAAATGGAATCCTTCCAGAAGTATTTTCTTCGCCCAAATTGAACGAAGAATCTTCCGCTTCTCGTGTTTTTCGGGGCATGTTTCTGTTATTTTACTTCTATCCTCGTCGCCAGTGAAAGAACACTTTATATAAACTTTGAACAACATTTTTATTGAATGAATGTATTACAGTGTAAACATAATTTATAAACTGAAAAACTGTGTGTGTTGAACAATAAAAACATATGATAGAAAACAAATGACATATATAGAAAACAATTGACATATGATAAACACAATTAACATATGATGTTGCTACACCTACTTTTAGCAAAATAATTTAAAAGATTAATTTATTTTTCACTTAATCTTTAAAAGGATTAAAAAAAAAATACTAAAAATCTTCTTCGATCCTTCCTCCTAGTTCAAAAATCGCCACAATAAGTCTACGCAACTCTACCCGCGGTCTAGTGGCTAACGCCTTAGTTTCTCATGCGGGAGATGGTGGGTTCGAGTCCCACTGGCAGAAGGAATTTTCTCACCTCACTGCTCGTTGAGAAAATTCCTCGCTATTCCTCGCAAAACTATTGGGAAGGAAGCATTGTCAAAATATGCTACTATTCTTGTACATTCATTCCAGAAAACAATATTAGTGCGCAAATAGGCGACGAAATTTCTATTTTCGTCCATCGTAATTCCCTTTATAATCTGTAATATATTGTGAAAATAAGGAACATCAGTCTACTCCAGTCCAAAATGTATCTGTGTCAGTATGAGTGGTTTTTTTTATCGTGTCGCAACCAAATAGTTATAAACATTCTGAATTAGTTAGGAAAATGTATTTTTTATATATGTTGTAGTGGTTGCCGATATTTTTTTTTTAAATAGATGCTCTGGAATTACTTTTATTGCTGCTGGTTTAGGAATGGGAGCGGTTGCTATTGAACTAATATGCGAATAGATATTCTCTCTGACCCTGGCACATATATCATCGATCTGTCACTAGACAATTAAATGTGTTATCTGCTAAGGAAGGCCAGATATCAACCGTCGGCAGTTTCCTTCTTTTTTTATGGGAGCAATATCGATTAAAACGAGTAAATTTCATATTCGAGCGCGGATCTTTTGGTCTCAAACTAATGAATTTTTTTGGGATATTTTGATTTGACGTAAATCTGGTGAATTTCGCCATGCTAGATTAGTCAGCAATTTTGTACATGGGCATTTAATACATTTATATTCGATTATTATTATTACTATTGGTTGAAACAAATTCAAGACAATAAGAAGAAGTAGGTTTGGCATTATGTTTTTAGTGCCATATTATGTTCGATAACGGTAGTGCGTTTGTTATATTATTATTTCAATTTCATGATTTATCTAATGTCGCTATGTTAAATCTGGGCTTTGTAATGAAAATACATTGTGCTTTGTATCAAAATATAAATCAAAACTTCATATATGTACTACTTTTCTAAATTAAATGAATTTTTGTTACGTTTGTACAAACTGTTGTGAAACTAAAATCATTTAATTAGGCAAAAAATTAAATGAAACCCTAAAGCAATCTTTGCTGTTACAAAAAAACTATTGAATTTCAGAGAACCCAAAAAACCCATTTCGTATCGAGGGATTAAAAAATCCTCATCATTACATAGGACAATTTGCCAAAATACATGCAATGGAATCCGAGAAAAAATGTATTTTTTTCTCTATACCTTATAAACTGGCTCTATTTATGAATACCTAAGCTAATATTAGTTACTTATAACTTGTCGAACACTGTTCCTTCCTTATTGTTTAAAATGTATCTATCGTGTTACAATGAAAAATAATAAATAAAAATAAATTATTTTTCTTATTTGTGTTACCAACGAGTATAATGTAACTTGTGAAACTATGTGAGTAACAATAGTCTGCGAATTCTGTCACGTTTTAACGCTGTAAGAAGAGAAACGTTATATATATTGCTTCATTGGGTGGGAACTAGCTACATATGTCTATTTATGATAGAATGTTGTACTGATAAACTCGTTTTACTGTTAAACGAAATTATATGATGGAATGACATATCCAAGAAAACCGACATTTTTAAAGATTTTGATTTAAAAACCTATATATTAAGAGTTTCTGTTATTTTCTTTTCAGTTTTCTGATAACGACGCCAAATGGATACCGGCGAAGTATCGCAGGTGACGTGATTAGACTTTGTAGCGTACTTCCTCCATAGAGTTAACCACGGAAGACTCGGTGACGGAGTTTCCAGTTGCATTCTAAAAATAAAATAGAACGCATTGGTCATAAAATAACCGGTCGTACATATATGTCTATATTTACATACACACACACACACACACACACACACACGCGCGCGCGCACACACACACACACACACACACACACACACACACACACACACACATATATATACACGGCGCTAATGACCCAGATTTGTCGAAGCGCCGTAAATATATATATATATATATATATATATATATATATATATATATATATATATACATATATATATATATATATATATATATATTTATATATATATATATATATATTCGGTCACTGAAATTTTGTTTTATAAAAATGCCTTGTCTAAGACGACGCACAGTGGTCAAAAATCGCTCAAAACTCAATATGATTTGATATTGTTGATTTAAAAACCTGAAATTACAATATTTCAACTAGGACACGATTTTTCACTGGGATCACTTCAGACATTTTTTGCAGTCAACACTGACTTCAGTTCTGCAAAAAAAAAAAACCCACCTTCTATTGGATTCCAATGTTTACATAGAGATAACGCGCGTCTGTCTTACCGAGTTCGATCACCTCCAGCACCGAAGTAGGCAGGTTTATGCAGCTAATTTCAGTCTGGGGTCTTTCTATACATGCCCATGGAATATTGAAGCCCGAAATTAGAGAGACGCAGAGAGACGAAAAAGCTATATGACAAAACGAAATTTGATGCGTATAATTTTTTTAACTTTTTCACTATCCCCGTCCATGAAGGAGATTCGAAAAATACAAAAATATTTTTTTAGTCCTTCGAACATCCCATTAAAACAAGAAAAACATGTGCCAACCTTATCGGTCCGAAAAAGTAAAGTTAAAGGAACGATTTTGGTACATAAGGAATGAGGAAATTTTCTTCGTTTCTAGTACTTCAATGATAAACCACCGTCCTGCAATCAGCGGTGGGGGCCTAAAACTCAAGAAACGGAACTCTCACGAGGTATTTAACATACATTTAAGGCAAATGGGTTCGGAGAAAATACTTCAAAAAATCAAGGTATGAGCACTTTTTGGCTGTTTTTGACAACTGTGCGACGGGTCAAGTTTACTAACCTACAAAATATGTATGCCGTTAAACTATGTATCCGGCGAAATTCGCGCGCAAAAAAAACTCAGAGCTTAAGTTTTTATCCTTATCCAAAGACTTTTTATTGTTTTTTTTTGCAATTTCGAGCAACCAAAAAAAATAATATATCTTTAACCGTTAAGAAGTAAAAAAAAAATCTTGAATTATGTTCCTACAAATAGGTTTAGGATATATCAATAAAATATAATAGTTTTACTTAAAAAAAAAGAAGAAAAATGGTAAACGTTTTATTACCTTTATTTGTATTTGATTTGATTTTATTAATATTAGATAATATCTAATGTATAACTGCAAAGAGAGGTAAAAATTAAAAATAGTTACAATGATTGTTGTAAATAAAATATATTATATATTTTATTTACAACAATCATTATAACTATTTTTTCAATTTTTACCTCTCTTTGCAGTTTCTAAACTTATTATTGGGTATAAGAATTACAATAAAACAAGCTAAGAGGACACAGTATAACTTTCTATATGTATTTATGTATATGTTAGAGTGCTATGAAAAGGCTATTTTATTATTAAGGAAACATTACTTTTTCTAACGTTGCTAATGTTATTTGTTTTGTTCGTTCAACTCTTCAATGTACCTTACTCATATTCCATGTTTGTATTTGTTTACTACGGAGTAAATACTTTTATTCATTTACAAGAGCCGCGTTAGTTGTTACTTTGTGTTGAAGGTTAAGGCAACTGTTTTCCTTGCAGTATGCATGAAAATAACGATCGATACGTCGCATGCTGGCGCCAATTCTTTCATCTCTCGAAAATGCCTGTTTATTATTGATTGTGGCCAGCTTGTGATGTATGTCCAAGGTTATAAGATAATTATAAAATCGTAAGGACAGACTCCTAGGAACTACGCCATCTTTGCATGGTTTTATCTGTTTCGGAAAGCTTAGAACATAAAATCACTATTTAATCGGACGAAACCGTCACTCCTTAAAATTTTAAGCCCTATTCATGCAAATGCTCATAAATAATCCTCTTTAGTGAATTGTGAGAATTTTCCATTATTTACATTTGTTATTGAGACCTTTTTAGATTCAATTAATCGTTAAACAAATATCCTCCCGGAATATTACAAGTGTAAAGTAAATACGATTGCCTTGGAAATTGCTTGAAAATATACTGCAATTAATCATTTTCGTTGTTCACTATTACACCATGCTGCGAATGGAGTTCAGATTTTACTGCTTCCGTAGGGCGGAAACCCGTTTATGACGGTGAAGTGCTGAAAATGTAGAAAATTTTATTATTATTACACATTCTGAAAATAAAGGTGGTTCAAATTTGTATATTTAGAAAAGTTGAAAAAACTGAAATGTATTTCAGCTATTCAAATGTTTCCTAAATATCGGGATACCGCTGAGAAATCTAGAGAAATGTAAGGCACCTATTCGAAATCCTAATAAATTTCTTAAAAAATCGGCTCTTATTTTCCGGAGAAAGTGGTGTATAAAATTCAAAAGAGTAGATTCCTTCGCGTAGGAAAAAGAATGAAACCATTTTTAAGGCAATATGTGTAACCGTTTTTAAGAAAAGATGAGAAACATATTTTTGTAACTTGTAATTTTCGTTTTAAGTACTTCTAGTCGTGGAATTTAATCGAATAATATTCTACCTGTTTGAAATTCATCTAAACCAAGATGTTTAAATTTTGGTTTCTTTTAGAGTTAAGGGAGTATTCGAAAACTGCTGTAAAATCGTGGAATGTGGAAGGGGGCCATTCGAAAGCTTACTAAATTCCCTACAAAAATGGCTCTGAAGCTTTTTTCGATTAGACGATGTCAGGTGGATAAATAAGTGCTCAACACTTCAAATGTGTTTGTTCTCTTCTATTGAACGGATTTTTGTAGTTGTTTAGCTCATTTTTTAATTGGTTGTTTTTTTTTTAATTGCATTTATCTGTAGTATTATAGTAAAAGAAGACGATGAAACTTTCAATGAGGGCTACGAACGGAACCCCTTGAAGATGAATCGGATTTTTTTAACGTGTTTGCTCCACCTTCCCGCTTGTGAAGTCCCGTATATTATCCGTTGGCCGTTTATTTTGGGGACACCCTGTGTACATATATATACCCTGGAGGTAAGGACACCGTGTCACATATTTGTAATAGTTCAGGAGAGCCAATTTTCAATAACTTGAAACTATTAAAATTTGTTTCTTTGTAACTTATAGAAAAGGTTTAAAGAAAATTGTTCCTATTGTTATTGGTATTGATAGGTAATTAGAACTATTGATCATCGTCAAACAAAACCAAATCCTCCACATGGTGTCTTTTACCTCTAATGAAAACAGACATGGTTTTATTTTTCACTGTCCAATCTTGGTTATTTATAGGAGCAGGAAATGGTGCCATCCACCATTATATGGATCGAAAATTCCCCATTAACATGTTGTTGTCAATTTAATAAAAAAATGTATATATATATATATATATATATATATATATATTATTTTTTAATTTTTTTAAACACAATCTTTTAAAAAAAATATTAATTTTCAGGAATCTTGGAAGGTGATAGAAGACGTGTAGACTGGGAGCATTACATTTATAACTAGTATAAAGGTAAGGCCAATTTCTATAATAGGAAAGCTGGATATTTTTAATTATTTACTTATTAAGAATAAAACGAATTAATGTTTTTCCGTCAAACATATTCAAAAAATGTTTTTACAAATTTCAAATTCCTGATTCGTCTATTTATAGTTAATGACCATCAGAAATAAATTTTTATAACGGTAACACAAAGAATTTCAACGATTTTAAAATGTATTGAATTACCGTCGTACATCAAGAATTTCACATTTCAAAAATACTTTAAGGCCCCTTTTACATACCAATATTTTAGTGTATTTCTTCCTTCTGGAAAAGCAGGACCCGCTTATGACTTCCGGTAGATTACGCAGTTGGAAGTCGACCTCTTGGCGCTATCCGGAAGTACCGAATTGAAAAGTTATCATTTCGTAACTCGTAGATTACCTAGAAAATAGGCCTGTTAATGAAAACATTGAAGAAGTCATCTCCTCTACCTACTCCAAAAGTTTCCATTTATTAAATACCTGCCTCCTTTCCTTTATCACCAAACGTTTATTACATCGCCCTCCACCCTTAACTTAATGTTTGGTCAAAAACTCCTCCTCCCCCAACCACTGTTTTCCTGAAACTTACCTTGATCAACCACAGTCAAAAATGATTACGCATCCGTGAGGCATAGCTCTCCTTGGTTCGGTAGTATTTTTCGATATGGATAGATCCTTGTTGGATTATTCTATTATTATTCATTGTATTTACGAGCCCGCAAAGTAGCGACTTGCTCGTTATATTGTTACATTTTATTAGAGGCACTTTGGCCTATACAAATTCTAATTTTTAATGAAACTATTCTTAAGTACACTATAATATTAACTTACAATACCACATGATATTAATTACAATTTGGATATATACTACATAATATGCTAATAATACTAATAACTTATAATCTTAATAATTAAAATATTAACACTAAAATATTAATAACTAATAATACTAATACTAATACTACTACTAAAATTATTTTAGCTTAAACATACTTATATTTCACATTGAGGTTTAATTTATGAGTGCACTTTTAGTTCATCTGGCTAATAGTGGTTCATGATACCTTGCAATGATAATGAATAAATGTATTCAATAATACTTCATCTTTATATTTTATTATAAATGTTATTGGTTTTTAAATGCTGAATAATGGTGTCTATATGTGGGCTACCTTCAGTTAATATCTCTCGCATGTCGTGTGGTAAGTCTAAGTAGTCCCGTTCTCTGCAGTCTGTCAGTATGTGTTTTACTGTCAGTCTCACATTACAGATTCGGCAGAGTGGTTCGTCTTGTCGAGTCATTAGATGAGAATGAGTCAAGTGTGAATGGCCTATTCTGAGCCTGGTAACTACAACTTCTTCTCTTCTTGTGTATCGATTTCTTCACGGCCAGGCACTTACGCACTCTTTTATCTCACGTAATTTATTGTCTTTGTTGGAGAAATTGCTTAATCTTCGAAAGTATTGGTTAAGGTCCTATAAACGGTTCTTTGTATTTGTTTTCCTCGTTTTTTGATTAATTGTTTGTTGTTGTTTTTTAATTGTATTTAACAGTAAAATTTTATTCCAGTAAAACATTTTAGTAAATTGAGAAACATTATTGTAATAGAGCCTTCCCTAAAAAGTAGGGTGAATGCCGATTGAATATTTTCCCCTTTCGTATTTAGATTGCTACCGTAAGTTCCCTGTACATTGTGATGCCTAAAATATTGCTTTTTTTCGACATGTTATTAGAGTAGGTGTTAATATTTTTGCGCGGAAAATTAAAACAAATATTATGTGTTTTTATTCTAAGCTTTCTAATTCACTTAGAATAAGAACGAAACTCGCTAAAGATAACGCTGGTTCTCAGAGTCGGACTCTTAATAATATATTACTGACTTTTTGAAACATCAAATCAGAGTCAGATAAACATTCAATGTAGCCCGTTTCCTAAAAGAGCAAGAACCATAAATCCTTGAAGGGAACCATCAGTTCCACTATACACTTTTTAGTGTCCCTGAACTTTGAGGTGGGTTTAGGCACTTGGTTTAAAACTAACCTATACATTGTCAACAAAAATTATGCAAGCATGAATGTAATTATTGTTTCATTGTTATTTTATTTTTATCACTCCTTTTACGCTTATATTTGCATGTAATTACCATAAATGTATTTCTAATGGATCCCATTTGCGAAATAGTGGATATTACGAAAGGGTTCATAGGTTTATGCATTCCGGGCAACTTCCTCTGTTACAAAGCAGTTGCAGCCTAGGTACTGTAAAAGGTTTGATAATTTCGAAATAGAAAGCAGGTGTGCCTATTTTACGCTGTATTTCGCTAATGCACGACTGGCTACTATTTATATATTGATACATTTGAAAGATACCTAGGACATCACTAAAGATAAATGGTTATATATCCACTAACTAGATATCCTGACACTGATAAAAGAAATGTTGGCGATATTTACTCCAGCACCTCCTCAACCCATTCATGAGTTGAGCCCTCCGTTATCAGCTTTTGAAAATCATTCCTGTTCAGTTCTGCCTAATTCTGAATTCGTAGTAGGGCACGGACATACAGTGAATACCTGTCCTGCCAATGTAACTACGGTCATCGAATGCGGCTTAGTGCCATGGGTGTCCTCAGTAAGATCATCCATAGGGAGGAAACTCGCCTATGACTTCATGACCCAACCCGTAAAACACTTACACGTGGACGTCGTCAACACGACTGGAAAATTTCCCATTTCAGAACCCGTAGATTTCGAAAATAACGGTGGTTCAAATTTTATATATATATATATATATATATATATATATATATATATATATGTATATATATATATATATATATATATATATATATATATAGCTATCTTGATTTAGCTATCTTATTCGAAAAAATCAGACACTAATGGGAGTAATTTTCGCTGAAGGTACTGTCAGTTTCCTGTTGGCGCCCATGATCTTGTTTCGCTTTGATATTTAATTTTACTTTTTTACATGTTTTTACATTTTTCCTGAGAGTTTGGGCAAAAAATTAACTGTTTTTACTATTCGCAGCTTTCAAAATGACATAAGGGATAAGAATGGAAACTCGATAAGATAACGTACTTTCTGCGAGTTGGACTTCATTTTCATTTTAGTTTAGTTGAGAAGCATGCCAATTACCAACCCTAAAATTATCAGGCAGACAGTTTCTTCGAATTCAGTGAGAAATTTTGTTTTGAAACTGTGGTGAAACCCGTGGGTAAATGAAAACAACTCTAAGGATATAAACAGGTCGGCCTCTCACGTTTCATATTTTAGCTGGGTATATTATGACAGAGGTGGTCCCGTTTCACACTTACCCCCGTCCACCCTGACCCTCAGAGAAATCTCCATATTTCTCACTCGAAAACGCCGGTCCCCAAAATGCTTTAAATTTGTATATACTCGTTTATATATATATATATATATATATATATATATATATATATATATATATTATTATTATTATTATTATTATTATTTATTTACTACATTTACTAAATTTGAATGTTTTGTTTTATTATTTTAATAAATTCTTCCAAGGTAGTTGTCCATTTGCTTATTAAAGCTTCAATTTTTGATGAACTTTTTTTCGGAAGGCAGCCTTCATACAATTCAACTAGGTTCTTGGGGATGGATGAAGGAATGGTGTTTTTAATACACTCAGTCACCTGAATAGATCGGTTGTCATAAAAAATAAAACGCTGACTCGCGGGAACTGCGTAATCTTTGTGCATTTCCATAACATAACCCTAAGAAAGTTTCATTTAGAAGGCTTTGAATAAATTTAATGTTCTGTGGAAAATTTACAGATTGCACAGAAAACTTGCAGTAGCGGGAATAACTTTATCGGGATCTTGGACTTCCGCTTGTATAAATCTATTGGGAAAAAAAAAAACAAAACAAAAAAAAACATTTTATAAGCTTTAAACCCCTCTTTTTTTCTCCGGCTGAGATCGTCCAATCAAAATTTACTTGAAATCTGTTATTGTAGGGAATTTAATATCCCCTCAAATGTGTTTTTCCCTTCGACTTAACTCGATTTGCCTTGCGATTTCGAGATATTTAGGAAAAGTATTCGAAAATCGCAAATCTGCTCATGACATTAAATAAAATAGTTTTTTATCTAAAAATTCCTTAAGCAGAAACATAACCAACATTTAAACTAAATAGTATGGATGAAAGCTAAAGGTGTAAAAAATGTTTAGCTGAAGCCATCATTCCTGAGTAACCGAACCGAATATTAGGTACGCAAATTTGCAACGATATTTTGTGACCAATGGAGGCTGAAGTATGGACAATTATCATTGTTACATCTGGATTACCTCATAAGGCCGATTCCTTAAGCTGATGAAAACATTTCACTTTGGAGGAAATGCACTAATAGTAAATTTAGCCGCTGAATTAGACCAGAAAAGAAATATATTTGAATTAAATATCAAACATACATATATAATATATATTTAAATATATATTATGCTACATTTGTTTTAGTCATGCTGTATCTAAATTATTTTTTCTTGATTGAATTATCAGTTTTTGCTGTATCGATTTTTCTTCAATCTCTGTTATCAGTTAACCTTGAGATTCGCCGCTCCTTGCCCTCTGTATCTTTATCATTGATCGCACGTTAGATAATGAAGGCATTTCTACATCGGCTAGTTATTATTTTAAATTACGAACTTTCGGCAAGATCCTGCGATGGCTTCATACTCTTCATTATGTGGGAGTTAATGACTCCCACATAATGAAGGGTATGATCACTGATCATAGCGGTAATTCATCTTGAATAGTTAACCATCGTTCTTAATCAGATTTATCTATGTGTTGGTCAAGTGTGTCCAAGTGGCATGTAACCACGTAAAGTGGGAAACGCGAAAGCAAACAATGCCTATACAACGTAATGAATGTAATCGTTATCAATTTGTTAACTTTCCAGATCATTTCTTAAAGTGGAAAGGGAATCCTTCTCTGACACTGGGGAATCATTCAGGCTCTGGACCAAATACAGCTTGAGAGAAATTGACCTATTTCGACTGAAGGCTAAAAGAGCTTCTTCACTACAGTTGTTTCGAAAGGTTGGCAACCCTGAGCCCAGTGGTAATGGCAATATAAGTAGACGCACCGAAAAAAATTTCTAAAACCTGCTTTTGTTATTCCTTCCTGCTTTTATTATTACTTCTATGCTATTATTAAATTTGATAAAGCTGTAATTTTTGTAGGAACAATGGTCAAACATCCATTATACTCTGCTTACTTATCCGTATCGCAAATCAGCTCATTAACATTTTAGCTGGAAAAATAATTCTTAACATTTTATAGTCTGTGCATTTTCCCAAATCTTAATAATTATTTATTGAAATACTTAAAATTTGGTAAACTTATAAAACGCCTTCAAGAATGATACTTCTTCAAATCATTTATTATCGATTTATTGGACGAAAGATCATTATTTATCCAACTCCAAGTAAATGTTGTTATACAAAAAAAATCATTTTAGAAAACTTTATTCTTGTTACAATTCTGCGTATTGCATTCGTTTAAGATGCTCTTCACTGTTGTCTTAAGTCCGTTACACTTTTTCATTGCCTCTTCGTTAACGATAATATTCAAAATCTCCAAATCGTTTCTTTAGGACTCCAAGTTTATGCTTTGAAGTTGTTCATCTTTAGGGATTCATATCACGAAAATCGACACCTATAAAGTATTAGGAATTCATTAATGCTTGCATTTCAAGCTGCAAACATCAGAAACATGTCTAAACATATTTTCTTTATCTCATATAGGCTTTCTCTAGAGTTTGGGTGTGATGTTTTGCAAAATGGTTCATAAGTCTATGCAACTCTCTTTACAGTTAGAAGTGTTGTCAAAATAAGTCCGACTCGCAGGAACTGCGTCATCTTCCTCGCGGTTCCGTTCAAATCTCTAGTGCGAATAGTAAAGGAATAGTAGCAGTTTTGGGTGGGTTTTGATCTTTCGTGAAAAATATAAAATAAAATCTCACTGATAAGGAAGATTTAAACGGACGTTGGAAACACTATAACATCTGCACATTCTTTTCCCAAAATAATCATTTTATTTGTAAAAGAAATTAAAAAAAAACAACCAATTAAAACGTTCGGTAAACAGACACAAAACCCCGTTAAAAAGAAAAAAAAAACAAAACAAAAAAAACCTAACAATTTCTAAGTTACAAGCACATATATATCCGATTGACATGGCTCCATCGAAAATTATATTAGAGACTTTAGTAAGCTTTCGAATGGTCACCTTCCACTTACTACGATTTCCCAACCGTATTCGAGATATTTTAGAAAATATACCAAGGTCTGATAACGTTTAATAACTATTAATGCATTTTTTTTTCTAACACTTCATTATCTCCAAACGCAACCAAAATTTAAATATTCTATATTAGATGAATGTCAACCACAAGTTTCAACTGAATCAATCGTTTCAGAACAGAAAATTAGTCATTTTTTTTCGCAAACGGTTACAGATATCGCTTTTATGTATTTAATCGTTTTCCTGAGTTAAGGAACCTACAAAACAAGTACCTAGAAGGATATGAACTCTAAACTCGTAATTTTTGCTATGTATATATATATATATATATATATATATATATATATATATATATATATTAGTGTTGTAAAAGAGCGCGCCTTTAAGGCAGGAAGGCGCGGCTCCTAAAAGCTCGAGCTCTCAGAGCTTGGACAGGGCTCGATAGAAGGCGCGAGCCTTGAAGGCTCGGCTCGATAGAAGGCGCGAGCCTTGAAGGCTCGGCTTGGTAGAAGGCGCGAGCCTTGAAGGCTCGGCCCGGGAGAAGGCGCATGCTTTGAAGCCTTTTACTTTTCATTTCCAAAATGGCGGACGGTGGGCAAACAGCTGTTTCATGAAATATACTTTGGTAGATTCGTCCAAAATTGTTTCCGGCACACTAAAATTATTCGCTAGCAATTAAATTTATCATGACATCGATAAACTAGATTATATGGATAACTAATTGGTTAAAAATAGTAACTCCTTCTAAAAAATAAACTCTGTTAGACGGTGATGGCAACACTGGCATACTTCTTAACTGTATGACACTGTCATACTTTTATCTCCCGTAAATAATAAGAGTGCATACAATTTTCAGGGCTTAATAAGGTTAGGATGGAGCCTCACTCCCGAGCCTTCATCGAGCCCTCAGAGCTCGGGCTGTAGAGGCTAGTTTCAAGGTTCAGGCCTGAAGCCTCTAGTCAGGGCTCGCTTTTAACAACACTAATATATATATATATATATATATATATATATATATATATATATATATATATATACATATATATGCATATATATATATATATATCGTATATACATATATATATATATATATATATATATATATATATATGTGTGTGTGTATATATATATATATATATATATATATATATATCACAGTTCTTGTGAAAGAGATTTTTTCCTTTATTTGTTTTCTAAGTGGTTGTTCTAATTGATAGCCTCTGAATCCATTCTTATTCCTATACGTATCCAGCAGAATCCTTGACCCTCTTCGAGTTGGCCCATCTTGGACGTGACTTGCCTTTAGAAGATGTTTGACCTGCGGTAAGACCGAATTCTGAAGTTGCACTTTGTATATGTATGCTAATAGTGGCAAGGGATGGGGAAAATGGAGAAACGTATGCTATGTTGTATGTGTATGTATATACATATATATATATATATATATATATATATATATATATATATATATATATTTATTTATTTATACACATACACACACACACTCATACACTCATACTATTAAAAATGTAAAAGATCGCTGTCTGCGCATGGAAGGTATATGAGAAAAATATTATTGTGGGCCTTAATTAACGCAATAGCACCCTAAACGATTTTTATCTGCGTGTTTAGGTTTTATCTGTTCGTCCGTCCGTTTGTGCACGCTAAACTCAGAAACGGCTTATCCGATTTATATGATAATGTATCGTGAAAAGCTCCACTTAACATTTAGTATTTGTTACATGTCAATCGGTTCATAAATAAAAACGTTAAACAAAGTACAAAATAACGTCGAACTATCTGTATCTATACAGATATTTCCTTCTTCTATATTTCCTATCTGTATCCTCTGTTTATCTTTATGAAATTAACTGTTCATCAGGCATAGATTTTAACAGGGTGCGAAATAGGTGAGTGTGTTTTTATTCCTCGGTTTCCTCATAGCATCCGTCATAGCAAATTGATCCCAGCAACCAATAATTAAAATTCAATCTCTTAGCATAATCTTAAAGATGGAAGTTCTTCATTTTTTGAAGATGGTACGAGTAGCGATTATCACTTTTCCAAGTTCTTCATATTGCCTGCCGCGATATTCTGAATGCAGCTTGTTATGTGAACACTTGATGTTGTTCTTTACATTCTTTCGTTTGCGTACGTTTTTGGTTTCTTCTTTGAGTCCTAAAACAGTCTTCAGTCAGATACTCAAATATTTTGGAGTGAATAGCGTCAGCGATTAGCACCTTTTAAAGTTCGCCATATTTTCTGCCTCGACATTCCTAATTTTAGCGATTGGTTTCTTTAAACAATTTATAATGACAATTTCTTTCCATTGAAAAAAATATGGATTAGGTAAGCTACCTTTACAAGAGAAGGACTTGTTAATTAAAGAAATTATCGTGTATGGGCTAATCCCAGATCTAATTGAGAGAATAGGTTTCAGCATGAATTTGCTACAAATGTTTGGCTTGGATTTGGAACGGATTACTGGTGGGGCCCTATTTGTTATCCGAAAGATTGAATCGAATCACAGGCACGCATTTTTTGGAGACACGCAACTTTTCTGATTATTTAGACAAACTTCCCTTACAGCTGGGGATTGAAATGTGGTTTCAACTCATTATAGCAGAGCTGCTTGAGCTTGGCAGAAAATAGATTATTCACAACGCTAGATTGGACGTGGAGGAAAAGTCACCAGACCCATGGATTTCTTCCTATGAGGAACCTTGAAGCGGGAAGTATATTGGGTGTCATTCAACTCAAGAGAGAGAGAGAGTAATTAAGAGACCAGAGAATCATAGATGTAGTGCACCAAATATCAGGAGAACAGTGTTTTATAGGAATTTATCGGAGGCCTGGTGGCCGTGAGTGTTAAGGCGTGAGCACTAACAGGCCATTTGGCTGTGGCCTGTTGCGGGACTGATTTAACTGTTGACTGGCCGCCTTATACCCGTGTAAATGGCTCAATATATATCAACAATTTAGGAGCACAATTGGTTTGATCCATTCCTCAGACCTTAATAAGTCCTTTATTTATATATTCATTTTAAAACGTTTCGGCCTTCAGGCCATTTTCAATATCTTATTTCTAGCAGCCTCTTTTTTAAATCCTTTTAAGTTTAGGCCTTGTTATCCTGGCAATTATCATAAAAATTCACATTGTATAGGCATATTACAAATCTTAATCACCGCCATTTTCTTTTATATCCCCCACATTGCAATGTAATAAACGACTTATTAAGGTCTGAGGAATGCATCAACCCAATTGTGCTCCTAAATTAGACTGACCTCAGAATTCCTTCCTTTTTTGGGGAAAAAAGGATAATTTAAAAAAAAATACATCAATAATAATTATTCTAAATGATTAATGAACTTCGTAAGCGAGTTTCCTCGCTCTCCCCCCTCTGTTGAGGTAGGAAATATCTCAAAAAATTCATTCTTCATAAGAGCATCGGAGATCAAGTCCTTGATACTTTCTCCTGCTTGGAACATGAAAAACCGGTCCAGTCCTTACTCTCACTTTCTTCAACTACTTTATATAAACTTGCGATTTCCCTGTCTTTGTTTTGATATCTTCCCGTTTAAATTTCTACTCAATAAAAGAGAGCGCGCGCACTCGAGTGTATTGCGAATTATAATGTACGCAATAGATTAGGATTTTTTTTTTTTTTTTTTTTTTTTTTTTTTTTTTTTTTTTTTTACTAGACTCGTATAAACAGCTGTAGGTGAAATAAGTCGATGTTGTTTTGCAACCAAAGTCGGTAATCGTCGTGGTCATATAAATAGTTTTTTTTTCTTTTTTTTTTTAAATAAACTAATTTGGTTCATTAGGAGGGGGTTTACTCTTTGCCCAAGTTACCAATTTGCCACTTCCAGCCGTAATTGGTTATATTTTAACGAAAGTCCATATTCGTTGCGATGATCTGCACAGAAAAATATTTTGTATTAATAATCTGAAGCTGGAGGGGGGGTTCCTCTTTCTATATGCTTATATTTCATATTTATATGTTCATTTGCCTTTTATTCTTTCACTGGAACTATAAATTTGTGTAAACAAAGAATATTCCGATTGTAGGCTGCAAACATTGTCATTTGAATCTAGAATTCCTTAATTCTAACGGTACCTTGTTTCTAAGAAATTCATTAGGTCTTCGAATGATAACTTTACAGCGTTCTGAATTGTTTTCGACATGTTTAAGATAATACTCGCAAAGGTTCAAAACTGTTTATCGCCACCAAAAATTATGTATTTCATGAATCTCAAATGTGTGGTTTCCACGGTTTAGAACATTTTTATTTTATTCTATTGTGTATGTTAATTACGTTCAATATAGTTCCTATAACTTCTCATGATGTTATTCATCAATATATTATCAAGATTCGAGAAAGAATTATGAAAGCATTTTCCGAGTTGATAGAAGCATGTGAAACACTCCTTATATTTCTTGAATCTTATGAACTATAAAAACTTCTCCCAGGACCTGCATCATGTGAAAACACGTGAAAAAACAGCTAATTGATATGCGATTGTAGAAACTATTGTTCTGCTTTAAACAGTTACACTGTCATGTCTTCACTGCATGAGGAGCTTTCCACATGTGATGCTGTAGTCATTTTTTCCTGGTGTGTGAGTTGCTTTCTTGTATTATTATGGAATATTAATGCCGGGTTTATGTTTAGTAAAGTGTCTTCATATGCGTGCTAGTTGACGTACGTTCTTTATATTTAATTGAAAAAAAAAATCATTTTCATATTACTTCTATGTAATATGAAAATTTTATGTATTTTTCTGAAGAAAGATGAATATATTCCGAACCAATGGTTTGCTTCTTATTACCGGAGGAACTGATTGAATTTTTCTTTCTACGGAGTATCTACAGGTTGCCACCCTTTTATAATGCCAACAGCACCCCCTTTAGGTCACCCATTCAGGTACTCGCCACGCCCAACGTTGCTTAACTTCAGTGGTCAACGAAAACCGTTGCATTCAAAGTGGCTTTGCCCGTTGGCTACTGATTGTAATTGTCGAATGTTTTACTACTCATAGATGGTGGAATAATTTTGAATATGTGTGAGTTCATATTTTCCCCTTTATAACATACCCAGAACGTTGGACTTTTTGAAGTTAGAGCTGACGAAGTTGAAGTAAGATTTTATTCCATTCTCAAGTGTTCACTTATCAATATAATTCAATATTTGTAAAAATAAAAATTTTCATTATACTTATTTTTGGTGCAGGAAGAAAATAATAATTTTTTTTCAGATATGTTTTATTTATGAGACCCCATCATTTTACTAACTTGGTATTCATAAAAAAGAAATAGATTTTTTTTTTTTTTTAATCCAAGGCGCCAGCCATTAGACCACGGGAGACCCCGCGAAGAAATAGATATTCCAAATTTTATTTTATTTTGACGAGATTACATAATTGCATGTTTAAGAAAATCATGAATATTGTTTCTAATAATTGATATTTTATACTTTATGCAATTCGGAGCTGTGCAAGTGCGCTGAAGCAACTGCATTTGCGGTCTAGCGTTTAGTGCAAAACTTTATCACTTTCATAATGCTCTGCATGTTATCCTTGGGTAAAGAACCCATTTCATATAAAACGATTATTTCGTCTCAAAAAAGATTGATAAATTAAAAATGCATAAAATGGTTTGCTGCATATTGAACTTCTACCCATATTATAATTGCTATTCAATTCTATTAGCGCGCTTCCTCTCTTCTTTCATAAGAAGGACCCGCTAATGAGGTTGACGCAATCCGGAAGTGCCGACTAGAACATTTCACATTTCACAAGCCAGTGATCATGCTAACAACGGTGGTTCAAATTTTTATTCATATATAACATTGTGTGTGTGTGTGTGTGTGTGTATATACATATATATATATATATATATATATATATATATATATATATATATATATATATATATATGTCTGTTCGCGCTCTCCTCGGCTCAAAAATGGTCCGATTTTCAAAAATCTTCCGTCTAACTTGAAAGGTGAAGTTTGTTAACCAGTAGAATCCATGGTTTTCCACCAGTGCAGCGTGGTTTCTCAGGCCAACGCGTGTATCGTAGTGTCTACGTTTTCGTGTTAATATACATACTTGCAGGTTTATACACTTTTGTTATAGGTTCTTTAAGTTAGGAGAACGAATGAAACGACTTTCAATGTGATATCTGTAACCGTTTTTGAGAAAAGTGTATAAAAAAAGTCCGACTCGCAGGAACTGCGTCATCTTAGCGCGATTCCCTACATCTCGAAGAAATGGAATAGATTAGGCATCACAAATCACAGGAAACTAACAGTAGCCAACTTTCACTGAATAATACGGATAATTCTTAATCCTCATTCTTGAGGAAGGCTGAATAAGTCAATACATGATTATGTACTAAACATACTCACTCTTCGACTACTGCACAGAAGGCTCTATTCCGAACCAAAAATTCGTTGCCATTTTAAGTTTTAGCGCGGTTCCTCCCTCCCCCATAGGGAGGAACCCCGCTTATAAGGTTGATACAATGAAACAATCCGGAAGTGCCGACAAGAAAATTTCGCGTTTCAGAACCCCTAGCGACCGAAGATAACGGTGGTTCAAATTTGTATATATATATATATATATATATATATATATATATATATATATACATATATATATATGTATATATTTATTTAAATATATATATATATATATATATATATATTTGTCTGTTCGCTCATTTCTGGCTTACCTGATGGTCCGATTTTGATGAAATTTGGTACAAAAATCTGTCGTCCAATTTGAAAGGTCAAGTTCGTTAACCAGCAAAATCCGCCCACTAGAAGATGGCGTTTGGGGCGAAATTCGCGCAAAAAAATCGTAACGCTTACGTTTTTGAGTTCATAAGCTTGTAAGTACTCTTTTTATAGGCTTCTTGGACTAGGAAAACGAATGGAACCATTTTCAAGGCGATAGCTTTAACCGTTCCTGAGAAAAGTGGAATCAATGTTTTTGTATGTCATTAGATTTTTGTGAGTACATTCTATTCATTTTCTATGGTTCGCGGGATTCTATTGAAATATTTTTTACAACTTGGAAATTAATCCCAACTAAGATGTTTAAATTTTGGTTATATTTGGAGTTAAGGAAGTAAGTACTCTTTTTATAGGCTTCTTGGACTAGGAAAACGAATGGAACCATTTTCAAGGCGATAGCTTTAACCGTTTTCGAGAAAACTGAAAAAATAATTTTTGAATGCCGTTTTTGGTTTGGGTACTTAGAATCATGGGATTCAGTTGAAACATTTACTGCATGTTCTACTTTCATTAAAACTAATATGTTGAAATTTTGGTTGCGTTTGGAGTTAAGGAAGGGTTAGAATAAAATATTTTATTAACAGACATAGAAAGGTTTTGGTACCTTTGAATACTTTCCTTAATATCTCAAAAAAGGTTGAGAATTTGGGAAACGGAAGAATACCATTAGAAAGTTTACCAAATGCTCTACAAAAAAGGTCCTAATGAAAGTTTTGATTAGGCGATGTCAATCGGAGAAATAAGTGCTTAAAACTTTAAAGTAATTGATTTCGCTTATTCGAACTGTTTTTTTTGTCTTTCATTTTGATACTTAAAATTATGGGATTCAGTTGAAACATTTGCTGCATGTTCGAATTTCATCAACACTAATATGTTAAAATTTTGGTTACGTTTGGAGCTAAGGAAGGATTAGAATAAAATATTTTATTAACAGACATGAAATGTTTTGGGAACTTCGTATACATTCCCTAATATCTCGAAGACGGTTAGGAATATTGGTAAACGGAGGGTTACCATGCGAAAGCTTGCTAAATGTTCTACAAAAAAGATTCTGAAACAATTTCTGATTAGGCTATGTCAATCGGAGAAATAAGTGCTTAAACTTTGAAGTAATTGATTTCGTTTATTCGAACGGTTCTTTTAGTTTGTTTTTATTCCTTGTTATTTTTTAATTGCTTAAAGTTGGATAATGTATTTGACAATAAAACAGATTAATTAAAATAAGAAAAACAATTCATTGTTAAAAATATATCAGGCTGTACCGTATGAAACGTCAGTTTTGGATTTGTCGATTTCCTTCAAATGTCTTGAAACTGTCGAGGATCCTATTCAAAGTTCTTTGGCATATTCCCTAGTGTTTTTAATTGCTTATAGTAGTCAAATGTATTTGTCAATAAAACAGGATACGTATAATTAGAATCAATATTTTGTTTGTTAGAATTCGAAGATTCCGTATGAATATCTAGATTACAGTACTGGTGTTGATTTCGTTCTTTAGAATTATTCTTGGTATTCCCTATTTTCATCTGTTACCCATAGTTTTTTATTGTTAGTAGGTTTTTCTTATTGATTATAGAATATAAATCTATTGGGCTATAAAACAGGATACGTAAAATTAGTGACAATATTTCGGAGATTTCTGAGCGAAATACTTTTAAGATTTTCTACCACCACGAACGGCTTTTTTCCTCTATTTTTATCCACTAGATAGGCTTTATTTTGCATATTATTCTATATAAGTTTTATTCAGCAGGGGATTCTGATGAAATGTCGTGTTTTTGCTGTGGATTTTAAATACGATGTATCTAAGATTGGATAACATTAGCGAGTCTACATAGTTAAGAACCGACGACGGAGGATTACTTCTGGCTATGATTTAGTCTACATATGTATATTAAGTCCTAAATCCAAAAAATAACAAAAATCCAAAACTTCACAACGGTTAGATACTATGAGCGAATATGGCGGTTCAATGCCCGTAGAAGCAGGTAGAAGAAGGTCCGCAGGAAATTTACCTGCTAAGAGTTAATCCTCAAGAGCTGTAAATATACCCCAGGTATCTGCCGACACAAATACAAAGCCTAGGCGGAGAGCACCCCAAAAACACAGATCCAAACATAGGTTATATACTAAATATTCATAAAGACTACTTAGTTGTAAACCGATTCATCAATTAGCAATCAATAGTTTTCAACAAAGGTTATATACTAAATATTGATAAAAAGTATTTAATTAGAAAAAAAAAAACAATATTCCACAAGACTTGTTTTTGGTCCATTTGTATCTACTCCATAGACTTAATTAGGTATATTATTCTATTGTAGTTGGGCAACTGAACTTTGTTTTATTTTGTTAAATAAAGTTTTTTTTCTCGACTTGTTATTCGTCAAGACTTTTATTTGTCCTTGTGTATTTACTAGATAGGCTTTATTCGGCATATTATTCTATATAGGCTATATTAGGCAGGGTATTCTACTCAATCTTGTGTACTTCTTCTTGATCCTTCTGTACATGGGCGTATATAAAAACAATTTCGGGGGGGGGCTGAGACCATTTCCAGGGTATGGAATACTAAATATTTAGAGCTTGGAATAGTTTTAGGCAACTAAAACGCAATTACACGTAAAATAAAATATGTTTTATGAACTAAGTATTTAATTTATTTTTAAGGGTTTTACGAAAAGTTTTTATCATCAATTCAAAATTTCGGGAGGGGCTGCAGCCCCCACAGCCCCCCCTCATATACGCCCATGCTTTTGTATCCTCTAGAAAGGCTTTATTAGGCATATTTTGTATTGATTTATAGAGCTTTGCTTTAGAATGAGTGCCAAATTCTGTAATTTCGCTTCTGTGTAAAAGTTAGCTACTGTCGGTGTCCCTGACGCCTTAATATCACTTTTATTCGAGATGCTCGAAAGGATTTTGACAATTTTCACGAGATATATAAAAAAAAATAAGTTTATTTCTTTTCTAAGCTTATCAAATGGCACTAGGGACATGAACGGAACCGCGCTAAGATGCTGCAGTTCCTGCGAGTCGGACTTTCTTTTGTTTGACTAGGAAATTCATTTTACTTTTATAATCAACTGTAAATATGTGCTTCATGGCAAATAAAATTCCATGCTCTCGAGGGTATAATCTTTATATAAAATAAGAAATAACGATAACTTCAGTTGTAGGCTATGAGGAAGGTTATATAGATTGGAGAATTCAAAACAAACCTATGTATACGCCATCATGATTAGCCACTGCCATCATGATTACCACAGCCACTCTAAACTTATTACCAACACATTTCACTGTGTTCTTGCCTTATTTTACTAAAAACCTCATTTCACTGATAAATGCAGTTTAAAACAAAAAACAACCAATTAAAAAGTGAGATAAACAAAGACTAAAACCCGTTCAAAACAACAAAACAAACACTTTTTAAGTTTTAAGCGCTTATATCTCTGATTGTTGTTGCCCCATCGAATATTGCTTTAGAACCTTTATTTTATTTTTTATTTTTTTTACGGCGCATCGACAAATCTTGGCCATTAGCGCCGGCCTCCAGGGTGCAGCCAGGAATTTTCTCAGCGGGCCCTGAGATGAGAAAATTCCTGTCGCCGGTGGGGATCGAACCCACCATCTCCCAGAACCTTTATTCTAGAGAATTTAGTAACCATTCGAATAGTCACCTTCCACTTACCACGATTTCCCAACCGTTATCGACATATTTACGAAAAATGTATGAAGATCCGAAAAATTTTCATGTCTATTAATAAAATATTTTTTTTCGCATACTTCCTTACCTCCAAATATAACCAAAATTTAAACATATTAGTTGGGATTAATTTCCAGGATTTAGAAAATATTTCAATTGAATCCCACGATTCTAAGTACCCACAAAAAAATAATGACTTACAAAAACATTGATTCCACTTTTCTCAGGAGCAGTTAGAGATATCGCCTTGAAAATGGTTTCATTCGTTTTTCTATGTTATGAAACATATAAAACGAGTACTTATAAGCTTTAAAAAAAAATAAGTTTATTTCTTTGCTATGCTTATCAAATGGCACTAGGGACATGAACGGAACCGCGCAAAGATGCTGCAGTTCCTGCGAGTCGGACTTTTTTTTTTAGCGCGGTTCCTCCCTCCCTTCATAGGGAGGAACCCCGCTTATAAGGTTGATACAATGAAACAATCTGGAAGTGCCGACTAGAAAATTTCGCGTTTCAGAACCGCTAGAGACCGAAAATAACGGTGGTTCAAATTTGTGTATGTATATATATATATATATATATATATATATATATATATATTTATTTATTTGTCTGTTCGCTCATTTCTGGCTTCCCTAATGGTCCGATTTTGATGAAATTTGGTACAAAAATCCGTCGTCCAATTTGAAAGGTCAAGTTCGTTAACCAGCAAAATCCACCCACTGGAAGATGGCGTTTGGGGCGAAATTCGCGCAAAAAAAAATCGTAACGCTTACGTTTTTGAGTTCATATGCTTGTAAGTACTCGTTTTATAGGCTTCTTGGCCAAGAAAAACGAATGAAACCATTTTCAAGGCGATAGATTTAACCGTTGTCGAAAAATTGGAAAAATAGTTGTTGAATATCGTTTTTGGTTTGGGTACTTAGAATCATGGAATTCAGTTGAAACATTTTTTGCATGTTTGAATTTCATCAAAATTAACATGTTAAACTTTTGGTTACGTTTGGAGTTAAGGAAGGGTTAGAATAAAATATTTTATGAACAGACATGAAAAGTTTTGGGTTCTTCGTATAATTTCATTTATATCTCGAACACGGTTGGGAAATCGTGATAAGTGGATAGAAATTATCTGAAAGCTTTATAAATTCTCTACAAAAAAGTTTCTGAAACAATTTTTGATTAGGTGATGTCAATCGGAGAAATAAGTGCTTAAACTTTGAAGTAATTGATTTCGTTTATTCGAACAGTTCTTTTTGTCTGTTTCTATTCCTTGTTATTTTTTAATTGCTTATAGTTGGGTAATGTATTTGACAATAAAACAGATTAGGTAAAATAAAAAAAACAATTCATTGTTAGAAATATAGCTTTCCAAGAGAAAGATATTCGATGACGTCTTTTGAATATTTTCAATTGCCTTCATGCTGTTAGTTTTTTTTTTATTTTATTTTTCAATTGATTTTATTTGTAGAATTATTACTATAGTAAAAGAACACAGGAATAGAAGAAAAATTTTGATATTTTCCAATTCCTTGAAACGTATGAAATGAATTATCGGTAGAAGAGGATTCTTGGGTTCTGGCGGACCAGGACCAGGTAAAGCCATAAAACCCTTTGAACAAAGGCCGAGGAAAATATTATCCACAATGGTTACTTAACTGTCAACCTTGGTCTTCCTATGCCTCCCGGCATTTCCATTGGTATGTTGTATCTTATTTCTTTGTAAAATTAATTAATTTTACTATTAGCTACTATAGTTTTCATTGGTATATAGTTTCTTATTTCTTTGTAAAATCAATTAATGTTACTATAAGCACCTTTACTTATATAAACTTCAGTAAAATAGCCTTTTTTTTCTTCTTTTTCTGTTACTTTTCTATTGATTTTCATTCTACTCATTCTAAGAATTTAAGACGAAATTGTTCTTTTATAATAAGTTAATTGTATTCATAGTTCTGTTACTTATCTCAATTATAAACTTTTCTTTTTTTTTTTTGTTTCTGTATTAATTTCTGTTTTTCTTGTCATTTTAGCTGACGAAGGCTAAAACAAAGCGACGAAGCTTTTTAACAAAAATCTTATTGAGGTTTCTTTAGCCGAATCCCCACAGTTCCATCTTTACTTATCATCCATCTTCATGGGAAAAATATTATCTGTTTCTATTCTAAGCTTTTCAAATGACAATAGGAATATGAACAGGAACCGCGCTAAGATGATGCAGTTCCTGCGAGTCGGACTTTTTTTGTTTGCATATTTAGTATTGTTGAATTCAATTGAAATATTTTCTATATGGGTTTTTTTTTTATTATTAATTAAGCGTATCGCAACTCAGGCGACGAAACTGCAGCTTGAAAGAATTGAGGTAAGTACAAGAAAGTCAATAGTATAGTCATTGATATATAGTAAAATAAATTAAAAGTACGAGTCGTAAGTAAAGTAGTACTTATTAGCTGAGAGAAGTAACTTAATTCTGCGTTGATATTTCAGTGTCTCACTCAGTGATATTTACTTTTAGCGCGGTTACTCCCTATCTCCATAGGGAGAACCCGCTTGTGAGGTTGACCTCACGACGCAATCCGGAAGTGCCGACTAGAAACTTTCACGTTTCAGACCCTATAGATCACGAAAATATAGGTGGCCCAAATTTGTATATATATATATATATATATATATATATATATGTGTGTGTTTATATTTATATATAAGCTTGTCTGTTCGCGCTCTAGCAAGCTCAAAAATGGTCCGATTTTAATGAAATTTGGTACAAAAATCTGTTGTCTAATTTGAAAGGTCAAGTTCGTTAACCAAGAGAATCCGCCCGCTAGAAGATAGTGTTTGGGGCGAAATTCTCGCAAAAAGAATCGTAATGCTTACGTTTTTGAGTTTATATGCTTGCAGGTACTTGTTTTATAGGTTTCTTAACATAAGAAAACGAATGAAACCATTTATAAGGCGATATATGTAAGCGTTCCTGAGAAAAGTGGAATCAATGTTTTTGTATATCATATTTTTGTGAGTACATTCTATTCATTTTCTATGGTTCGAGGGATTCTATTGAAATATTTTTTACAACTTGGAAATTAATCCCAACTAAGATGTTTAAATTTTGGTTATATTTGGAGTTAAGGAAGTATGCGAAAAAAATTATTTTATTATTAGACATGAAAAGTTTTCGGATCTTCAAACAATTTTCGCAAATATCTCGATAACGGTTGGGAAATCATGCTAAGTGGAAGGTGACCATTCGAATGCTTACTAAATTCTCTACAAAAAAGGTTCTGAAGCAATATTCGATGGGGCAACGTCAATCAGAGATATAAGCGCTTAAAGCTTAAAAAGTGTTTATTTTGTTGTTTTGAAAGGGTTTTTCTCTTTGTTTATCTCACTTTTTAATTGGTTGAATCTTGTTTTAAATTGCATTTATCAGTAAAATTAGTATAGTAGTAAAATAAGCTAAGAAATGGTGAAAGGTATTGATAATAATAAGTTTAGAGTGGCTGTGGTTATCAAGATGGCCGTGGCTAATCATGATGACGTAGTTTGTTTTGAATTCTCCTGTCTATATAACCTTCCTCATAGCCTCCAACTGAAGTTATCGTTATTTCTTATTTTATAGAAAGATTTAACCCACGACAGAATGGAATTTTATTCGTCATGATGCACATATTTATAGTTGATTATAATAGTAAGACGAATTTGCTAGTAAAATAAGATACTTAAAATGACAACGAATTTTTGGTTGTTTAGACTCCGTAAAAAAAAAAACAAAAAAAAACAAAAAAAAAAAACAGTAAAACGAATTTGCTAGTAAAACAAGACTTAAAATACTTAAAATGACAAGGAATTTTTGGTTGTTTAGAATAGAGCCTTCTCAGCAGTAGTCAAAGAGTAAGTACGTTTTCAGTACATAATTGTATTGAGTTATACAGATTAAGAATTATCCGTTTCTGTGTAAGTCGGCTACTGTCAGTTTCCTGTGATTTGTGATGCTAATCTATTCCATTTCTTCGAGATGTACGTAACCGCGCTAAGATGATGCAGTTGCTGCGAGTCGGACTTTTTAGAAATAAAAAGGGGGTAAGGAAACAAGAGGGGAGAAAAGGCAAAAATAAGACAAATAAATAGACAGATAAAAGAAGGAAGGAAAAAATAAATTTATATTATATATTACAAAAAAAAAAACAATTGAAACAGGGGGAGAGAAGGAAAAAAAAAAGGCGTTGCTACATTTTATCCAGAGTTTTGGAAAGGAATTGGAATATGTCTGAAATATATTTGCTGTCATTTGAAAGTAATTCATGCATGTTTGATGGTAAGTCAGTGTTCAGCCTGAGTCTGCAGTCTGTCAGTAAGTGTTGAACAGTAAGTGTTGTATTGCAGTACTGGCATATTGGTCTGTCTTGTCGTGTCATAAGGTATGAGTGAGTCAGTAGGGAATGGCCTATCCTCAGCCGGCGAGGACGACTTCTTCTCGTCTGTTACTTCTGCTGCTTGAAGGCCATTCCCGAACTGTATACTTAATCTCCCTTAATTTATTATATGTAACTTTAAACCAGGTA
Organism: Gonocerus acuteangulatus; assembly: GCA_946811695.1. NCBI lineage: Eukaryota > Metazoa > Arthropoda > Insecta > Hemiptera > Coreidae > Gonocerus > Gonocerus acuteangulatus. Next base: position 105,986,728 of record OX328123.1, on the reverse strand, counting down.
TCCTGCCAAATTTGCATTATTCTTTCTTTACCCTCATAAAAATATTTTTATATAGTTCTCTGGTTGTAGGGTTAGTTTTTTTGAATTTTGTAAGTTCGAGGTCCATTTTTAAATTTCTTGTTGTCCACGGTACACAAGTCGAGTCTGGAGTTTGTAGAGGTATGCTATATTTTAGATCCGAGTTTTGTGTGTATGTTAAGTATCGCATGTGCAGGAGACGTTGTCTTTTCGTGTGATAATGAAATAGTTCGAGGTATGTTTGTTCTATGGAATTTGGAGTACATGGACTATTTAGGAACTTACTTTTCAGCACAAATTTTATACTGTTGAACATACGTCTGAGCTCCAATGGTGGTTCTCCGCTTTCAGCATAGAGACTTACGGCTGGGCTTGATCTGAAGGCACCAGTTGCAATACGTAGACCTGTTGTATGTATTAGGTCCAGTATTTTCAGTGTGCTGGTTCTGGCAGACGAACACACTACACTCCCATAGTCCAGTAGAGACCTGGTATATGATCGGTAGAATGTTAGCATTAGACGTCTGTATGCTCCCCATTTAGTATTACTAAGAATCCTTAGTAGATGCAGAGATTTCTTACATCTATTAACGAGTTCCTTCAGATGGGGCACCCAAGTGAGCCGGGAGTCAAATTGTAGTCCTAAAAATTTAAGCGTATTTGTGGAATTGATTAATTGATTAGATAAATATAAGTCGAGTTTTGGTATCTGTCTCTTTTTGGTAAAAATTATATAGAGTGTTTTTATTGTTGAAAAGTGTAGTCCGTTAGTAACGCTCCATTTTTCTAGACTTGCTATGTTTTGTTGTATCATATCCTTGGCATAGTCTATATTTCTTGCTTTAACATAAATAAGCAAATCATCTACGTAAAGGCAATAACGTACCGGTGGAGAGATATGTTCTCGTACAGTGTCCATAGCTATTTTAAAGAATGTCGTACTTAGTACACTTCCTTGTGGTACACCATTTTCTTGCAGGAATTCATTAGATAATGTGACACCAATTTGCACTCTGAATGTCCTATTTGATAGAAAATTAATTACGAAGTTCAAGAAATTTCCATGAATATTCCGTTCAGATAATTTTGAAAGGATAGTCCTACGCCACACTGTATCGTAAGCTTTTTCAATGTCAAAGGATACGGCTAGTATTGATTCTTTTTTAACAAATGGTTTTAGAATTTCACTTTCTAACCTCACAATGTGGTCCATGGTTGAGTGATTTTGCCTGAATCCACACTGATAGTTAGACAGAAGTTGATTCTTTTCAAGAATGATTCTATATGTTTGAAAACCATCTAAAATAATTCACTTCTTCAAGATGTTTCTGTATGGTCTAATGAAACGGAATTGCGATGAAAATGATTCCCAAAACATTGGTTTTAGAATGACTGTAATATGCCTGAAGACTTCTGGTTATTCATCAGATCTTCAAATGAAATTGTGTAGTTTAGTGTTCTCTTAGTTGTAGAGAAATTTGTGTTCATACGGTGGCTGCTATCATTCAAGATGTCGTTCATTTCATGAGTAATATATAGGTTGTGTCGTTTTCTGAATTCAGTAAGTACATGATACCCTTTTTATGCTTTTATGGCCAAGTATTGGATTTTTCCTTTGGAACTCCCGGCACTCATGCAGTATTTATTTTCTCTCATTAGTCAATATTAATAGTAATATCGATATTTTATATAGTCGCAGTCTGGCCTAAATGTATATATTGTAAATTTATTCATTGTATTGATGCCCTACAATTTATGCTGAAACATTGACAAGAATCTTTTTAAATCGGAACTCATGACGGAAGACCCGATCATAGGCTTACTCAGTGGTTTATTATTAGGGAAGTGTGATATATCATCCATCTAGAATTATGGTAGACTAACTCGCGTGTATTGCCTTACTAACAGGTTCACCGTGTCCGTTACAGTCGGTTGAAGACAGCACGACACCAGGTATCGGAACAGAAGCTACTTGACTCGCGTGCGGGTAAGTGCAGCTATTCAAGTGAGAGTTCCGACACAGTCGCCATTTCCCGTCAGCTGCTTTCTAGTCGGCTAGTCGGTCGACTTTTGGTCCGTTCCTTTATGCCCCGCTTGCTTTTAAAGTGGTGAAGTTAATGCCTCCTGAGGAAATTACAAACTCTTATTCTTCCAATTGAAAGATTTAAATACCCCAAGTTCCTATCCATAAATGTCCTATCCGGGAATAGGTGGATTTAATAAATTCAGGTAATTGTTTTTTTAGAATGATACATAAAAAATGATCCTCCGGTAGAAATGTTGACTATTATTTTTCTGGTAGCACTCTTAAGGAGAGCAACATGATGCATCATTAAAGTAAAACTTAAAATTGCCCTACCTGTTTTTAAGCCTGCAGTGAAAACAGTATACCAGCAGGACAATAACTGGTCAGAAAGTAACGTATATAAAAGGAAATAGAGTATACCTTCAGGGTAGATCCAGGTAGCCCATACATAAATTCAAGCAATCCGAAAAAATACATGATCTTTTTTGTTGATGTTCCATTTCAAAGCGTATGTCACCTTACTGCAGTCATGTAACTTAAATCTTTCTATGAAACTTGTGCTTAATTTCTATGAAACTTGTATTTTATATTATCAAGAAGCTAATAGATTATAATACACAAAGAATGTTCTGTCATCGATGGAATACTCGAGTCTTCTGAAAATACCATATTTGTTTCCTTATGTGCTGAGACAATTTTCACAAAGGCCGTCATGTTATATCCGTCTGTATGCCACAAAAGCCATAGACTGACTGACTCTGCAGTAGGGTGGGCCGAAAAAAACTCATTTTTTTATTTCCAAGTTGTAATAGTGCGGGAAAGTTCCGAATTATATAGAGAAATAAAATCGGTTGACATCTTCCGTTCGCGCATTGGCTTTGAAATTTTACAAAATATGAAAAATCTTACTTTTTGCGACTATTTTTTTATTTGTTTTAATTTGATGATTTCTTAATATAATAGTTTTTAACGTCTTCGAATAGAGCCTAAAAACAAAGTGTATTAATTTGGTTTAGATCAGTTGATATCTTTCAGTCGTGCATAGGGCTCAAAATTTGCCAAAATATTGAAATTTTTGCATTTTTAATAGTTATTTTATGTATCTTTAATATACTTTTTTTCAAAAAAAAAAAAAATAAATAAAAAAAAAACCAATAATAATGTTAAAAGGATTATCTCCTTAACTCGTGTTTTGATGTTAGTATTAACCATTCGCATTATTCTCGTCCATTACAAACGTTATTTCATTATGAAGTTATTTCGGGAATAATTATTTTGCATCTGAGTGAAATAATTTATTTCATGAATAAAAAATACTGAAATATCATTTATCAAATAGTTATTTCAGAAATAAAGCTTTTAGAATTATGTTAATTTATTTCAAAGAATGATAAAATTTTCAAATAATTATTCAAGGAATAAATACATCTAGTTATTTGATGAAGATTGTTTTATTTAACTATGAAATAACATTTAAAGGAAAATACATAAAATAGTAAAGTTATATATAATATTCTTGAAGAGAATGTAATGCTCTACAACCCTATAAACGGCATTTATTTTTTAGGTTTATTGTTAAAGATTTATCCGGTCAAAAAGAGCATAACGTGTGTTTTTTCACAAAATGACAGACATTCAAGAGCGGATATTTCAAAAACTAAAGATATCTCGAAAAACTTTATTGAATAGAACTTCTAGGAAATTGAATCAGCTTTCATTTGTTATAGAATGGTCATGTCGCTAGGACCCACGGTTTCGGAGATATAGGTGAAAACCCGAAAAATGGGACATTCTAAACCCCCCTCCCCCCGGCACAAAGGCTTTTGATATATTGACCTCCTAACTAGACGAAACAAAGTTATGAGGTCAAAAATTGTGTTTCCAAACATTTCCATCTATAAATCTTAGTTACCTGGACTATTAGTCGCTAAATTTCAGATATCACGATGAACACTGAAATTATTTTTACGTTTGAAGGAAAATACATAAAATAGCAAAGTAATATATATTATTGAAGGGAATGCAATACTCAACAACCCTATAACCGTTATTTATTATTTTGGTACATCGTTGAAGAGTTATGCCGTCAAAACGGGGAAACATTATGCGGCAAAAGTGTTTTCCCCCAAAATGACAGACTTTCAAGAGCGGATATTTCGAAAACTAAAGATATCTCGAAAAACTTTATTAAATAGAACTTACAGGAAATTTAATCAGCTTTCATTTGTTATAGAATAGTCGTGTCGCTAGGACGCATGATTTCCGAGATATAAGGGAAAACCCGACCATATTTACCTCACCTTGGATCGAAGACACCATCTGGAAATGCAGCAGCAGCCATTAACGAAAACCAAACACATTCAATCAAATTACATGACAACACAAGTATCTACACAGCCGAATTACACGCCATACACTTAGCCCTTACAAAACTATATAACACTGAAAACACAAACATACTACTATGTACAGACTCACTCAGTTCTTTACGCTCCCTCGATAACATTTATACTAACCATCCAATAATTAAACAGATATACGAACAATTACATAGACTCAGGAATCACACACTTACACTATTATGGCTACCCGGACACGAGGATATCGGACTAAGTACATCAGTAGACAAACATGCAAAAGACGGAACAAATAAACAGATCGTAGACATTGAAAACATAACGTTAGATGATTTAGTTCACACATTACGCACAAAAATATTAAACGACTGGTTGCATCACTGGCTACAAACAAACAACAAATTATCACAAATTAAGAACACAGTAAAAGCATGGAGTAACGAACAACATACTTTGACAAGAAGAGACCAAGTAGTACTGACCAGACTTCGCATTGGACACTCGTTGCTTACACATAATTACCTCTTGGAGAAAAAAGACAAACCAATATGCAGAGTTTGTAACACAACACTGACAATTAAACACATACTCACTGAATGTAAAAGACGCGACAAACTGAACATTCCACACGACCTACAAGAATTTCTCACAGAGGGTAGTCCATACATAAACTCTATACTTCAATATTTAAAAGACATAAACATTTACCACAGAATCTGAGGAAACGAAAGATATTTTAAGATAATTTTTATTTATTTTTATTTTATTTATTTTTTTTTTATATTTTTTTTCTCTCCCTATTATTTAATTATTACTCAATTTTACTTGGTCATTAATGGAAAACCACAACATCCTCCATGACCTAATAAATAGTTAAATAATGGCAGTTAGTTTTAGTGATAAGTTATGTAAATACATTAACTATAGTTCAAATAGCAAGGCTCTAAATAATGTTTAGCTATTAATTCTTAACACAAACCTACTAACTTTTGTCTTATGCTCTCCTTAAACTTTTTTTTTTTTTTGTTTGTATTTAGTACTATAAGTTACTGTTAATTGTGAATACATAAATTTGTATTTTTTACTGTATCTTAAAAAAAAAAGAGCAAGTCGCCGTCGTTGCGAAGCTCGTAAATTAAATTAAAAAAAAAAATTATTTTTTGTAGCAAGGAATCGAATTTCTTCTGTTAATGAGAAAGTAGCCTTCGAAATTTAATTGCGAAATAATAATTATTGTGATAGCTATTGAGTACCTACAATATAAATATATAACCATTACTATTTGACAAGGCAAAAAGAAAAATCCAGAAACATATCACAGCTTTTTATATAAAAAGGGGTGGAATTTTGTGGCGCAGTTTTGTTCAATTTCCTTCCTCCGAAATTAAGAATCATACAGTCGAGCAAAAGTAATTATTAAATAACGTCATTAAATTATTCTTTAATGATTGTATGTTTCCTTTAATTTACTCTCTTAAATCGAATGCATTGGTGAAAGAATCATTACGATATCATTTTCCAAACTCAAAATATAAAATAAAGAATATTTGGCCAATTTTATTTTATTTCTAGCACCTAATGCCCATTGGATGAAACGCTAGGACGCGTGTTGACTATCTTTCGATGCAGAATCACCTGAAAAAAATGGGCCTGACCTGTGTCCCCCCACCACCGTATACTTCCCATGTAAGTCAATTTTCTTTTTTTGTTAAGATGAAAATGCCGATGAGTGTATTATGGAAATTGTCTACACAAAAAAAAATTGGCATCTTCTTTATCTTTGTTGGCAAGAATATTGAATATTCCAAGATGCGCTAGTTTTATTGCTCGCTAGTATATTTAGTATTTAGATTTGGACTTAAAAAGTCCTTCAGGGTTTTTTTTTTTATTAATACCTTCTGCTTGATGATGAATGTTTCCTGTTGATCTCCGCGTTTAAACGTTATTAAAGCATGACGGTTTAATCCATTTCTGAGATCTTTGTTTGCAATTACTGCTGTTATTGGAGCGAAAAGATGAGTACTTACCCTGTTCTACTTCACAAAACACACTGGCCTACTCTGCATTGTAGTCCTGTAAGTCTTTCCATGCTACAACGCTGGTTTAGTATATTCATATTACCTTCTGTTGTTTGTGGCGTAGCTCATAAAAAAAAGCAACACTAAACGTTTTTTCTTGTTTGAACCACTTTATTGAAAAAATTCCAAAACGGACATTCTTTTATTTTGACGGCATAATACTAATGGATGAAGAGAAAAATAAAAGAGAATATTCACATTATAAGAAACAATAAAACTTCGGGGAAAAACGAAATTTAATTCCTTAAATAAAATATTCTTGAGCAATATATATATATATATATATATATATATATATATATATATATATATATATATATTGCTTTCAAAGTAGTGACGTTAATTGAAATAGACCATAAGATAATCA